>CM051238.1:428949756-429204387 GCA_027917425.1 Gastrophryne carolinensis
GAGGCATTATTTTGGACCATGAGCGGCGGTCGTCCCTGACCCTAGCCCTGTTTTACCATCAGCCTCTCTGGACCCTCCACTGCTGCACTCAGCCCCTAGCGAGGGGGGAGCCAGCAAGGGGTCTCGTGCTGACTTTGCGCATAGGCTGGCCAATCTCGAGAGACGGATCTCATTGTCGGCCCCTAAGAAGGCCTCGAGTAAGAAGCTGCATCTGGAGCCCATTTGCTCGGATGATGATGATCTTTTTGATGGTCTGGGCTCTGTGGAGAAGGGTGAGTTGCCAGATGATTCACGTTCCCTGGTGAATTATTTGGCTGGCGATGACAGTATGTCTGATTCTTCCTCGGACAAGGACTCTTGGCCCCCGGATGATACAGAGAAATTGCTTTCCTCAGTGTTTGATACACTACACATTGTCCCTCCCAAAGCGGCTAAGAGGAAGCAGGGAGATTTGTTTAGGCCTGAGAGGCAAAGGCGGGTCTTCCCGGAGCAGGCCCACTTTAACATGATCCTTAAGGAATGGGAAAGGCCTAACAAGTTACCGTCGGTTCCTAAGGGCCTGGATAGGCGGTATCTCTTCCCTGATGAGTTGGTCCTAAGGTGGATCCTCCCGTGTCGGGGTTGTCCAACACTACTGTTATGCCGTCACCTGACAATGCTTCCTAGCTTCCTAGGATCGTAGGCGGGCTGAGGAGTATAAGGACCTCAAGGCCTGCTTGGATTTCATTGGCTTTGTTGTTACTGCCATGGACGATGTGGTCTGGCTCGGTGCCAGGATTTCGGCTTTGCTTGTTACACTCCGCCGCTCACTCTGGTTGGCTGACAAGAAGTCTCCCTCGAGTATCCCTTTTGTGGGGAACAGGCTGTTTGGGTAGCGCCTGGACCTTTTGTTCAAGGATGGTAGACTCCCTAAGAGAAGGAAGCCTGCTCGGTCCTTTCGGAACCCCTCTTCTTATTGTTCCTTTCGAGGAGGAAGAGGTTCTTTATTTCCAGGTGGCCGCAGAGATACCTGGGGCAGAGGTAGGTCCCGCGGCCGACCCAAACCCCTCCTGGGGAGCTAAATCCAAGCCCCCTTCCAAGCCCTATCAGGCATGAGGGGGCGCCCTCACCCATACGGGTAGGGGGACAGCTTCTGCTGTTTGCTGAGGTCTGGAGGCGGCTCGTCTCGGATCAGTGGATTCAGGAGGTAGTGTCCTCTGGTTACAAGATAGAGCTGGCAGCCAGACCGCCCACAAAATTCCTCCGTTCAATGATATCCTGAAACCTGCTAAAGGCTCAAGCCTTGAGAACGGCGGATAGGTGTGATCTGCCCTGTACCTCAGCAGGAACAGGGACGGGGATTTCACGGTTCCCAAGAAGGACGGAACGCTAAGGCCAATCCTGGACCTAAAGGGTCTCAACAGGTTTTTAAGAGTCAGACATTTCCGCATGGAAACATTACGGTCGTCAGTGAGATCTCTTCGGCCCGGCGACTTCATGACCACGGTGGACATCAGGGATGCTTATCTGCACATTCCGATTTTCCAGGGGCATCAGAAGTTCTGAGATTTGCTCTGAAGGATCAGCATTACCAGTTTGTAGCACTTCCATTCGCGATATCCTCAGCCCCCTGTGTATTCACCAAGCTGGCAGGCATCATGGCTATCCTGAGGAACCAGGGCATTCGTGTGCTGCCTTATCTGGACGACCTGCTGATTGCGGCCCAGTACCTTCAGCAGGCCGAGAGCGATACTCGGAGGGTGTTGTCAACCCTGGAGGCCTTCGGCTGGGTAATCAATTACCCCAAGTCCTTTGTCACTCCCGCAACAGTGAGATCCTTTCTGGGAATGACGATAGACTCCGCTCTGGTCAAGGTTTTCCTGCCACAGCAGAAGGTTTTGGGTCTCCAGACGCAAGTGCAGACCTTGCTGTCTTGTCAGCAGCCGTCGATACATCTGGGGATGAGATTGGTGGGCCTAATGGTGTCCTGCTTCGAGGCAGTGCCCTTCGCCCAGTTTCACATGAGACCTCTTCAGTTGAACCTGCTGACCGTCTGGAATCGGACTCAGGAGTCCCTAGAACATGGCTTTTCGCTTTCCCCCCTGGCCAGGCAGTCCCTTTTGTGGTGGTTGGACTCCCGGAACCTGCTGGTGGGCAAGTCCTTTTTGACTCCCCATTGGGAGATAGTTACCACAGATGCCAGTCTGACAGGCTGGGGAGGCGTTTGGCAGACGCAGAAGATCCAGGGTCAGTGGGGTCCGCAGGAGAATCGCTTACCCATAAATCTCTTGGAGCTGAGAGCGATCCGGTTGGTGTTTCTACGCTTGACTCCCCATTTAAAGTGGACCAACACCCAGGGGGGATCGGCCCGGAAATCTGTAAGATTTCCGGACCGATCAGATCCCTCCCCGCAGGGCATCCGAAATCGGGATGTCCCACGGGGAGGAACCCCCCAGGAGGCCCACAAACCTTACCTCAGCCCCGTTCCATCGGCGCATGCGCGAGCCGCGGCTCGCGCTTCCCTCTAGCAGGGCGCACCCACGCCGGCAGTTTGTGAATGGCCGGTGCAGGCACGCTCCCTGTTAGAGGGAAGCGCGAGACGCGGCCTCCAGCGCTCAGAGCCAGCTGAGCTGGTATGCGCGTCCAGGCGGCCTTGGACGCGCATACCACAGCGGCTCTGAGCGCTGTGATTGGCTGGCGCGGTCACGTGGGAGCGGGGAGAGGTGAGTTTTTTGGGGCTTTCTGGGGGGTTTCAGACAGCGGGGCACCCCCGATCGGGGTGCCCCACCGAAGTGGACCAAAACCCAGGATAGTCAAAATCCTGGGTGTTGGTCCACTTTAAGGGGTCGTGCGATCCAGGTTCACTCGAAAAATCAGACCGCTGTCGCCTACATCAATCACCAGGGCGGGACTTGGAGCAAGAGATCCCTCAAGGAGGCAGACTCCCTGAGCAGGAGCGCCTCGCGCCTGGGGGAATGGTCTCTCAGCAGCAAGACCTTTCACGCTCTGTGTCTCCGCTGGGGTCAGCCGGACGTGGATATGTTTGCGCCCAGACACAATCACAAGCTTCCAAGGTTCGTCTCCCTCTCAAGAGATCCTCTGGCCATTGCAACAGACGCTCTAGTGATTCCCTGGACGGTGTTCAAACTTCTGTATGCATTTCTACTCCTGGGCAGAATGCTGCGCAAGATAGCCCAGGAAGGGGTACCAGCCATGCTGGTGGCTCCTCGCTGGCCGAGAAGGAGTTGGTTTGCGGACATAGTTCAGATGTCAATAGATCACTACATCATGCTCGACGACCCAGGGCTTCTCACACAGGGGTCGCTGCGGCACCCCAATTTACGGATGCTGCCTTTGACGGCCTGGCTATTGAAACCTCAATCCTGACGGGAAGGGGTTATTGGACAAGGTTGTGTAGACAATGATTCAGGCACGGAAGAAATCTTCTTCCATGATATACTACAGAGTTTGGCACGCCTATATTGCTTGGTGTGAGACCAAGAGTCTCGCTTGCCGCATATTTTCTATTTCTAGGATTCTGGAGTTTTTACAACACGGCTTAGACTTGGGTCTCCAGCTAAGCACCCTCAAGGGTCAAGTCTCGGCCTTGGTCATCTTTTTCCAGGGTTCCATTGCCAACCATAGTTTGATCAAGACTTTTTTCCAGGGAGTCACCCATGTCCAGCCACCGCGTAAGTCAGTATTACCGGTGTGGGACTTGAATTTAGTTCTTTCTGCTCTTCAGGGTCCTCCCTTTGAGCCATTGTACAATGCTGCATTGTCTATTTTGACTCTCAAGGTGGTATTTTTGGTAGCGATCACCTTGGTGCGTCGGTGCTCCCCACTTATCTATTGCATTTTATGCCCCAAATGGGGCCCTCAGAGATTAGAGTTAGGACTGCACCTCACAGGGGCACCTTGGCGCTGGTGGTGCAGCTTAAGCATACTTCTGCAGATGTGCGTGACTGAGCCCTCAAGTTTAGAGACAGATTGTAGGTTGGTCAGCAAGCTAACTGGTTTGAGTGCTGTGGCTCCTTTAAAGTGGACCAACACCCAGGATTTTGACTATCCTGGGTCTTGGTCCACTTCGGTGGGGCACCCCCGATCGGGGTGCCCCGCTGTGTGAAACCCCCCCTAACCCCCCGAAAAACTCACCTCTCCCCGCGCCGACGTACAAGGGAAGATCTGGAACGTCTAAGCGGCGGCGGCCGCCGCCGCCTCCCTCGCGTCACTTTTGACGCGCGCGCGCCCCGCGCTGGCCGTTCGCAGACGGCCGGCGCGGAGGCGCGCACGCCTACAGGGGCGCGAGGGAGGCGGCGGCGGCCCCCCCCCTCTCGGCCCCCCTTTTTATTAAGAGGGATCATATAGGTTTGGGCCGTTAGTATCTTGTAACCTTTCATTTGACAATTATTAATCGCCATAATGGAGGCATCTGGGGATAGTGAGTAGGGGGCCCATCTGGGCAGGTAAAGCTCTGCCCCTTGTGTAGTAGGAATCATCTGGGCGGATTCAGCACTGTTTGTTCTATTTGCGCTAGGGGCATCATTTTTGACCATGACCGGACGGGCGTCCCTGCCCCTAGTCCTTCACTGCCTGCGGCCTCTCCGGACCCTCCACTGCTGCACTCAGCCCTCAGTGAGGGGGAAGCCAGCAGGGGGTCCCATGTTGATTTGTCGTATAGGGTGGCCAATCTCGAGAGACAGATCTCACGGACGGCTCCTAAGAAGGCCAGGAGTAAGAAACTGCATGTCGAGCCTGTTTACTCGGATAATGACTATCTTTTTGATGATCTGGGCTCTGTGGAGGAAGGTGAGTTGACAGATGATTCTCGTTCCACTGTGGATTATTCTGCTGGCGATGACAGTTTGTCGGGTTCTTCCTCGGATGAGGATGCGTGGCTCCCTGATGATATCCTCAGCACCACGCGTCTTCACCAAGGTGCTGGCGGGCATCATGGCCATCCTGAGGAACCAGGGCATTCTTGTGCTGCCTTATCTGGACGACTTGTTGATTGCGGCCCAGTCCCTTCAGCAGGCCGAGAGCGATACTCGGAGGGTGTTGTCAACACTGGAATCCTTCGGTTGGGTAATCAATTACCCCAAGTCTTTTTTCACTCCCTCAACATTGAGATCCTTCCTGGGGATGACGATAGACACCTCTCAGGTCAAGGTCTTTCTGCCACAGCAGAAGGTTTTGGGTCTCCAGACGCAGGTGCAGGCCTTGCTGTCTTGTCAACGGCTGTCGATCCATCTGGGGATGAGATTGGTGGGCTTAATGGTGTCATGCTTCGAGGCAGTGCCTTTCGCCCAATTTCACATTTGACCTCTTCAATTGAACCTGTTTACCGTCTGGGACCGGATGCAGGAGTCGCTGGAACAGGAATTTTCACTGTCCCCCCTGGCCAGGCAGTCCCTCTTGTGGTGGTTGGATTCCAGGAACCTGTTGGTAGGCAAGTCCTTCCTGACTCCCCATTGGGAGATACGGTCCGGTTGGTGCTTCTTCGCTTGACTCACCATTTAAAGTGGACCAACACCCAGGATTTTGACTATCCTGGGTCTTGGTCCACTTCGGTGGGGCACCCCCGATCGGGGTGCCCCGCTGTGTGAAACCCCCCCTAACCCCCCGAAAAACTCACCTCTCCCCGCTCCCAGCGCCGACGTACAAGCGAGGATCAGGAACGTCTAAGCGGCAGCCGCCGCCTCCCTCGCGTCCCTTTCGGCGCGCGCCCCCGCCGGCCATTCGCAGACGGCCGGCGTGGGCACGCGCACGCCTACAGGAGCGCGAGGGAGGCGGCGGCGGCCGGCCGCCGCCGAAACTAAGGTAAGGAGTTTGGGGTGTTTGGGGGGGTTTCACCCCGCGGGACATCCCGATCTCGGATGTCCCGCGGGGTGGGGGGTGATCGGCCCGGGAATCTTATAGATTCCCGGGCCGATCACCCGTGGGTGTTGGTCCACTTTAAGGGGTCGTGCGATCCAGGTTCGCCTACATCGATTACCAGGGCGGGGCTCGGAGCAAGAGAGCCCTCAAGGAGGTGACCCAGATTTTGACTTGGCCAAAGGAGAATGTTCCCTGCATCTCGGCGGTCTACATTCCTTGGGTGGAAAACCTGGAGGCAGACTCCCTGAGCAGGAGCGTCTCGCGCCTGGGAGAATGGTCTCTCAGCTACAAGACCTTTCATGCTCTGTGTCTTCGCTGGGGTCAGACGGATGTGGACCTGTTTGCGTCCAGACACAATCACAAGCTTCCAAGGTTCGTCTCCCTCTCAAGAGATCATCTGGCCATTGCCACAGACGCTCTGGCGATTCCTTGGACAGAGTTCAAGTTTCTTTATGCATGTCCTGAATCAAGGAGGTTTTATGCCTTGATCCAGACTGGATTTCGATCATACTGCAAACAATCGTTTATACACACACACACACACACACACACGGTCTTTGGGACCTGGCCCTAATAGCCAGACACTACATACACACACAGATCTCAAGCTAAGATCTCACCTTATGCAGTTAATATGCCCACTCACACGATAAGGTCCTAGGCTCCGACTATACAGCAATAAAGTCACCTTCCGATTTACTGATTGTAAAGTAATCTCACACCCCCAGACCGGCACTAGTAGCGATAGGCAAGCACATAGAGCACAAGATTTAGCACACATACAATGTCCCTCCTGAAGTTTAGCGGGTTAGCACACAGAAGACCACTTTATAAATCTTTAGGATTTAATTCACCCATAAGGGGCAGTGCATGTAAAACAAAGATGTACAATAAAAATAACAGACATACAATATACGGCAAGATTCTTGTAAAATAAAAGGGAGAAATCCGTTACCTTTTGTGAAGATAATGCCTTGCTGTGTGGGGGCACATGGAAAGTAATAACAGCCTACTTATTAGAAGCAATCCCCTGGCATGTCATGTCATCCGTGCCCATCTCTCTCATATTTAAACTGGTTATAGGGGCAGGCAGCATGCTGGATGCAGCCAATTGCGTGTCAAGGGCGTTCCATTGTAAAAGTTATGCTTTAATTTTCTTTTGAAGAGAGGTGTGCAGCAAATGTCTCATTCACTGCTTTGCAGTAAGTAGATGTCAATTACCACATAGGAGCACCAGGAGGCCTATTTAGCACAGGCTTGTAAAATGGCTTGTTCTTCTGTCCTGTCATATGTAAATGGATTCCTGTTGGTAACTCCAGACAAATGTACTGGTATACTTCAAATTGACAAGGTGTGTTTAACAACCATAGTTTTGGTCATATTTTTATCTGCCCATATATATTATATATCACAATGCATTTTCCCCGTTTCCACTCCTGGGCAGAGTACTGCGCAAGATAGCCCAGGAGGGGGTACCAACTATCCTGGTGGCTCCTCTAGAGAAGGAGTTGGTTTGCGGATATAGTTCAGATGTCAGTAGGTCGCTACATCATGCCCGACGACCCAGGGCTTCTCACACCGGGTCGCTGCGGCACCCCAATTTACGGACGTTGGCTTTGATAGCCTGGCTATTGAAACCTCGATCCTGATGGAAAAGGGGCTGTCGGCCACAGTTGTGCATACCATGATTCAGGCACGGAAGAAGTCTTCCTCCATGATATACTACAGAGTTTGGCACGCCTACATTGCTTGGTGCGAATCCAAGAGTCTCCCTTGTCACTCATTCTCTATTTCTAGGATTCTGGAGTTTTTACAACACGGCTTAGACTTGGGTCTCCAGCTGAGCACCCTCAAGGGCCAGGTCTCGGCCTTGGCCATCTTCCTCCAGAGATCCCTTGCCAATCATAGGTTGATCAAGACTTTTTTCCAGGGAGTCACCCATGTCCGGCCACTACGTCAGTCAGTTTTACCGGTGTGGGACTTGAATTTAGTACTGTCTGCTCTTCAGGGTCCTCCCTTCGAACCACTGTGCGTTGCTGCATTGCCTATTTTGAAGAAAAGTGTTTTTTTTGGTAGCAATCACCTTGGTGCGTCGCGTATCGGAGCTGGCCTCGCTTTGTATGAAGCCTCCCTATTTTGAGCGGCATAAGGATAAGGTGGTTTTTTGCTTTAAACCTGATTTTTTGCCTAAGGTCGTTTCTCCCTTTTAACCTTAAGGAGGAAGTTGTCTTGCCTTCCTTGTGTCCAGCACCAACTAATTCTAAGGAAAGGACCCTTCATGTGGTCGGAGCCATAAAGTATTACCTGGTTGCAACTGAATCTTCCAGGAAGTCTGATTTGCTCTGTCCTAACAGAGGGCTCTAGGAAAGGTTTGCCACCAGCCAAGTCCACTCTCAGTAAGTGGATCAGACAGGCGGTGGTGCAGGCATATTCTGCCAAGGGAAAGGAACCCCCTTTTAGGATCACTGCTCATTCTACCAGAGCTATTGGTGCTTCCTGGGCTTTTCAGCACCAGGCATCGATTGAACAAGTTTGTAAGGCGCCACTTGGTCTTCAGTTCATACTTTTACAAAGTTTTACAAGGTTGATATCAGGGCCTCAGCTGACGCTGTTTTTGGCCGAAAGGTGCTTCTGGCGTTCGTGAGATGAACTACATGCTTTTCCGCACTGGGGATCCCGCCCAAATGGATACTGCTTTTGGATGTCCCACATGTCATCACTGGGATGACCTGGACTGGATATAGGGAAAAATACAATTCTGTGAAACTCACCTGTAGAATTGTTTTTGATTATATCCAGTCCAGGTCGTCCCACCCGCACTTTTTGTTATCTCTTGTTTGCCTGTTGATTGGTGATTACCATTTTTTATTCATTGGACTTGTATCCTCAAGTCTTGTTAGAGAGAGAGTACAAGCTGAAGCTATGTGAAGTAACATGGTTTCTTGGCCTCCCGCCCTGTCCTCCTTTTTGTTAACTGCTTTTTAAACACTGGGGAATGATAGAGGGACACCTGCCTTTATAGGGGGCCGGGAGGAGCAACATCTTTTGATCTTGCAGTCGAGCACCCCCTGGGAGCGGAATACCCACATGTCATCACTGGGACGACCTGGACTGGATATACTCAAAAACAGTTCTACAGATGAGTTTCACAGAATTGTATATTCTTAGTATACAGTACGTCCTGCTCCAGATAAGAATCATTACACTTGGGTATTACTCAGCCAGATGGCGCTGGACTGCAGAGACAGCGAAATTGGCTCCTCCCGGCCCCTCAAATACCCAGGACCTCCCACAAATCCCCATAATTTCTCTGCAATCTGGACTGCGAAGGACAAGAAGATGGCTCTCTCTTCTCGCAGGTGAGCGGGGCTATTAGCCTGCGGCCCGGTAGGACTATTCCCACCCGTTCCATTCTTAATGTGCCTCCCACCCTTGGCTGCGCTGGTCCGGGTGATGGTAAGCAGCACTGCTGTCAGGTGCTTAGGAGCGATGCTCCACCGCAATCCACCACCAGAGGGTAGGCGGTATAGGCATATGGTGAGCCTCTATGGGATGCCCCTCCCGCCCTATTGCCCCTTGCCCCTGTCTATCGGTGGGCCCTATGTTAAGTGGCCGCTACCCTACTTTGCTCTCCTTTGTAGTTCTCGTGGGGGGGGGGGGGGGTGTATATTCCTTGGTGCATGCACTGTATAATGCTTTTCTGGTCGGTGTCAGTCTCCGCGCTGACTTGGTTGCACTGGTTGTGTTTTTGAAAATGCCGCCCCCGCTGCGCGCGCTTCCACTGTGCTCCGCGGTTGGCGGCGGCATTACCTCAGGCGCTGGTGCGCTGTTATTGGCTGCTTGTCACGTATGCTGCGTCGCGCTCTCCGGGGGGGGTGGGGCCCGAGGTTGGGGCGTCGGCGTCACTGTCTCCACGGCCCGCCCCTCGAGGTATACCCGGCGCCATTTTGTCTCTGTATCAGCTGCTGCGCGGCTGGCATCTACCTACCGCAGTCCGTGAGTGCCCTCGCGGGCGGCTTTATTTACCCTATATCATTATACATGTCACTTACGGGGTTCTCTTCGCTTATGTCTTTCAGACGGGTCGAACTCTATTGATTTCTCCCTGCCCTACTCCCACTATTTAGTTTTTAAACTTGTGAGGCCTAGTGTGTAAATTACTCCCACTTCCCTAGCGGGCTATTGGGGCATCCCGGGTTGCTTTTATAACGTGAATCCCTATCGCCCTATTGTGCCGCTATAATCACCACATGGAGGCATCTCAGGATAATGTGCTCGGGGTTCCTTCGGGACAAACCCGGCTGTGTGTAGCTTGTGGGGTGTCCCCTACTAGTGCTGACAATGTGCGGGTCTGTGTACCTTGTGCCCAGCAGGTGCTTGCACTGCAGCCTGGTTTACCAGTAGCTGGGCCTGCGCCTCGTATGGCGTTGCCTACTCCCCCAAGCTTAAATTTGACCCCCATTGAGTTGCATACCAGTGGGGATTCTCAGCCTGATGTGTCTTCCAGACTGGCTAGTGTTGAGAAGTTGCTTGCTAACACCTTGGGGCGTAAGGCCCCTGCAAAAAAGTGGCACTTAACGCCTAATGTCACTCTTTTCCCTATGGAGGCTGATGAGTCATCTGATGAGAGGCCCAGGGGTCATGATGATTCTGGCTCTGACCCCTGGGCCCCAGATGATACTATTAGGCTGTTGTCCCAGATTTTTGAGGTTCTGTCTATCTCTCCCCCGGTTGCGGCCCCCAGGCAGCAGGGAGAATTGTTTCATATTGCTAAGCCACGTTTAGAATTTCCTGAGCAAGCCCATTTTAATAACCTTGTGCTCAAGGAATGGGAGCGTCCCAGCAGGCTTCCCGGAGTACCTAAGAGTTGGGTTAAGAGGTATCCCTTTCCTGCTGATGTAGTGAAGCGGTGGTCATCCCCTCCTGAGGTGGATGGCCCGGTCCTAGGGTTATCTGACACATCTGTCATGCATTCCCCTGACTCTACTACGCTGCGGGATGGTGAGGACCTGTTTGCTAAGGGAGGCAGGTTACCCCAGCGCAGGCGGCAGTCTCGCCCCTTTCGGGGACAGGGCTCCTTTTCTTCTACCATGGAGCCAGACAGGGTAGGGGGGCCTCCCTTACCAGGGCCGGAGGATATTTCTGGGGTAGGGGCAGAGGATGTGGACACCCTGGCTCCTCCTGGTGCTCCAAGCTTAAGTCTTCTCCCAAGCCCCCTCAGGCATGAAGGGGCGCCCTCACCCATCCGGGTTGGGGGGACGGCTTCAGCACTTTGCTCACGTCTGGAGACTTCATGTCTCAGACCGGTGGATTCAGGAGGTAGTGTCCTCCGGTTACAAGATAGTTTGCTGCCTAGCCGCAAGGTTCATCAGATCCCGGATCTCTCAGGACCCTATGTCAGCTCAAGCTCTAGTTCTGGCGGCAGGGCTGTGGAGTCGGTAGATAAATGTTCCGACTCCGACTCCTCAGTTTTTTGTACTTCCGACTCCGACTCTCCGACTCCTCTGTATTAATATGGGAATGTATTTTATACATTCTTTGAAGGAAAGAAAGGCAACATACATGTCATTACTTCTAGCAGAGAGAGGTAGTTGGGCAGAAGCTGCCTTCTCCTTTCTGTGTGCTGATCTTCTGCTGAAGATAGGGCAGTGGGAGGATCCAGAAAGGGGCCTTTATTATAAAACATGATTTCCCTAGTAGAATCCCATAGTCATGTTTAAAGTTTAAGCTAACAATCGAAGTTTACAAGTTTTTATAGCCTTTTGCTGAATGACAGCAGTTTTTCCAATGGTACAGCTTCAGTCTTGAACTATTGATCCTCCATTCCCTTCACTTATACAAGTGTCTCTAGTCCTACAAAAAACATATTTACTTAATCCCTTATCAGTGAGAGGCTAGGTTACCCATGGGTTCCCTGTAACAGCAGAACACAACACTATGCAAAGTATAAGTATTGCCGCTTCTAATTGTGCGTTGCGTGCCATATAGTGAAGCACATGAAAAGCATGCTTCTTCACGGTCACTTAACGTGTTCGTTTTGCGGTTACGTGAGGCACTGCATGCATTGGTCTTTATTCTTACAATAGAGAAGTCATTAATTAAAACTTTTTGTGAATTGGGACATTTAAACTTGCTAAATCAGGGGTTATCGCCCCTCCCGTTGGTCTCTCTGCCCTGGACGGGGCCTCAACCCAGGCGCATTCTTAAATCCCTACCCTTTCTGGCGCAGCACTTGTTTACAGTCTGGGACCAACTGACCTCAAAATTTCCATTGGCTCGGCGTCCGGGACCTTTGACTCCCATTTTTGGGAACCCGGACTTTGCGCCTGGAGTGGGGGTCTCGTCCTTTCTGGGATGGCAGGCGGCGGCAGACCCGCGTTTACGGCATATCATGGGGGAGTCAGGCTTCCCAAAACTGGAGGTAATCAGAGCACCACTCCCTGGGGTGCATGTGTCCTGGTTCCTTCACAGACAATTGGCTAACTATATATCTTCCCATCGCCTGGGTGAGATGATGAGCCATCGGCTGACGGATCTTGAGAAGCTTCTCTCTTCTGAGACACATGTACCCCATGCTCTCTCCGTACTGTATCAGACACTGGTGTCCAATATACATTCAAACCCAGTGGGGTACATAGCCAGATGGGAGAACGAGATGGGTCAGCCCTTCTTGGAGGAAGATCTATCTAAGATGTTTAGCCTGACGCATAAATCCACCTTGGAGGGGGCGGCGCAGGAGAGGAATTTTAAGATAATCTCAAGGTGGTACAGATGTCCGGCGGACATCCATAAATATGCACCCCAGACTTCAAGTAGGTGCTGGCGTTGCCTGGCAGAGGAGGGAAATATGACGCACATATGGTGGGGGTGCCCAGTTATTAGATCTTTCTGGGAAAGGGTCTTGGATATACACACTGAGACAACGGGCACGAAAGTGAACAACACACCTCAGTTAACCCTCCTCTCCCTTATAGAGGGCTCCATATCTCAACACAAAAAGGGTTTACTTCGGCACTTTCTATCGGCAGCGCGGGCTGTTATACCTAGACACTGGAAGACACGGGGTTCCCCTTCCCTGGCTGAGTGGGTAGTGGAGCTTGAACATATTAGACGAATGGAGGAACTCATCCTGGGCGATAAAGGCTTGATAGGAAAATACATCACAACTTGGGCCTGTTGGATTGACTTCCAGGACTCAGATCGTTTCAGAGCGCTAATACAATAATACGATGATACAGTGTGGACGCCAATGGGCAACGTACTGTACTCTAGTCTAGCACTGAGCAAAGGCTACTGCGATGAAAGGGTCAGTACTTCTGGTCTGGCTCAGGGCACTTCCCCTCCCCCCCCTTTTTCCTTTTTTACCACCCCTCCCTCCCCCTCTCTCTTTTTCGCTCTCCTGTTTATAGGTTTGTTACCTGGTATCTTTTATCTTGGTTACTATCACATTTTGTTGCATTATATCTACTCAGCTACTGATTTGTGCCATGCGGGATGTCCCCCCTGGCTGGGTGGCAGGGTGCGGGGTCGGTGTGCCGGGCTCCGTGGGGTTCGGCTTGTTATCGGCTGATGTAATGTGGTTGCAGCGGTCTCCGGTCTGATTCTTTGGGCACTCGGCTTGATGCCAATTGCTAGGGAAGAACAGGAGTCCCCTGTTCCTCGTCCGGGACCCTGTCGTGCCTGGGTGGCCGTGGAGTTGGACCGGAGAGGCTTTGGTTCATTATGACACGGGGGTGGGATTCCCGCAGCGCGCCGGCTTGGCGCCCCCAATGTTCTTAGGGCGGGATAACGGATATCGGGGAACTGTTATGGCACTATGTAAAGCTATTGTAATGTTGGTCTGTTTAATGGATGTTCTGCTGTACTGTGTACCACATTTTGTATGTATTTTCTTTGATTTACCAATAAAAACAGATTAAACTAAACATGCAAAATCAAAATTTAGTAGTCGTCGAGTCGGTGCATTGTTTGCCGACTCTGACTCCAGGTACCCAAAATTTCCTCCGACTCCACAGCCCTGTCTGGCGGTGCGAAGCCTTCTGGAGCTTGGGGTCATCTGTCAGGTCCCCTTACTAGAAAGGGGCAAGGGGTTCTATTCCAACCTTTTCACCGTGCCCAAAAGAGATGGGTCAGTCAGGCCCATCCTGGACTTGAAGATCCTCAACAAATTTGTCAGGTGCAGGCGCTTTTGCATGGAAACTCTGCGCTCTGCCATCAGTTCCCTGCGTCCAGGGGACTTCATGACTTCAGTGGACATCAAAGATGCTTACCTTCATATTCCTGTGTTTCCAGGTCATCAAAGGTTCCTCAGGTTCGCTCTGGAGGATCAGCACTACCAATTTGTGGCATTGCCCTTCGGTCTCACTTCAGCTCCCAGATTGTTCACCAAGGTGCTGGCAGGAGTGATGTCTCTGCTCAGGTCTCGGGGCATTCGCGTGCTGCCCTATTTTGGATGACATTCTCATCACTTCCCAGTCCCTGGGGCTCCAACTCAGTACTCTGAAGGGTCATGTCTCATGTCTTCCCAGTCCCTGGGGATCCAACTCAGTACTCTGAAGGGTCATGTCTCTGCCCTGACTGTTTTCTTCCAGAAGTCCTTTTCCCAGCATTCTCTGATCAGGAATTTTTTCCAGGGGGTTTCTCATGTGCGTCCCCCACGTAAGCCTATGTTGCCTCTTTGGGATTTGAACTCGGTCTTGTCTGCCTTGCAGGGTGCTCCCTTTGAACCTGTGCAGGAGGCTGCCCTGGCCATTCTTACTCTCAAGGTTGTCTTTTTGGTGGCCATCACCTCTGTTAGGCGTGTGTCTGAGTTGGCGGCGCTTTCCATCCAGCCCCCCTACTTTGAGAAACACCAGGACAAGGTGGTGTTTCGCTTCAAGCCAGATTTTCTGCCTAAGGTGGTGTCTGCCTTTCATCTGAATCAGGACATTGTTCTTCCTTCCTTGTGCCCTAATCCTAGTAACACTAAGGAGAGGGTTTTGCATTCTTTGGATGTGGTTAGGTGTCTGAAGTACTACCTGGTGGCTTCTGCTCCATTCAGAAAAACTGATGCTCTTTTTGTGGTCCCTTCTGGTCCTAGGAAGGGTCTGGCTCCTGCTAAGTCTACTATTAGCAAATGGATCCGTCAGGCTGTTATTCAGGCCTACTCTGCTAAGGGGAAGAATCCTCCCTTCCGCCTTACTGCTCATTCCACTCGTGCTAATGGTGCCTCTTGGGCTTTTCAGCACCAGGCTTCTGTTGAACAAGTTTGCAAGGCTGCTACTTGGTCTTCTGTTCATACCTTTTTAAAGTTTTACAAGGTTGATGTTAGGGCCTCAGCTGATGCTGCTTTTGGCCACAAGGTTCTGCAGGCGGCAGTGGTATGACCTGTCTGCTGTTACCTTTGGGACCCCACCCTACTTTTTGGACACTGCTATTGGATGTCCCAAGTGTAATGATTCTTATCTGGAGCAGGACGTACAGTATACTAAGAATAATACAATTCTATGATTACTCACCTGTAGAATTGGTATTATGCGTATACAGTACGTCCTGCTCCACCCCACCCTTGGTTTTGCATTATCCTGGATCCCCTGTATGGTGATTGTTATCATTGTTATAGTTACTAGTTGGTTCTGTTTTATTCTCCCGGCTTCTTGTTAACTGCTTTTCAATGCTGGGGATTTGTGGGAGGTCCCGGGTATTTGAGGGGCCGGGAGGAGCCAATTTCGCAGTCTCTGCAGTCCAGCGCCATCGGGCGGAGTAATACCCAAGTGTAATGATTCTTATCTGGAGCAGGACGTACTGTATACTCATAATATCAATTCTACAGGTGAGTAATCACAGAAGTGTATTTTTTCCATATGGTAAATCTCTCCATGGGAATTGAGCATAGGATTGGGGTACCCTTAGATCTAAGCATAATGGGTTTTACACTGACTTTGTACCGAAGTCTCCTATGTCATTTCCAATTTACAACTCAGTTAAAGAAGCTACCCTTAATGAATGGAGGGCCCTGGTAAAGAAGGTATTTAGATCAGGGGCACTTAAAGCGGACCCAAACCCACATTTATAATTAGCATCCCCTGAATTGCTCCCCGACCTCAATAGTAACTTTTACCTATTTTTACTGCTCCCACTTCACTATAATCCCAGATAATGGCGCCTGTTTTGCTGTAAAGCTCCGCCTTCTCCATTCATTGCCACTGCTGTGCTGTGACTAATCACCTGCAATCCTACAGAGAGGGAGAACAAAAAAACAAAAAAGTGTTCCAGGACCATTTGATAACTGAAAAAACCCTTCTAGTTCTGAACCCTAAGAAGAGAGTATCATCAGGGGCTGTCAAATATTTCACAAGTTCACTGGATTTTGGTCTGCTTTAAGAAGCATTTTCTGAGGAAGATTCTCTCTTTTGGGATAGGTGTCCCACGGATGAACCTTTTCTGGCCTCTAGCCGTGTCACTAGGCATTTGAATTTTTGGCTCCAGCAGTTTAAGTTATGTTTGTTAAAGCAGACTTGTATTGAAGAAATTATGAAGGCTTTATCTATTCTATTTTCAGCTGCCTTTCTGTCGCTGAATCAGTAACATTTTTGGCCCAAACCATGGCTGCACTTTCCAGCTGCACATTCGGAGCACCTGGGACAAGTCTCGTGAATCCCTGGAAAGTTTAATAGAGATCCCTGACCTGGTAAAGAGCTAGCTGAAGTGGTGGATGTGCAAAAACTGATTTGTAAGCGGTCTAGTTTGGAGAGGTCCCAAAGAGGAGATTGTGAGAACGGACGCCTCCACATGGGTTTGGGGGGGCCCATTGTGGGTCCTTGGCTGCACAGGGAGAGTGGTCCAAAAGGCTGAGTCGGTTGTTTTCAAACCTAAGAGAGTTAATAGTGCCTTCTCACACCAACTGAGGTGTCGCCACGTTCAGATCAGAACAGACAACGCAACCACAATGACATACTTGACATACATACATACGGGGGGGGGGGGGGGACAAGATCTCCCCTCTTACAGAAAGCTGAAACAGAAATTCTGCTTTGGGCAGAACAGAATGTGCTATCTGTCAGCCATTCATCTGAAGGGGTGCCTGAATCAAGTGGCGGACTTTCTAAGTCACTCCCCACTGTCGGAGCCAAAATGGTCGCTATGCCAGGAAGTATTCGATCAAATTTGTGTCCTGAGGGGAAATCCGCAGGTGGATCTTTTTGCATCTGGGAAAAACCACAAGCTGAAAGTTTTTAGTTTTTTTCTCTAGATCCCTCTAAAGCCAGCTCTGGAGATAGACGCCTTGGCTCACGAGTGGCCTTTCAGTCTGGTCTACGCCTTTCCTATGGTCCAAATACTTCCTCAAGTTCTTAACAAGTTATCCGGTCAGCCAGCTACAGTTCTGCTTCTGGCTCCTTGGTGGTCCAAGAGACCTTGGTTCTCAACACTGAAAAGCTATCCATTTAGGAACCTTGAGGGCTTCTGCGGAGACCAGACAAGCTGTCCCAGGGACCAGTGCTTCTTGGCATGCTTCTTAGAGGGTTTTTTTCAGACAGTGTTAACAAGACCCTACTTTCCAGTAGGAAGAAGGTGACCTTTAAAGCATGAAAGACTCAGAACAGAAGACCTGCCTCCTGCCTTCGGGTTATACTTGATTTCCTCCAGGAGCGAGTTAATTTGGGTCTCTGTATCAGTACTCTGAAGGTCCTACTGGCAGCTCTTTCAGTATTCTTGGGTAAGAGAATATCATCCTTCATCCATCATTGACCAGACATTTTATACTGGCGGTCAGGCGTTCTAGGCCAGTCCGCATGAAGCTAGCGCCTCAGTGGGATCTGGCTAGGTTCCTGACTGCCATGATTGCTCCTCCATTTGAACCAGTATAGGATTCGTCTATTGCATTTCTCATATGGAAGGTACTATTTTTATTGGCAATTACTTCTGCCCGCAGAATCAGTAATATCCAAGCATTATCTTGCCGTCACCCCTTTCTTCAGGTTTTCAAGGATTGTGTGGTGTTAAGTGTGGACCCCTGCTACCTACCGAAGATATCTTCTGACTTTCATCGAACATGGGAGATTGTTCTTCCATCAATGGATAGTAACGATTCTTCTGTGGATAAATAATTGGATGTCAGAGCACGTCTTCTGGAATACCTTCATCAAACAAAGGATTGGAGAAAGGCGAATAGCTGATTCATTTCATTCTCAGGTCATAAGGAAGGGCCATCGGGTGTCCAAGACAACTTAGGCCAGTTGGATGAAGAGCTCAGGCAGTTTTGCCTATATTGGATCCCCCCTGTACCAGGAAGAGTTACAGCTCAGTCTGCAAGAAGTTCTTCTACATCTTGGGCGGAGCAAGCTGGGGCCTCTGTTGAACAGTTTTGTAAAGCAGCCACCTGGTTTTCAGCTAAGACGTTTGTTAGCCATTACCGTTTGTACTTAATAACAGAGGATCAGTCCTTTGGCAGGAGTGTGTGTCGGGCAGCCTTTCCTACCCAGTAGAGGTAGATCTCGCTTACCCTCTCAAGAGTATGCTGCCCTAAAGATGTTTTGATAAAACTTAAATTAGTTACCTGGTAACTTCTTTTCTAAACATCCGAAAGGGCAGCATACAGGATTCCCAACCTTAGGCTATTATTGGATGCATTTTTTCATGCTTAATTACCAGTAGTGTTTGATCTGTCTTTGTATTTTTCAGATCTCTAAAACAACTGGAGACTGGGTTTATTCGCTTCTGGTGATCATGTGTTCTTACCTGGGGTGGAGCCATAAGCTCTCAAGTGTATGCTGGCCTTTAGGATGTTTAGAAAAGAAGTTACCAGGTAACTAACTTAAAGTGGACCAACAGTCAAAAATGAATTAAATGATGAATTAAATCATACCAACACAACAAACAGTGCTCATATGCATCCCTCTCCAGGGTATTTAGATTGTTGCACATAAAAAGTAATTTACCTTTTTCTAATGCCTGCTGGGGTAAATTTTAAAAGCAAGATGGCTGCTCATGGGCTTGCCGGCCACCTGCAAACAGGAAGTGCTGGGCTTCCTGTTACTGTGCATTTCAGTTATGTCAGTTGGGAAAGGAAGCTCTAAAATTTCTGCTACCTTTATTTTCCAACTGTGCCAGGCTGTTGGTCCGGTTTAAGTTTTAGACTGGAGGTGCGCATACTGATTTGAAAGGCCTCGGCAATTCATGACATTACTTTTTCTGTCTTGCAGTTAATTCAGCACAGACATGTTTACCCACCTTAGTCACAGCCCTTCCCTGGAGATCCCTCCTCATGCTGTAGGGGTTTCCTCCTCTTCCTCATCACTTCGCACGCTGCGTTCACGGGTTTCCTCCATACAGCAGCCTGCAAGCTCGCCTGAAGCTACGGAGGCCGAGGATCAGCTCACATCAGACACGTAAGAAATTTAAGCAGCTTATACCCATCTGTGCTCTGAATCGGTCACAAATTTCTTCACACTACAATGATCATACTTAAAGCAGACCCACACCCATTTTCTACCTAATGGGCGTAGGGCCGCATTGTGTCTGGGGCGGTATCCATATTGCTGGAGGCCCCAACCCCTCTCCATCGACCCTGCAAAGTCCCACAATCCTAATCTTATTTGCCCCCCCCCCCCAAGACTATCACAATGCGGTCCTACACTGGGTTTGCTTTAAATTATGGTGAAATATCTCATGTTGCACTTTTTGACACTTTTTGCCAGCAGCAGAGATGCTTTTTATTTTCATATTGCTTGAAACATGTGACCTGCTTAGTAATGTGATACCTCCTTAAAGCAGAACAAAACACAGCATGGCCAGTGTTTTAGATCCCAGGGCTGGCTGCAGGCTTTCCCCTGGAGCACCCCAAATTGGGATGCCCCTCTGTGTGTATTTTCTTTTCATCTTTGAGCACATTTAGTGAATATTTTTTCGGCTACTTTATTCTAAAGAGGAACAACCACCCCACCTTTAGACTCTAGGGGCGATGGCATCCCTCTTTATGGAGCATCTCAAACTTGGCACCCCACTGTCAGAAACCCAGGGGGTAATCCGATCCACTTACCTTTCCTTGAGCCCACACATCATCTCAATGCCGCATTCCAGCTATACATAAGCCTGTGTACCTGTGTACACACCCACAGCTATAGGCAAGTAGAGGTTGCGGTCAGCGACGTTTACTTCAGCTCAGAACACCAAAGAAAATCTGAACGAATGTGTGGCCCGTGCTGTGGAGACGAGATAAAGGAGAGTATATGGCCAATCCCAGGGCATAAACACAGTGGGGCATCCCAAATTGATGATGCCCCAGACTGGAGGAACAGAAACTTAAGATGGTGAAAATCTTGGGGTTTTGTACCTATAATATTTCAGTTCTGTTAAGTTCTCCGGGGCATGGTAAATTGTCTTCATGCACAATAACTTATTGCTGTTTTAGAGGTGTGTTTATGTGCAGTCTTATAGATCTATTTTATGAAATTGAGCAGATCAGAAGGCTTTTCAGATGACGGAAGTGACTTTGAAGATATTTTAAAAAGCACACAGCACAAAGGTCGCAGGACATTTATCAGCAACGCCAAGGTAAGTTGTGTCTGCATTGTGCTTGTCACCAAATTAAAGTAAAACTCTGTTTAAAAGGGTAAAGATTTAAACCCATTATGATGTTGTAGTCTATTGTCATCCCTTCCCCTTGCTCAAAGCGGACCAAACCCCCAAATTTTTACCTAGCATCCCTTGAATTGCTCCCCTCGTGAGGAGCACCTTTTGCCAATTTTTACTGCACATGCTTTACTCTAATCCCAGATAATGGCACCTGTTTTAGCTGTAAAGCTCCGCCTTCTCCATTTATTGCCATTGTTGTGTGTGTCAATTATGTCATTGCCACACCTATGCAGAGAATTGGGAGGGAGAATCTGCAGAGGCTTTGGCCAAATGTATTTCACAAGATCGGTGGGTTTTGGTCCGCATTAAGAGGCGCTCAGTTACCACCTTCACCCCTCCAAGACTAAAAGCGGAGGAGTCGCAGCATGTGAGGATGAGGCAGGTTCCTGGTCAGGCAGGCTAAAGGTAAGTGAGGGTGTCAGGCTAGGAAAGGTCAAGCAATGAAGCAAAGGTCAGCAACTGGATAAACGCATACAAAGCACACCCTAACTCTACAGGAATTGTCTTTATTGTCTTCTGCATTTAAAATGTTCACAGCTGGGGCTTCAGAAGAATGGCTGCCCCCATGAGTGAGGACACTTTACATTGTAAGCTGCTGAATGTGTCCTCACTCATGGGGGCGGCCATTTTTTTAAAGCCCCTGCCATGGACGTTTTGACAGTGGAACTCCCACCTACCAGATAAAGTAAGTTGCACAGCAGCAGGAAGCAGCAGCAGGAAAGTGCCAACTCTGGCTGAAGTCGACGTTTGGGTTTGGAAACGCGAACTTCAAAACTACGTATAGGCCCTAACCACATCAATTGCTCACAGGCCACACAGTAAGACAAGAGTACAAATACAAACACCTATATACGATGTGGCCCCAGCAACCACATTAAAGGAAAACAAGAGTAGATTGGCCCTATAGAGTACTTGCCCCAGAGGCATACAATGTGGTAGGCCACCTGGAGATGGCAGAAAACGCTGCAGGATACATCATAGAGCAACATTCCCAGTCTACAATGGTTGCAACTAATATGCCACCCTGTCTCCATTCTGCTTCTTTACTTCTTATGTGGTGTTGAAGCAGAGCAAAAGACTTCAGGGCCGGTCGCTGTGTGAAAACCATGGGATTGCTGGTAAACGCACCTTTTCCGACTACTCCCACGATGTTTATGCTGCCAGCAGCCGCATTCCTGGCTTCCCTGTAACTAAAACACGCTCCTGCACCCAGCCATTCAGTTAGTCTGAAGGCGGGAGTGCTTCCCAGTCTACAGGGAAATCAGGGATGTAGCCAGCAGGCAGGTCATGTCAGCCGGAATTTTTGAGATCATCCAATTGGCGCATTGGTTGAGTTTTTTTTGTACAGGGCCACGGCCGAGCTGACTGCATCACCTGACGTACTTGGGCTGGGAGGGTGGTTGGGGGGGGGGGGGGTGCGGGGAGGCCCCATATGGGTTCTGCATCAATGTAAAGAGGAAGTGTAAGCATTCTGTAGCACCCCACCCACTTGTCCCTCCCCCTGTGCTAACCTTTTCAGCCACTGGAGTGCCAAGCTGTGTTTGGGTTTAGGGTCTATGTGGCCAGCAGGACTGTTTTCTCGATCAGTTTACTTAGGGAAAGTGCACTAAAGTGGGTTTAGGCCTGGCTTACTGGTTAGAAGTATCACTGGATGAACAATTAAAGGGGATAAAAATCCAAACACCATGGAACAATCGGTATACTCACCCCGCCAGAAAAGTGTTAAAGTGGACCAAAACCCAGGATATTCTAAGCATACAGTACGTCCTGCTCCATATATAATACTTACACGTGGGTAATCCTCCGCCAGATGACGCCGTTCACTGCAGACATGCAAAAACAGGCTCCTCCCGGCCCTTCATATACGCAGGGACCTCCCACAAATCCCCAGATTTCTCTGCAGTGCTGACTGCGAAGACATGAAGTATCACTCTCTCGCAGGTGAGCGGGGCTATTACAGCCTGCGGCCCTGTGGGACTATTTCCACCCCTCCTCTGTGTGATATGCCTCCCAGCCTGGGCTGCGCTGGTCGGGTGAAGGTAGGCAGCACCATGTGTGCTTACGGAGCCACGCTCCACCGCAATCCCCCACCATAGGGTAGGCGGTCAAGGCTGATGGTGAGCCTTCAGGGAATGCCCCTCCCGCATCATTGCCCCACGCCCCATGTAGCGGTGGACCCTATGTAACTGGTCGCCTTCCTCCCTCGCTCCCCCCTTAGCCAGGGGGAAAAGAAAGGGGGGGGGGAGGGGTGGTGTGTATGGCTGCCTCAGTGTATCCTTACACGCTTATGGCTTGGCTGTGCTTTTCTGGGAATGGGGATCAGAGCCGCGCTCTTACCTTACTGTTAACTGCAGTGCCTTTCTGTTTCTGCTCGCACCGCATGTACGGCGGCGGCGGCTTTGCGGACGCCTCGGCGTCTTTTTTTCTTCCTTCCCTTCTCCTTCTTAGCCTTAGTGGCTCTTCCTAGGTTGCGCTGGCTTAGTTGGTTATAGCGCCTGTCCAATACAGTATCCCCGCCTGTCACGGCAGACCGGGGTTCATTCCCCGACGGGGAGCCACAGGAGAGCCCGAGTACAGACCTCAGCCGTGCCTGTATAGGCTCCGAGCGCCATTTACATCAGGCATTATAACTTTACTGTCACTGATGGCTAGACGCCTTCCGAGCTTCGCGCTCGCTGGGGAGGAGCGTGGTTCCGGCTTGGCGCGCTACGCGTCGCGGTCGGCTCAGGCCCGCCCTCCGAGGTTCGCTTGGCGCCATTTCCTTCTCCCGCGCGCGTGGTGAAGATCGTCCTCTCCTCTCTGTCTGTAAGTGCCCTCATGGGTGACTCTTCTTTAGTTTCTATCTCCCATTGTGCATGGCTCTGACATCCTTGTTCCCCCTTATGTCTTCTCCCGGCCCAGTGTAGCTCCCGGACGTGACCATAAAAATTACTCCCACTTCCCCGCGGGTTATTGGGGCATCCAGGGTAGCTTACAGCGTTAATCCCTACTGGCATATTGTGCCGATTAAATCACCATATGGAGGCATCTCAGGATATTGTGAACGGGGTTCCTTCGGGACAAGCCCGGCTGTGTGTAGCTTGTGGGGTCTTACCTAGCAGCGGTGACAATGCACGGGTCTGTGTTCCTTGTGCACAGCAGGCACTATCGGTGCTTCCCATCTCCTCTGAGGCTGGGCCTGCACCCCGCCGCACTTCACCTACTCCCCCAAGCTACCAGTGGGGATTCTCATCCTGATCTGGCCACGAGGCTGGCTAGTGTTGAAAACTTGCTTGCTAATTCCTTAGCGCGTAAATCCACCGCCAAGAGGCGGCACTTGAACCCTGAATCGGCCCTCTTCCCTATAGAACCTGATGATTTGTTGCATTCCTATGCCCGTATCCCCTCGGACGAAGGGGAACTGTTCTCTGACTCGGGGTCATATGACGATGAGTCTAGGGGTCAGGAAGAGTCTGGCTCCGAGCATTGGTCCTCGGATGATATTGATAGACTACTGGTTCAGATCTTTGAGGTTCTGTCCCTCTCTCCCCCTGCTGCGGCTCCCCGGCAAAGGGGTGATCTTTTTCATACCGCTAAAGCTCGCTTGGAATTTCCCGAGCAGACCCATTTCAATAGCCTCGTGCTTAAAGAATGGGAACATCCCAGCAGACTTCATGGGGTCCCTAAGAGCGTGGATAGGAAATATCCCTTTCCTGCTGACTTGGTTAAGTGCTGGTCATCGCCACCTGAGGTCGATGCTCCTATTCTAGGGTTGTCCAACACCTCTATTATGCACTCTCCCGACACTACTACGCTACGGGACTCTGAGGACCGGCGTGTTGACCAACTGGCATGTCATGCCTTTGCATTTGGGGGAGCGACTCTGCGCCCGGTTTGCGCCTTTGCCATTACGGCAGTAGCGCTCAGGGCCGTGGTTAGGAGTGCTCTCGATGGCACAGATGAGTTGCCTCCTGATACTGTCAATGCTTTGTCCTGCTGTGATGCGTTTGTGAACTTTATCCTGTCCGCATCGGACGATGCTATTAAGATGTGTGCCAGGTCATCTGCCCTGGTGGTTGCTATACGCCGCGTGGTCTGGTTGCGCCAGTGGGCCGCAGACAATGCCGCCAAGAAATCCCTCACGGGGCTTCCATTTAAGGGGCTGTGCTTGTTTGGGGATCGATTAGACCTCTTTGCCAAGGGAGGCAAGTTACCCCAGCGCAGGCGGCAGACTCGGCCCTTTCGTGGCCAAGGTTCCCTATCAACCCCTACCGTGGGGCCAAACAGGGTAGAGGGACATCCTTCGCTGGGGCCCGCGCAGATTCCTGGCACAGGAACAGAGGACGCCGTCTCTTTTCCTCCTGGGGGCCCAAGCCCAAAGCCCCTCCCAAGGCCCGTCTCAGACCGGTGGATTCAGGAGGTAGTATCCTCCGGCTACAAGATAGAATTTGCTGTACGCCCCCCCACCAGATTCATTGGGTCTCGAATCCCTCAAGACCCTGCCTCAGCTCAGGTCTTGTTGCTGGCCGTACAGGGTCTCATGGATCTAGGGGTCATTTGCAAGGTCCCCCTTGGAGACAGGGGCACGGGGTTCTACTCCAACCTTTTCACAGTACCCAAGAAGGATGGGTCAGTCAGGCCCATTCTGGATTTAAAAATCCTCAACAAATTTGTCAAGAACAGGCACTTTCGCATGGAAACTCTGCTCTCGGCCATTGGCTCACTGCGCCCAGGGGACTTCATGACGTCAGTAGACATCAAGGATGCTTACCTTCACGTCCCGGTGTTTCCAGGACACCAAAGGTTTCTCAGATTTGCATTAAAAGATCAGCATTACCAATTTGTGGCCCTGCCATTCGGCCTAACGTCGGCTCCCAGGGTGTTCACCAAGGTGCTGGCAGGGGTGATGTCCCTGATAAGGCTAAGGGGCATACGCGTGCTGCCCTACCTGGACGATATTCTCATCACCTCTCGGTCTCTGCGGCAGGCAGAGTTGGACACTCGGCTGGTAGTGTCCACCCTGGATTCCTTCGGCTGGGTGATCAATTACCCCAAGTCCTCCCTGTCCCCCTCCTCGGTGACTCCGTTCCTGGGAATGATTCTGGATACAGTTCAGTCAAGGATATTCCTTCCTCAACAGAAGGTGGAAGCTCTGACAGCGCAGGCGAGGTTCCTGCTTTCGAGCCCACAGTTCTCCATCCGGCATGGAATGCAGTTGTTGGGCCTGATGGTGACGAGCTTCGAGGCGGTGCCCTTTGCCCAGTTCCATTTGAGACCTCTGCAGCTTCACCTTCTGTCAGTGTGGGACAAGAACCCAGCGTCCTTGGACGGGGTCTGTGTGCTTCCCTCCTCGGTCAGACAGTCCCTTGCGTGGTGGCTGGACCACAGGAACTTTTGACCCCCTCCTGGGAGACGGTCACCACGGATGCCAGTCTGTCAGGTTGGGGGGGATTCTGTGGGACGTGGGGTCCTCAGAAGGCCCATTTACCCATCAACATTCTGGAATTACGGGCAGTCAGGTTGGTACTGGAGCGATTGACCCAACACCTGAGGGGTCTGTCGGTCCAGGTACGCTCAGACAACAGAACGGTGGTTGCCTACATCAATCATCAGGGAGGGACCTGGAGCAAGGGTGCCCTCCAAGAGGTGTCTCAGATTCTGACATGGGTGGAGGCCAATGTTCAATGCATTTCGGCTGTTTACATTCCAGGGGCGGAGAACCTGTTGGCGGACGCCCTGAGCAGGGGGATGTCCCGTCAGGGGGAGTGGTCCCTCTGCAACAAGGTATTCCAGTCCCTGTGTCACCGTTGGGGACTACCGGATGTGGATCTGTTTGCTTCCCGTCACAATCACAAGCTCCCGGCCTTCGTCTCCCTGTCTCAGGATCCTCTGGCCATGGCCACGGATGCCCTGTTCATGTCTTGGAGGGAGTTTCGACTCCTGTATGTGTTTCCACCGTTCCCCCTTCTGGGCAGGGTTCTGCGCAAGATTGCTCTGGAAGGGGTACCTGTGATTCTAGTGGCCCCCAGGTGGCCAAGAAGAGTGTGGTTCGCAGACGTGGTTTAAATGGCGGTAGATCAGTACAATCTGCCAAGGGTACCAGATCTGCTAACTCGAGGGTCCTTACGCCATCTCAATTTACAAACTCTGGCTTTGACGGCCTGGCTGCTGAGACCTCCATCTTGATGGAGAAGGGTTTGTCTGCCTCTGTGGTGGCTACTATGGTGCAGGCCAGGAAGAAGACTTCTTCTGCTATCTATTATAGAGTATGGCGTTCCTACATTGACTGGTGTGAGTCCAGGTCTCTTCCCTGCTGGGAATTCTCCGTCCCTAGGGTTCTGGAGTTTTTACAGCATGGTCTGGACTTAGGTCTCAAACTTAGTACTCTGAAGGGTCAGGTTTCTGCCCTGTCTATCTTCTTTCAGAAGTCCTTTGCTCAACATCACCTGATTAAGACCTTCTTTCAGGGGGTCACTCACGTGCGTCCCCCTCGAAAACCTATGGTCCCAATCTGGGATTTGAACTTGGTTTTGTCTGCCTTGAAGGGTGCTCCCTTTGAGCCTATTCAAGATGCTGTTCTGGCTGTTCTCACTCTCAAGGTTGTCTTCTTGGTGGCTATTACTTCGGTTAGGCGTGTGTCTGAGCTGGCCGCTCTATCTATTCAGCCTCCATACTATGAGCGACACCAGGACGAGGTGGTGTTCCGCTTCAAACCGGATTTTCTGCCTAAAGTTGTTTCGGCTTTTCATTTGAACCAGGATATTATTCTTCCTTCTCTGTGTCCCAGTCCTAGCAACGACAAGGAGTGGGTTCTGCATTCCTTGGATGTAGTCAGGTGCTTGAAGTATTACCTGGTTGTCACTAAGGCCTTCAGGAAAACTGATGCTCTCTTTGTTGTGCCTTCCGGGCCTAGGAAAGGTTTGGCCCCCGCCAAGTCTACCATCAGTAAATGGATTCATCAGGCTGTGATTCAGGCCTATTCTACTAAGGGGAGGACTCCCCCTTTCCGTCTTACGGCTCATTCCACTCGTGCTATTGGTGCCTCTTGGGCCTTTCAGCAACAGGCCTCTTTTGAACAAGTTTGCAAGGCCGCTACTTGGTCTTCTGTTCACACCTTTTCAAAGTTTTACAAGGTTGATGTTCGGGCCTCTGCTGATGCTGCGTTTGGCCGTAAGGTTTTGCAGGCGGTTGTAGTCTGAGCTACGTGCCGTTGCCTTTGTTGTTGGGGATCCCACCCTACTTTATGGACACTGCTGTTGGATGTCCCACGTGTAAGTATTCTATATGGAGCAGGACGTACTATATGCTTAGAATAATACAATTCTGTGAAATACTCACCTGTAGAATTGATATTATACGCATACAGTACGTCCTGCTCCACCCCACCCTGGTTTCACCTTGTTCTGGATCCCCTGTATGGTGATTGTTATCATTTGTTATTATTACCAGTTTTGGTGGTTGGTTTCTCCCGGCTTCTTTTTCTCACTGCTTTTCAATGCTGGAGATTTGTAGGAGGTCCCTGGGTATATGAAGGGCCGGAAGGAGCCTGTTTTTGCATGTCTGCAGGGAACAGCGCCATCTGGCGGAGGATTACCCATGTGTAAGTATTATATATGGAGCAGGACGTACTGTATGCGTATAATATCAATTCTACAGGTGAGTATTTTCCTAATGCACAGCACGCCTGCTTCATGAAGTCATTACATCTGGGTATTCCGCCACAAGGTGGCGCAGTGCACTGCAGAAGATTTGTGGCTCCTCCCATCCCTATATAAAAACCGGAATCAGCCATAGACCTCCAGTGTTTTCTCTGCAGTGATACTGCGAAGATAGAAGATGGCTCTCTATGTTGCGCAGGTGAGAGGGGCAACCAAGCCTACGGCCCTGCAAGTCTATTCTAAGTATGTCACACACCCCACTTCAATCATTAATTATTACACTTGGGTAACTCCACCAGCAGGTGGCGACGTGCAGAGAAGTCATGAAAAACAAGCCCCTCCTGGACTATACATTCCTGGTACCTCTCACTCATTCCCCAGTTTTTCTTCTCTGCAAGATGGCGACAAGACAGAAGAAAGAAGTCTCCTGCTTGCAGGTAGCCGGGGTATCACCCCGGCCCCCCCCCCCCAGGTCTATTTCTGCCCGGCTCTTTTTGTGTTTATCCCCTTGTTTAATGGCAGCCTCCCCGCTTAGGCTGTAGGCCGGGCAAGGGTAGATGGCACTTATGGTGCCTAGGAGATTAGCTCCTCCGCTCGACCCTATATTATGGGGCATAGCGGTGTTCCGGTTGGTGATCCGGACGTGGGATGCCCCAGCCCTTATATCCCCAGTAGCTTTGTCTTTTACTTTACTTCATGTTTGTGTGTTTTTTTGTGTGGGCAGGGACGAGTGGTCTGTGGCTGGCTGTCTGTCTCTGCGAGTGATTCATGCTTGGGGGGGCTCCCTGAACCCCTGTGTTTGTGACTTGGTCGATTTGGACGGGCGCCATGTCGGGCGCCCGTCGTTTGACTGGGATCCTGGTCTGCAGCTTAGTACAGTAGGCCGTCCGCGCTGGGTGCTTTACTGCGGGCGGGACCGGGCGGCATGCGCGCCGCCGGTCCGCCCGACGGCCTCTGCGGGCGCCATTCTTTGTGGCGCCCGCGGCTGGCTGGGACTCTGTGGTGGGCGGGGCCGCGTCTTGCCTCTGGCGGGAGGCGGAGGGGCGGGGCCACAGCGGTTCCCGCGTTTCTGCTGGGCCCGCCCCGCGTCCTCTCCGTCTCTCCCTGGCTGGCCGCCATTGCTGTGCCTCCCGGAGCTGCGGGATCCAGGTAGGCTCTTCTCGTTTTTAGGCCCTACGGCCGCTATTATAAGGAGGGTGGGGCGGTTAAGCCGGTCTGGGACTCCGGCTATTATATGCTTCAGGGGCCGGGCTCCTGCGGCGGACCTCTGCGCTCTCCTCCACACCCCCCCTCTCGCTGGGGGTGGTGGCGGGGTTTTTCAGCCAGGCTATGGGCATGTTGGCTGAACTTGTTGTGCATTCCCCTGACACGACTTCGCTCAGGGACGGCGAGGATCGCCGGGTTGATCAGCTTGCCCGTCATGGTTTTGTATGTGCGGGTTCGGTGTTAAGGCCTGTCTGTGCTTCGGCTCTGTTGACTTTTGCTGTCAGGTCTATTGTCAGGGACTTGGGGGTGGATCTCGAGCCCACCAGTGAGGAGTCCCTTGGGCTTAAGCGCTGCGATGCTTTTTTGTCTTTTATCCTGGCTGCTCAGGAGGATGCCATGCTGATGTGTGGCAGGGCTACTGCCTTGCTGGTGGCTATCCGGCGCTGTGTGTGGTTGAGACAGTGGACGGCCGATTTTAATTCTAAAAGATCGCTCACGGCTCTGCCCTTTTTGGGTTTGAGGCTTTTTGGTGAGAGGCTGGATTCTGTTGCCAAGGGAGGTAAGTTACCTCAGCGCAAGAAATTTCGCCGTTCCTTTCGGGGGATGGTCTCGTTCAATCCGTCCTTTTGGGGAGTCGGAGCCGGTAGAGGTGCGGGCTCCTCGGCCCCCAGGGGCGCCAGTTGGAATAGGGGCAGAGGCCGTGGCCGCCCCACTCGCGTCTGGGGTGCCAAGCCCAAGCCGGCTGCCAAGCCCACCCAGCAATGAGGGGGCGCCCTCACCCGTTCGGGTGGAGGGACGGTTGCAACTTTTCTCCCGGGTGTGGGACCAGGAGGTCCCGGACAGATGGATCCGGGAGGTGGTTTCGGCCGGTTACAAGTTGGAGTTCGAGTCCCGTCCTCCTCCAAGGTTCTTCAGGTCTCGGTGTCTTTGGATCCTTTGGCCGCGCAGGGGCTCCTGGCGGCAGTAAGGAATCTTCTAGATTTAGCTGTCATTTGCCCGGTTCCTCCTTCAGAGGTGGGGCGCGGGTTTTACTCCAATCTCTTCACGGTTCCCAAAAAGGACGGGTCCTTCCGTCCTATTCTGGATTTGAAGTTTCTCAACAGGTTTATTCGTCCTCGGAAGTTTCGCATGGAAACCCTGCGGTCTGCGATCGGTTCGCTTCGGCAGGGGGACTTTATGACGTCCATAGACATCAAGGATGCGTACCTGCACGTGCCGATCTTTCCTGCTCATCAGCGGTTCCTTCGTTTCGTGGTGGGGGATCGGCATTTTCAGTTTGTGCCTCTTCCGTTCGGCCTCACCTCTGCTCCGAGAGTGTTCACCAAGGTGTTGGCGGGGGTGATGGCCCTGCTCAGAGCTCAGGGGATTCGCATTGTGCCTTACCTGGACGATCTTCTCATCATGGCTCCTTCCTTCAGTCAGCAGAGGGGGACACCAGCACGGTGGTGTCTATGTTGGAGAGGTTCGGCTGGGTGATCAATTACCCCAAGTCCTCGCTGGTTCCGGCCAGGGTGGTGACCTTTCTGGGGATGTCGTTGGACTCCTGCCAGCACAGAGTGTTTCTTCCTCAGGCCAAGGTTCTGTTGATTCAGGAATTGGTACAGCTGCTCCTCTCCCATCCTCATCCGTCCATTCGTCTGGGGATGAGACTGGTGGGGTTGATGGTGGCCTCGTTCGAGGCAGTTCCCTTTGCCCAGTTTCATACGAGGACTCTTCAACTTCATCTTTTGGCGTCTTGGAACCGGTGTCCGGGGTCGTTGGATCGGTCCTTCCGGTTGTCCCCTCGGGTTCGGCAGTCCCTTCTGTGGTGGTTGGTCTCGGACAACCTTCTGAAGGGCAGGTCGTTTCTGACTCCACTTTGGGAAACTGTCACCACGGATGCCAGTTTGTCAGGCTGGGGAGGTTTTTGGAAGGATCTTCGGTTTCAGGGGCAGTGGGACCCTCAGGAGGCCCACTTGCCCATCAATGTTCTGGAATTGCGAGCCATCAGGTTGGTTCTGTCTCGCTTGACGCATCATTTACAAGGTCTGCCGGTTCAGGGTCGCTCAGACAATCAGACGGCGGTTGCTTACATCAATCACCAAGGCGGGACTCGCAGTCTGGGTGCCCACAGGGAAGTGTCTCTGATTTTGGTCTGGGCGGAGACTCATGTCCCTTGCATCTCGGCAGTTTACATTCCGGGTGTGGAAAACACGGAGGCGGATTTTCTGAGCCGGTGTGCGTCCCGTCGGGGGGAGTGGTCTCTCCATCCCCAGGTGTTTCGGTCACTTTGTCTCCGGTGGGGGACGCCAGAGGTGGATCTGTTTGCCTCTCGTCACAATCACAAGCTTCCGTCCTTTGTGTCCCTGTCCCGGGACCCTCTGGCTCTGGCGGCGGATGCCATGTCCCTGAGCTGGAGGGACCTGGGGTTTCTTTATCTGTTTCCTCCGATTCCCATGCTAGGCAGGGTTCTGCGAAAGTTGGTTATGGAGGGAGTTCCCGCCATTCTCGTGGCTCCAAGGTGGCCAAGGCGGGTGTGGTTCGCGGACATCGTTCGTCTGGCCGTAGATCAGTTCGATCTGCCTCTTCGGCCAGATCTTCTCACTCAGGGTCAACTATGTTACCCCAGTTCACAAATGCTGGCTTTGACGGCTTGGCTGCTGAAACCTCCATCTTAAAGGAGGAGGGTCTTTCGGATGCGGTCATTCAGACTCTTATTAGTGCCAGGAAGAGATCTTCTTCTTCTTCCATCTATTACAGGTATTGGAGATCTTATATTGATTGGTGTGAGGCTAGGTCTTTGCCTTGCCGGGTCTTTTCTGTGTTTAGGATTTTGGAGTTTCTTCAGTCGGGGCTGGACTCCGGTCTTCAGCTGAGTACCTTGAAGGGGCAGGTTTCTGCTTTGTCAATTTTTTTCCAGAAATCTTTTGCTAGTCATTCCTTGGTCAAGACTTTTTTCCAGGGGGTTTCGCATGTGCGGCCTCCTAGGAAGCCTTTGCTCCCAGTGTGGGATTTGAATTTGGTTCTTTCTGCTCTTAAGGCTCCTCCTTTTGAGCCTTTGCGGGATGTCGCTTTGTCCGTTCTTACTCAGAAGGTTGCCTTTCTGGTGGCCATCACTTCGGTTCGGCGTGTTTCAGAGCTGGCAGCTTTGTCTATTCAGGCTCCTTATTTTGAGGATCATCAGGACAAAGTGGTTTTTCGTTACAAGTCAGATTTTCTCTCTAAAGTGGTCTCTGCTTTTCATCTTAACCAGGACATTGTTCTTCCTTCTTTGTGTCCTAAGCCTAAGAATGTCAAGGAGAGTGCTTTGCACTGCTTGGATGTGGTACGTTGTGTCAGGTACTATCTACGTGCTACGTCTTCTTTTCGTAAGACTGATGCCTTTTTCGTTGTTCCATGTGGGCCTAGGAAGGGTTTGGCTCCGGCCAAATCTTCCATTAGTAAATGGATTCGTCAGGCCATTGTTGGTGCTTATTCGGCTAAGGGGAAGGATCCTCCTTTCCGAGTTACTGCTCACTCTACTCGTGCGGTTGGTGCGTCCTGGGCTTTTCAGCACCAGGCTTCGGTTGAACAAGTGTGTAAGGCTGCAACTTGGTCTTCTGTTCATACTTTTTCTAAGTTCTATAAGGTTGATGTGCGGGCTTCAGCGGATGCTGTTTTTGGCCGTAAGGTTTTGCAGGCTGCAGTGGTTTGAGTTTTTTCTGCGTTATTGCCTGTTCGGATACCCACCCTTTTCTGGACACTGCTGTTGGATGTCCCTAGTGTAATTATTAATGTTTGAAGTGGGGTGTGTGACATACTTAGAATAATACCATTTTGTGAATACTCACCTGTAAAATGGGTATTATAAGTATGTCACACACCCCACTTCACCCGCCCTTTTCGGTATCCTGGCTCTTTATTTGGTGAAGTTTAGTTCTTTACGTTGAGGGTTACATTGTTGGTTCTGGTACCTTGTCTTACTGCTGTTCTAATACTGGGAGGTTCTTGGGAGGTACCAGGTATGTATAGACCGGGTGGGGCCTGTTGAAGTTTTTGGAGAGTTCTCTGCAATGCTGCCACCTAGCGGTGCGTTAACCCTAGTGTAATTATTAATGTTTGAAGTGGGGTGTGTGACATACTTATAATACCCATTTTACAGGTGAGTATTCACAAAATGGTATTTTTCCAGGGGGTTTCGCATCTGCGGCCTCATAGGAAGCCTTTGCTCCCTGTTTGGGATTTGAATTTGGTCCTCTCTGCTCTTCAGGCTCCTCCTTTTGAGCCTTTGCAGGATATTGCTCTATCCATGTTGACTCAGAAGGTTGTCTTTTTGGCGGCCATTACTTCGGTTCGGCGTGTTTCGGAGTTGGCAGCCTTGTCTATTCAGGCTCCTTATTTTGAGAAACATCAGGACAAAGTGGTTTTTCGTTTCAAGCCAGACTTTCTCCCTAAAGTGGTTTCTGCTTTTCATCTGAATCAGGACATTGTTCTTCCCTCCTTGTGCCCTAGACCTGGGAATGACAAGGAGAGGGCGTTGCATTGTTTGGATGTGGTACGTTGTGTCAGGTACTACTTGCGTATTACGTCTTCTTTTCGTAAGACTGATGCCTTTTTTGTGGTGCCATGTGGGGCTAGGAAGGGTTTGGCTCCAGCTAAGTCTTCCATTAGTAAATGGATTCGTCAGGCGATTGTTGGGGCCTACTCTGCCAAGGGGAAGGATCCCCCTTTTCGGGTCACTGCTCATTCTACTCGTGCGGTTGGTGCGTCCTGGGCTTTTCAGCACCAGGCTTCTGTTGAACAAGTTTGTAAGGCTGCTACTTGGTCTTCGGTTCACACTTTTTCCAAGTTTTATAAGGTTGATGTGCGGGCTTCAGCGGATGCTGTTTTTGGCCGCAAGGTTCTGCAGGCTGCAGTGGTTTGAGTTTTCTGCATTACTGCCTGGTTGGATACCCGCCCTTTTTGGACACTGCTGTTGGATGTCCCAAGTGTAATAATTAATGATTGAAGTGGGGTGTGTGACATACTTAGAATAATACCATTTTGTGAATACTCACCTGTAAAATGGGTATTATAAGTATGTCACACACCCCACTTCACCCGCCCTTTTGGTATCCCGGATTCTTTATAGGGTGAAGTTTTAGTTTACAGTTTGAGGGTTTTTTCCTGGTACCTTGTCTTTACTGCTGTTTGAATACTGGGGAATGAGTGAGAGGTACCAGGAATGTATAGTCCAGGAGGGGCTTGTTTTTCATGACTTCTCTGCACGTCGCCACCTGCTGGTGGAGTTACCCAAGTGTAATAATTAATGATTGAAGTGGGGTGTGTGACATACTTATAATACCCATTTTACAGGTGAGTATTCACAAAATGGTAATATTTCCACCCGCTTCTGGACCCTCTGTGCCTCCCAGCCTCGGCTGCCGGATCGGGTGAGGGTAGAGGAGCACTTTGGGTCAGGTGCTTGGGAGCGTTGCTCTAAGCCACAGACCCTGTACCATAAAGGGTAGCCGGCCATAGGCTTTTATGGTGAGCCTACTGAGGGATGAAGTCTCCTGCCTTCGCTATGTGAGGGGGTGAGTTTGTGCTTGGGGACTTGTGTTTTCCGTTCCCCTTCTTTTCTCCCCTTACCTGTGTCTCCTGTTACCTCTTCACTCCCCTTGGCCCCGCCGGATGATTCCCGCCACTGCCTCCTCTCCTCTCTTCTCCCCCTCTCCCCGTCAGGTGTTCACTGGGGTGTAGTGGCGGGGGTGTTTTTGGTTTTGCCCCACTTGCTGTTTGCGGCCGCAGGTGTACTTTGATCCGCGGCGGGCAGCGCTATATTGCTTCACGTGCTGCGACATGTCCTGGCGCTGACATGGTCACGTGGCCGCGCTTTTCGCGTTCTTCGGGGGGGGGGGCAGCTCCGGGGGATGACACGTATCGCCACTCGAGGTTCTCTTCTCGGCGCCATTTCGCTGCTGCTGCAAGTGTGTGTCTGGTCTCCGGAGGCCATTTCCAGCATGTTCTGCGGTGTGATCTGTCGGCTGCTCTGTCTTCCTGCTTGGCCGGTTGTGCGGTGATCGGAGGGGGATATCTGTGTGGGCTGCACGCGCTGTCCCCTTTGGTCTGTAAGTCCCCCATGGGGGTTTTTTCTTATTGGGGCATGTACTGTGGGATGCTTATGTGTTTTTTGCTTATGTCTTTCAGGCGGGATAACTGTGTGTTTTGGTTTCTCCCGGTCCTGCTCTTTCCCCCCCTCCTCTCCTGGCTCTTTCTGGGGGCATCCCGGGTGGCTTTTATTAGCCCTTACCCTATACTGGCTTTGGGCCTGTGTTTATCACCATATGGAGGCTTCTGGGGATAGCGTGCTCGGGGGTCCTTCGGGACAATCCCGGCTGTGTGTCATGTGCGGGGAATCCCCTTTGAGCAGTAGTGGCGCGGTTTGTGTGCAGTGCGCCCAAAGTATTATTGCGGGCCAGGCTGGAATGAGCCCTTCTCTTCCCAGTACTGCGCTCCCCCAGGCATCTCCTACTCCCCCGCGCCTGCATTTAGCTCCCAGTGAGGGGAATAGTAGCAGATTGGGGTCCCAATCTGATCTGGCACTACGCGTGGCCAGCATTGAGAGGCAGCTGGCACGACCTGTGATAGGCAAGGCCTCGGGCAAAAAGCGGCATCTTGACACCGTGCCTTCCCTCTTTGCTGAGGAGGATGCGGGCCTTAATATGTTTGGCGGCCGTGACTCCCTAGAGGAGGGGGAGCTTTTCAATGATTCAGACTCATCTGGGGACCATCGGGAAGGGTACGACCCGGGGTCCGCCTCTGATGTTGACACTGATAGACTGTTGGACATTTTTGAAACTTTGGGCGGTAGGGCTTCGGCCCTCTTGGTGGCAATGCGCCGATCTGTTTGGTTGCGCCAGGGGGCAGCTGACACTGCTGCTAAGAAGGCTCTCATCTGTCTTTCCTTCGCAGGGCTTCGTCTCTTTGGTGAGCGTCTGGATGTCCTGACCAAGGATGGTAGGTTACCTCAGCGTAGGAAGCAGCCTCGGCCCTTTTGGGGGCCCTCCGCCTCCTTCCCCTCCTTTTCGTGCTCCCAGAGGTGGTCGTGGCTCCCTTTTCTCGGGCAGCCGCAGAGATTTTTGGGGCCATGGCAGATCCTGTGGTCGTCCCGGTCTCTCATGGGGTTCCAAGCCCAAACCCCCCCTTCCAAGGCCCCTCAGGCAGGAGGAGACGCCCTCACCCGTCCTGGTGGGGGGACGGCTTCGGCTCTTTGCTCACGTCTGGAGGCTTCGCGTCTCAGACCGGTGGATTCAGGAGATGGTGTCCTCCGGTTACAAGATAGAGTTTGCAGCCTGGCCACCCCCAAGATTCCTCAGATCCCAGACGTCTCAAAACCCTCTGTCAGGGTTTGTGCGTAGCAGTTCAACGCCTGTTGGAGTCAGGAGTCGTCACCATGGATGCCAGTCTGACTGGTTGGGGGGGAGTTTTGACGTCTTTAAAGTTTCAGGGTCAGTGGGGCCCCCAGGAGGCCCATGCACCCATCAACATTCTAGAACTGCGGGCGATCAGGTTGGTTCTCTCCCAGTTGACCACACACCTTCGGGGTCGTGCTGTTCAGATTCGCTCGGACAACCAGACTGCGGTTGCCTACATCAATCATCAGGGAGGGACTCGGAGCAAGCGAGCCCAAGGAAGTGTCTCTGTCTTGGGTGGAAGAGAATGTCCCTTGCATCTCGGCGGTCTACATTCCGGGGGTGGAGAACCTGGAGGCAGACTCCCTGAGCAGGGGGATGTCTCGGCTGGGGAAATGGTCCCTCAGCAACAAGGTATTTCACTCCCTGTGTCACCGCTGGGGTCAGCCGGATGTGGACCCGTTTGCGTCCCGCCCCAATCACAAGCTTCCAAGATTTGTCTCCCCGTCGCAGGATCCTTTGGCCTTCGCCACAGATGCGCTTGCGATTCCTTGGACAGAGTTTTGGCTCCTCTATGTGTTCCCTCCCTTTCCTCTGCTGGGCAGGGTGCTGCGCAAGATAGCCCAGGAGGGGGTACCAGCCATTCTGGTGGCCCCCTGTTGGCCAAGGAGGGTGTGGATTGCAGACGTCGTGCAGTATGTCTTGCCCACGGATCCAGATCTTCTCACTCAGGGACAGCTGCGCCATCCCAATTTACAAACGCTGGCTTTAACTGCTTGGCTGCTGAAACCTCTATCTTGATGGACAAGGGGTTGCCGGCCTCTGTTGTTACTATGATTCGGGATCGGAAGAAGTCCTCGTCTTTTATCTACTACAGGGTCTGGCATGCTTACATTGCCTGGTGTGAGTTCAAGTCTCTTCCTTGTCGGTCGTTTTCTATCCCCAGGATTCTGGAATTTTTACAACTTGGTTTGGATTCGAGCCGTCACCTTAGTACCCTCAAGGTACAGGTGTCAGCTCTGGTTTTTTTTTTCCAAAGATCCTTTGCCAATCACGGCTGGTTAAGACTTTTTTTCCAGGGAGTTACTCATGTGCGTCCGCCACGTAAACCTATGCTACCAGTTTGGGATTTAAATCTGGTGTTGTCTGCTCTGCAGGGTCCTCCCTTTGAGCCTATCCGTGGGGCTGCGTTGCCCATTCTGACTCTTAAGGTGGCCTTTTTGGTGGCTATTACTTCAGTCAGGCGAGTTTCTGAGCTGGCGGCGCTTTCCATTAAACCTCCTCCTTATTTTGAGCGGCATCAGGATAAGGTGGTGTTTCGGCTTAAGCCGGATTTCTTGCCTAAGGTTTTGTCTGCTTTTTATCTCAATCAGGACAATAGGCTCGATTCAGAGGCACATTCGTCTGGACTTCCGTAGCTGTCTGTGAAAGTTTTTGTGTGCGTTTGTAATTTTTTTGTTTTTTCGTTCATTTTTTATTCGTACGAACGGCAAATGCTTATATGCGCTTTCAATGAACGAAAGCAAATCGTATCATTTGCGTTAGTTCGGATCATTTTCCCATCCAAATCTGATATGTTTCGTTCGTTCAGATAACTTACGTTATTTGTATGGCCTTGCGTCTCATTCAGAGAGCTGATTGCCGACAGACCACCACCCTATAAACCCGTTTCCTTTGCGATCCCCTTACGGGACTATTTTGACCACGAGACTAGCAGCTATGGATGACTCTAGTGTATTTGAGGAGCATGAGGATCTGCAGCTCATGGGCATTAAAATTGTCCGGAAGGCTGAGACCAGATTGCACCGGCGGCGACGCATGCACATCAATGGCATGCATGACGTTGAGCTGTTCAAGCTCACCAGACTTAATCGCGCTTCCCTCCATAAGTTGTATAGTGAGCTGCGGCCATGGTTAGCCCGCACCACAAGGAAGGGGCAAGCAATTTCAGGTATGACCAAGATGCTTGGCTGCCTGCAATTTTTGGCTTACAGCTCGTTCCAGAGGCTGGGTGCCCTCTCCGTGGGAATCTCCCAGCCTATGCTGAGCCGCGCGCTATACAAATTTCTGGAAGGCATGGCTACCATTACTCAGAAATATATTTGTTTTCCTGATGACATGGTAGCCAGGAACGCGATTAAGCTGGCATTTTATAACATCGCTGACATGCCCAACGTCATGGGTGCCATTGACTGCACCCACGTTGCCCTGGTGCCTCTGGCAGCCGACAAGTATATCAACAGGCAAGTACAGTCTGACATTTTTTAATATAGTTTCCCTAAATTTTTGGCGTAATTTTTAAAAATCCCTCCTTGTAAATAGTCCCTTTGAAACAATGGGCCGTATTTTGGCTCTCACATTTGTATCATGTGGCCCAAAGGGAAACATTTTAATGTGGACCTTAAAGAGCCACATGTTTTTGGGAGGGTGTTATTAGTTAGTATTTCACTAGTTCTCCTTGCCTTGCTGATATTATGATTTTCTTTATTCCAGGAACCGCAAAATGGGCCACTCACTGAATGTCCAAGCAGTGGTGGCCCCGGACATGCGGTTCCTTAGTGTCCCCGTCGGGTTCCCAGGCTCATCCCACGATGCCTACATTCTTAGAAGATCTGGATTGTACGGTCGGTTTGAGTCTGGAGAATATTCTTAGTATACAGTACGTCCTGCTCCAGATATAATACTTACTATCAGGTATTACTACAGGTTAGTTCTGGCTCACTTGACTACTCACCTTCGGGGCCTGCCTGTTCAGGTGCACTCGGAGACGGTAGTTGCCTACATCAATCATCAGGGAGGGACCTGGAGCAAAGGGGCTCCAGGAAGTGTCTCTGATCCTGACTTGGGCGGAGTCCAATGTTCCCTGCATATCAGCTGTGTACATCCCGGGAGTGGAAAATCTCCTGGCAGACTCTCTGAGCAGGGGGACCTCTCGCCACGGAGAATAGTCCCTATGCAGCAGGGTGTTTTAATCTCCCAGATGTGGATCTGTTTGCGTCCCGTCACAATCACAAGCTTCCAGCCTTTGTCTCCCTCTCCCAGGATCCTCTGGCCTTGACCACGGATGCTCTAGCAATGTCATGGCTGGACTTTCTGTTTCTGTATGTCTTCCCTCCATTCCCCCTGCTGGGCAAGGTTCTGCTCAAGATTGCTCTGGAAGGGGTGCCAGCAATTCTGGTGGCCCCCAGGTGGCCAAGAAGAGTGTGGTTCGCAGACGTGGTGCAGCTGGCAGTAGATCAGTACGCTCTGCCCTTGGTGCCAGATCTGCTCACTACGCCACCCCAATTTACAAACTCTGGCTTTGACGGCCTGGCTGCTGAAACCTCCATCTTGATGGAGAAGGGGCTGTCTTCCTCAATTGTGGATACCTTGATTAAGGCTAGGAAGAAGTCTTCCTCTTCCATTTATTACAGCGTTTGGCTTGCCTACATTGACTGGTGTGAGTTTAAGTCTCTTCCCTGTCGTGTGTTCTCTATTCCCAGGATTCTGGAATTCCTTCAGCATGGGTTGGACATGGGGCTCCAACTAAGTACTCTGAAGGGGCAGGTCTCTGCCCTGGCTGTTTTCTTCCAAAAGTCCTTTGCTTAGCACCCTCTGATCAGGACTTTTTTCCAGGGGGTCACTCATGTGCGTCCCCCCACGTAAGCCTATGGTGCCTGTTTGGGATTTGGTTTTGTCAGCCTTGCAGGGTGCTCCTTTTGAACCTGTGCAGGATGCTACCCTGGCCATTCTTAAGCTCAAGGTTGTCTTTCTGGTGGCTATCACCTCTGTTAGGCGTGTGTCTGAGTTGGCGGCACTCTCCATCCAGCCCCCCTACTATGAGAGACACCGGGACAAGGTGGTGTTTCGCTTCAAGCCAGATATTCTAAGTATGTCACACACCCCGCTTCAAGATATCCATAACATGTGGGTAGTACCGACCTGAAGAGGGTGTTCTGCAGAGATGATAGTAAAAAGAAAGCCCCTCCCTGATCCATAAATACCTGGGACCTCCCACTCATTACCCAGGTTTCCATCTCTGCAGACGGCGAGCAAGTCAGAAGATGATGTCTCCTCCTTGCACAGGGGGATTTCAGGTAGCCGGGATAACTCCCGGACCGTTATTTAATTATTTCCGCTCGGACCCCTTTTTCCCTTGATTGACCTTAGATACATGCCTCCACAGTCTTGGCTGCTGGTCCGGGCGAGGGTATATTGGCACCTCTGGTGCTTAGGAGCAGAGCTCCACCGTGAGACCCTACATAAGAGGGTAGGCGGTTACACCGGGTAGGTGATCCCGGTTTGGGATGCCCCGTCCCCTGATATTTACCCCTGGGTGGCCCCTCCACAGTTCCCCTTTTACCACAGTGGGGGTTGGGGGTCCCTCCTTTAGGGCTAGGCGTTATTAGCTTTATTAACTTTATTAACCTTATATGTGTTTTGATGTGGTGCGTTTGGAAGTAATCCCTCAATGAAATGGTATGTTTTTACTTCTGGTGTTTATTCTCGCGGTGCCGCGGCCGCCATTGCAGCCGGGGCGTCGGTTTCTTCACTTATTGTGAGGGGAGTTTTTTTCCCCTCACACACTTCAGGGGGGCGGGGCCGGCCTTTCGGCGCGCTGCCGCGGCCAGCCCCCCGTAGACTATGTGCTTCTCGCAGTGAGCGGGGCGGGTGCTCCGCAGGACTCTGCGGTCGCACCCGCTGTCGGTTTCACTTTGACTTCAGCGGCGCCGGTCTCTGAGGGACAGTGCGTGAGGGAGCTTCTCCCCTCGCGTCTACGTCGGGGGGGGCGGGGCCGGGCTTTCGGCGCGTCTCCGCGGCCCGCCCCCTCTACTTCTGGCGCCGCTGCGGAGCTTGTTGCTCCTTACTGATGTCAGGAAGGGGGCGGAACATGATCTTCGCGCGGTCCGCGCTGACCACGCCCCATTCTCGCCCTGCTTCTCCCCTCATGGACGGTGCGAGGTCTCCACTACTCCCGCTCCCGACGGATCTGTGAGTGGCCCTGTGGGCCCCTATTCATTCATTCATTATTTCATTCTGTAGTCCTATTTAGCATTTATTGGGGTTATTTCTGTCTTTCAGGTGGATCTTCAGTGGTATTTAGGGGGTTTCTCCCGGGCCTAGGTCCCTGGGTTCAATCTTACTGATCATAAATCCTCCCACTCGGGACATTAAAGGGACATCCCGGGTTGCTTATTGGCGTAATTCCCTGGGTCATAGCGACTACTTAAAGTTCACCTTATGGAGGCATCCCCGGATACTGGGCTCGGGACCCCTTCGGGGCAACCCCGGAAGTGTATGTTGTGTGGGGTATCCATTACTGGGGACGATGTACTTCTGTGTATACCTTGTGCACAGCAAACTATTACGCGGCAGTCCGAACCCCAGGCGTCTGGGTCAGCACCGCCGGTCGCTTCATCTCCTCCTCCCAGCTTGATACGCACCCCGTGTGAAGTTGTCATGGGCAGGGAGCTGCAATCTGAGATGTGCGCCAGATTGGCCAACCTTGAGAAAATTCTCTCCAGTTCGGTCGCCCGTAAGGCTCCGGCTAAGAGAAAGCATTTGTCGCCGGCTCCGCCGGTGGATGACCTTGATGAAGTTAATAATCTGGATTGGTCTGATTATTCCCCGCTAGAGGAAGGGGAGGTTTATGAGGATTCAGATATTTCGGACGATGAGCAGTCTATTGGCGCTGATGCCGAGCTTGGTGACTTGGGGAGATCCTCGGATACTCCTAACGCTCTGGCTCAGATGTTTGAGGTTCTGAATATTTCTCCTCCCGAGGAGGCGCCACAGCAGAAGGGTGAGTTGTTTGAGGAATCCAGGCCGCGCTTGGAGTTTCCTACGCAAAGACATTTTGACAAAATTATTGCTAAGGAATGGGACAGGCCGGCTCGGCTCCCTGGCATTCCTCAGGGGTGGGATAAGAAATATCCCTTCCCTTCGGATGCGGTTAAGCGCTGGGCATCCCCCCCGAGGTGGATGCACCGGTTTTGGGGTTGTCCAACTCCTCTGTTTTAAATACTCCTGATTATTCCACCCTCAAGGATGGAGAGGACCAGATGGCTTGTCATGGTTTTGCTAGCGTTGGGTCAGCCATGCGGCCCGTTTGCGCTTCGGCGCTAATGGTGTTGGCTGCCAGGTCCGTGGTCAGGGATCTGTTGACTTCTTCCAGGCTTCGTCCTGGTAGTGACGAGTTCCTTGGCCTTAAACGGTGTGAGTTGTTTTTATCTTTTGTGTTAGCTGCCTTGGATGACACCTTGATGATGTGTGGTAGGACGTCGGCTCTGCTGGTGACTATTCGGCGGTCGGTGTGGTTGCGCCAGTGGGCGGACGATTTTATGTCCAAAAAGTCACTGACGGCTCTACCTTTTGTTGGATTACGGCTCTTTGGAGAGAAATTGGACTCTGTCACCAAGGGTGGTAGGTTACCTCAACGCAAGAAACAACGCCGTCCCTTTCGGGGGGCGCCTTCCTTTACCCCCTCCTTTCGTGGGGCCAGATCTGGCAGGGGATTTGCCTTCCCCTCTTCCAGAGGAGATTCCGGGAGCAGGGGCAGAGGATGTGCCCGTCCAGGATACAGTTGGGGCTCTAAGCCCAAACCGGCTACTAAGCCAGCTCAGCAATGAGGGGGCGCCCTCACCCATGCGGGTGGGGGGACGGCTGCGACACTTCTCCCAGATCTGGGATCAGGAGGTCTCGGACAGAGGGATCCGGGAAGTGGTCTCTTCCGGTTACAAGCTGGAGTTCGAGCTCCGCCCCCCTTCCAGATTTTTCAGGTCTCGGATGCCTTCGGAGCCTCTGGCGGCGCAGGGGCTCCTGGTGGCAGTAGAGAATCTTCTGGACATGGCTGTCATTTGCCCAGTGCCCCCCTCAGATCAGGGCAGGGGTTTTTATTCCAATCTGTTCATGATACCCAAGAAGGACGGATCGGTCCTACCCATCTTGGATCTGAAGTTTCTCAACAGGTTCATCCGGCCGCGGAAATTCCGCATGGAAACGCTGCGTTCGGCTATCCACTCTCTTCGTCAGGGAGACTTTCTGACGTCCATAGACATCAAGGACGCTTATCTACACGTTCCGATTTTTCCAGCACACCAGAGGTTTCTCAGGTTCGTGGTGGAGGATCGGCACTTTCAGTTTGTGGCACTCCCTTTCGGTCTCACCTCGGCTCCTCGGGTGTTCACCAAGGTGCTGGCGGGGGTGATGGCTCTGCTCAGGGTTCAGGGTATCCGCATTGTGCCCTATTTGGACGATCTTCTGATCATGGCCTCTTGCTTCAACCAAGCGGAGTTGGACACCAGAGTGGTGGTGTCCACTCTGGAGAGGTTCGGTTGGGTGATCAACCACCCCAAGTCTTCTCTTTCTCCGTCCAGGGTAGTGACCTTTCTGGGAATGTCTCTGGACACTTCGCAGGCCAGGGTGTTTCTGCCCCAGGCCAAGATTCTTTTGATTCAGGAGTTGGTTCGGCTTCTCTTGTCGGCCCCTCGTCCGGCCATCCGGCTAGGGATGAGGCTGGTGGGGTTAATGGTGGCCTCATTCGAGGCAGTTCCCTTTGCGCAGTTTCACACAAGGACGCTTCAGCTTCATCTGTTGAAGGTTTGGGACAAGTCTCCGCTATTGTTGGATCAGTCCTTCCTGATGACTCCCCGAGTTCGTCGATCCCTGCAATGGTGGCTGGGGTCTGTCAATCTGTTGAAGGGCAGATCTGTTCTGGCACCGTGTTGGGAAACAGTCACCACGGATGCCAGTCTGTCAGGTTGGGGGGGTGTTTGGAAGGACCTCCAGTTTCAGGGTCTGTGGGGCCCGCAGGAGGCTCACGAGCCCATCAATGTTCTGGAGTTGAGAGCCATCAGGTTGGTTCTGTTTCGCTTGACTCATCAGTTGCAGGGCCTGCCAGTTCAGGTCCGGTCGGACAACCGGACGGCGGTTGCTTACATCAATCACCAGGGGGGGACTCGCAGCAGGAGTGCCCTCAGGGAAGTGTCTTTGATTCTGGACTGGGTGGAGAGCCACGTCCCGTGTATCTCAGCAGTCTACATTCCGGGAGTGGAGAACACGGAGGCGGACTCTCTCTGAGCAGGGCCTCCTCTCGCCAGGGGGAGTGGTCTCTCAGTCCCCAGGCGTTTCGCTCGATTTGCCTCAGGTGGGGGTTCCCGGCGGTGGACCTCTTTGCCTCTCGTCACAATCACAAGCTTCCGGTATTTGTATCTCTCTCGCAGGATCCACTGGCCCTGGCGGTGGATGCCATGTCCCTGAACTGGAGGGATCTGGGATTTCTTTACCTGTTCCCTCCGTTTCCAATGGTAGCCAGAGTGGTGCGCAAGCTGGCCATGGAGGGTGCGTCGGCGATTCTGGTGGCACCAAGGTGGCCAAGGCAGGTTTGGTTCGCAGACCTGGTAAGGCTGGCAGAGGATCAGTTCGTTCTGCCTCTACTGCCGGACCTGCTCACCCAGGGTCGGCTACGCTATCCCAATTTACCATCGCTGGCTTTGACGGCGTGGCTGCTGAAACCGCCATCTTGAAGGAAGAAGGTCTTTCTGACGCTGTGGTTCAGACTTTTATTAGCGCCAGGAAGCGCTCTTCCTCTACTATTTACTATAGTACCTGGAGGTCCTATATTGACTGGTGTGAAGGTAGGTCTTTCTCTTGTCGGGAGTTCTCCATTTCCAGAATCCTGGAGTTTCTTCAACATGGTCTAGATCTGGGGCTCCAACTTAGTACCTTGAAGGGGCAGGTTTCTGCCCTGGCAGTGTTCTTCCAAAGGTCCTTTGCACTTCATCCCTTAGTCAAGACCTTTTTCCAAGGAGTTGCGCATTTGTTCCTTTGTTCCAGTTTGGGATTTGAACCTGGTTCTTTCTGCTCTTCAGGGTCCTCCGTTTGAGCCCTTGAATGAGGTTGCTTTGTCTTCACTTACTCAAAAGGTGGCCTTTTTGGTGGCTACTTCGGTTAGGCATGTTTCTGAGTTGGGAGCTTTGTCCATTAAAGCTCCGTACTTCGAAAGGCATCAGGACAAGGTGGTCTTTCGTTCAAGACGGATTTTCTTCCTAAGGTGGTCTCTGCCTTTCATCTGAATCAGGACATTGTTCTGCCTTCTCTATGTCCTAATCCCAGCAACGACAAGGAAAGGGCGCTGCATTTTTTGGATGTAGTTCGTGTTGTGAAATATTATCTGGTGGTTACGTCTTCCTTTCGTAAGACTGATGCTTTTTTTGTGGTGCCCTTTGGGGCTAGGAAGGGAAATGGATTTGTCAGGCCATCATTGGGGCCTATTCTACCAAGGGGAGGAGTCCCCCTTTTCGTGTCACTGCTCATTCTACTCGTGCAGTTGGGGCGTCCTGGGCTTTTCAGCACCAGGCCTCTGTTGAACAAGTTTGTAAGGCTGCTACTTGGTCCTCTGTTCACACTTTTTCCAAGTTTTATAAGGTTGATGTTCGGGCCTCAGCGGATGCTGTTTTTGGCCGCAAAGTTCTGCAAGCTGTTGTGGTTTAAGTTGTACCTTGTTGCCTTGTTTTGGATCCCCGCCCTTTTATGGACACTGCTATTGGATGTCCCACATGTTATGGATATCTTGAAGCGGGGTGTGTGACATACTTAGAATAATACCATTTTGTGAAATACTCACCTGTAAAATGGGTATTATAAGTATATCACACACCCCGCTTCACCCGCCCTTCTTGTATTCTGGATCGTTTATATTGTGAACTTTGCGTTGTTTTGACTTATATTTGCCTCTTCCTGGTCCCTTACCTTACTGCTTCTTTATACTGGGTAATGAGTGGGAGGTCCCAGGTATTTATGGATCAGGGAGGGGCTTTCTTTTTACTATCATCTCTGCAGAACGCCCTCTTCAGGTCGGTACTACCCACATGTTTTGGATATCTTGAAGCGGGGTGTGTGACATACTTATAATACCCATTTTACAGGTGAGTATTTCACAAAATGGTATTTTTCTGCCTAAGTAGTGTCTGCCTTTCATTTGAATCAGAACATTGTTCTTCCGTCATTGTGCCCTAATCCTAGTAATGCTAAGGAGAGGGTTTTGCATTCTTTGGATGTGGTTAGGTGTCTGAAGTACTATTTGGTGGCTACTGCACCCTTCAGGAAAACTGATGCTCTTTTTGTGGTCCCTTCTGGTCCTAGGAAGGGTCTGGCTCCTGGGAAATCTACTATCAGCAAATGGATCCGTCAGGCTGTGATTCAGGCCTACTCTGCTAAGGGGAAGAATCCTCCCTTCCGCCTTACTGCTCATTCTACTCGTGCTATAGGTGCCTCTTGGGCTTTTCAGCACCAGGCTTCTGTTGATCAAGTTTGCAAGGCCGCTACTTGGTCTTCTGTTCATACCTTTTCAAAGTTTTACAAGGTTGATGTTAGGGCCTCAGCTGATGCTGCTTTTGGCCGTAAGGTTCTGCACGCGGCAGTAGTATGACCTGTCTGCTGTTACCTTTGGGGATCCCACCCTACTTTATGGACACTGCTATTGGATGTCCCAAGTGTAAGTAATCTATCTGGAGCAGGACGTACTGTATACTAAGAATAATACAATTCTGTGATTACTCACCTGTAGAATTGGTATTATGAGTATACAGTACGTCCTGCTCCACCCCACCCTTGGTTTTGCATTATCTTGGATCCCTTGTATAGTGATTGTTAGCATTGTTATAGTTACCAGTTTGGGTTTGTTTTAATTCTCCCGGCTTCTTGTTAACTGCTTTTCAATGCTGGCGATTGTGGGAGGTCCCTGGGTATATAAGGGGCCGGGAGGAGCCTTTTTTCGATGTCTCTGCAGTCCAGTGCCATCTGGCGGAGTAATACCCAAGTGAAAGTAATCTATCTGGAGCAGGACGTACTGTATACTCACACCAACTCTACAGGTGAGTAATCACAGAATTGTATTTTCTTGATTTGTCTGACTATACCCCGCTCGAGGAGGGGGAATTGTTCTGACTCGGAGTTATCTGATGATCAGCACTTCAGTGGTGCTGACTAAGGCACTGATCATTGGGATGCTGATGATACCAATAGAATGTTAACTCAGATTTTTGGGGTGCTTTCTATCTCCCTTCCTGCTGCGGCTCCCAAGTTACAAGGGGAACTTTTCAGTACAGCTAAACCACGTCTGGAATTTCCAGAACAGGCCCATTTTAATAATCTTGTCCTTAAAGAATGGGAGCGTCCCGGCCGGCTCCCGGGAATCCCCAAGGGCTGGGATAAAAGGTACCCTTTTCCCGCTGATGTGGTTAAATGTTGGTCAACCCCTCCAGAAATGGATACACCAGTATTGGGGCTGTCCAACACTTCTGTGGTCCATTCCCCTGATTCCATTACCCTCAAGGATAGTGAGGACCGGCGCATTGATCAGCTGGCTTCTCATGCCTTTGCCTGTGTGGGGTCTGCCTTGCGCCCTGTCTGTGCTTCTGCTATTACTGCTGTAGCTATCAGGTCTCTCCTCAAGGGTCTGTTGGAGGGCGCTCCTGATGATACGGCTAGTGCCGAGCTCAGGGCCTTGTCACAGTGTGAAATGTTCATTGCTTATGTCCTCTCTGCTTTAGGTGACACCATTAGGATGTGTAGTAGAACCTCTGCATTTGTGGTTGCTATACACCACTCTGTTTGGCTGCGCCAGTGGGCAGCTGATAACGCTGCTAAGAAGGCCCTCACAGACTCCCCTTTAATTTAAGGGGCTGCGCTTATTTGGTGATCGCTTGGACCTTTTTGCCAAGGGGGGTAAGTTGTCTCAACGTAAGAAGCAGTTGCGGCCCTTTTGGGGTTCGTGGGCCTTTGTTCCCTCCTACCGAGGGTCCAGGGCCGGGAGAGGGGTCTCCTTTGCTGGCCCTAGGGGAGACTACTGGAGCAGGGGCAGAGGTCGTGCCCGCTCTGAATCTTCCTGGGGGTCCAAGCCCAAATCTGTTGCCAAGCCTCCTCAGCCATGAAGGGGCGCCCTCACCCATCCGGTTGGGGGACGGCTGCGGCTCTTCGCTCGTTTCTGGAGACAACATGTCTCAGACAGGTGGATTCTGGAGGTTGTGTCCTCCGGCTACAAGCTAGAGTTTGCTGCATGGCCCCCTCCAAGATTTCTCTATTCCCGGATTCCTCTAGACCCCTTGGCAGCTCATGGACTTTTTCTGGCAGTGAAAAATCTACTGGGCTTGGGGGTCATCTGTCAGGTCCCTCCTGTGGAAAGAGGTTGGGGTTTTTATTCCAATCTGTTCACAGTTCCCAAAAGGGATTGGTCAGTCAGACCCATTCTGGACTTAAAGCTGCTCAACAAGTTCATCAGGACCAGGCACTTTCGCATGGAGACCCTGCGCTCCGCGATCAGTTCGTTGCGAGATTTCATGACCTCCATAGACATCAAGGATGCTTACCTTCACGTTCCAATCTTCCCAGGGCATCAGAGATTCCTCAGGTTCGCCCTGGCGGACCAGCACTACCAGTTTGTGGCACTGCCCTTCGGTCTCACTTCGGCCCCCAGGGTCTTCACCAAGGTGCTGGTGGGTGTCATGGCTCTCCTCAGGGCATTCGCATTCTTCCCTATCTGGACGACCTTCTCATCACTTCTCAGTCCTTCCAGCAAGCGGAATTGGATACCCAGCGGGTGGTGACGGTTCTGGAGTCATTCGGCTGGGTGATCACCCCAAATCTTCCCTATCCCCATCTCGGGTGACTTCCTTCCTGGGCATGAATCTGGATACTGTTCAGGCTAGGATCTTTCTTCCTCAACTGAAGGTGGACACTTTGCAAGCTCTGGTTCACTCCCTACTGTCACGCCCTCATCCCTCCATCCGGCAGGGGATGCAGCTAGTGGGGCAGATGGTGTCTTGCTTCAAGGCAGTTCCATATGCACAGTTTCACATGAGACCTCTTCAACTCCATCTCCTATCAGTCTGGGACAAGAGTCCCCTGTCTCTGGATCAGGCTTTCGTTCTGTCTCTGTTGCCAGTCTGGGACTTGAATTTGGTTTTGTCTGCCCTTCAGGGCCCTCCTTTTGAGCCTGCGCATGGGGCTGCTCTGTCTCTTCTTACTCTTAAGGTTGCCTTTTTGGTGGCTATCACCTCAGTCAGGCGTGTTTCGGAGTTGGCGGCCCTTTCTATTCAGGTCCCCTACTTTGAGAGACACCAGGACAAGGTGGTTTTCAGATGTAAACCGGATTTCTTGCCTAAGGTGGTCTCTGCCTTCCATCTTCCATCAGGACATTGTGCTTCCTTCCTTGTGCCCTAATCCTGGTAATTCCAAGGAGAGGGCCTTACATTCCCTGGATGTGGTCAGGAAGTACTACTTGGTGGCTACTGCACCTTTTAGAAAGACTGATGCCTTGTTTGTGGTTCCTTCGGGCCCCAAGAAGGGCCTGGCACCTGCTAAGTCTACTATCAGCAAATGGATTTGTCAGGCAATTTTTAGAGCCTATTTTGCTAGGGGGAAGGATCCCCCTTTTCGTGTTACAGCTCATTGTACTAGAGCTATTGGTGCTTCCTTTCAGCACCAGGCCTCTGTTTAACAAGTTTGTAAGTTCGCTGCTTGGTCTTCTGTTCATACCTTTACAAAGTTTTACAAGGTTGACGTTAGGGCCTCAGCTGCTGCTGCTTTTGGCCGAAAGGTGCTTCAGGCGGTAGTGAAATGAACTACGTGCTGTTCCTCACTGGGGATCCCACCCTAGTGGACACTGCTTTTGGATGTCCCAACTGTCATCACTTCTGGTACGACCTGGACTGGATATAGTGAAAAATACAATTCTGTGAAACTCACCTGTAGAATTGTTTTTGAATATATCCAGTCCAGGTCGTCCCACCCCGCCCTTGGTTTCATTATCTCCTGTTTGCCTGTTATGGTGATTACCTTTTATATTGGACCGTTGTCCTTAGTTTTGTTGGAGAGAGTACATGCTGAAGCTATGTGATGTAACATGGTTTCTTGGCCTCTCGGCCTGTCTCCTTTATTACTGCTTTTTGACCACTGGGGATTCTACTGAGACAACCTAATTTTATAGGGGGCCGGGAGGAGTTACAGCTTTGGATCTTGCATTGACTGCGCCACCTGGTGGCGGACTATCCAACTGTCACCACTTCTGAGACGACCTGGACTGGATATATTCAAAAACAATTCTACAGGTGAGTTTCACAGAATTGTATTTTCGGGGGCGACCTGGGGGGTTTTACACGGCGGGTGCCCTGGGAGGAGCGAGTATGCCTGCCCTGGAGTCTCATAGACTCCAGGGTGGGTTTTGGTCCACTTTAATGAACGGCCCACATTCCTATTGCTTCTCCCCTCTGGCTGATTTGTGCATGCACCAACCAATCAGGCCTTGCGAAGGGGATTGGCCAATATGCTATAAGTATATCAGACGATCCTGGGGATTTCACCCAGCCGATTTTTGTTGCCCCATGGAGTAGCAATCATCCCGCTCTAGAATATTTTATTTTTATTTCCTTCATCTTCTTCATGTTCTAAGCTGAAACCTCTTAACACTTAAAGCGGACCAAAACCCACTGAACTCGTGAAATACATCTGGCCAAAGCCCCTGCCAATATTTCCTTTTCAGGGGGTAGAGCTAGAATTGGATATTTTGTTTTTTCAAATGGTTCTGGAACACTTTAATGTTTTGTTGTCCCTCTCTGTAAGATGGCAGCGGTCAGTTTTTGCATAGGTGTGGCGATGACATCATTGCCACACACAACAGTGGCAAGGAATGGACGAGGCAGAGCTCTACAGCTAAAACAGGGATTAGCGTGAAGCATGAGCAGTGAAATTTGGCAAAAGCTACTTTTTTCATGGGGGGAGCCATTCAAGGGATGCTAGTTAAAAATGTGGGTTTTGGTCCCCTTTAAAGAAGTCTAAAAACCTGTGAAGAGCGACTCCAGGGACAGCTGATTCCCTACCGCTGGGGCACCTCCAGGGAATTTGACTAAGACACTGTATTTTGTCCACCTTAAAATGGTCCCTCGCTCCTTTTCTAATGAATAGGTGCGGGATGGCACTGTGAAAGGTTTGGGGGGGCCATCTAGATTACTTGAGCCCCCCGCGCAATGCCCCCCGTAACACCTCGAAATCCTTACCTTAACCTAGATCTTTGGCTGAAATTATGTGCTCTGATTGGCCGCCATCCAGGAAAGACGGGCCACATGACCGCTGCCTGCCAGTCAGAGGAGGTGAAGGTAAGTATATCCATATACGTGTGGGTAGTCTGCCACTAGGTGGCGCAGTTACTGCAAGATCCAGATCTGTAACTCTTCCCGGCCCCCTATAAAAGGAGCTGTCTCCATAGAAATCCCAGATTCGTCTTGCAGTAGATGCTGCTAGGATCGTCTGGAACTCGCTCTACTTTTGGCAGCTGAGCGGGGCATTTTTAAGCCTGTTGGCCGCTGCACCCCTATTGCCTCTGTTCCTGTGGACCCAGTATGCCTCCCAGCCTCGGCTGACAGGAACAGGTGAAGGTAGGGAGAATGCCGGGGTCAGGCGCTCACAGAGCTATACTCTGGGCCGCAGACCCTCATTAAAGGGTAGCCGGCCATAGGTGATGGTGAGCCTATGGGGGGGAGGAACCACCTAATGCCTGGGTTTATTCCCCATCTGTGCCCATAAGCTTTATTCCCCATCTGTGCCCATAAGCTTTATTCTTATGTGTGTGTGTTATTTTTTTCACTGGTCTTTCACTGGCATACTTAGCTCCCTCGGCTCCTCTTCTCTCCCCACCATCTTGTCTGCGCTGCTGTGGTGGGGGGGGGGTGGACCGTGCGGCGTCTGCCGGTGTTTCTTCTTGTGAGGCTGCGGCCTCGGATGTGTGGGTGCACTGCGCTCCGCTGCTGGGGGGAGAGGCCCCTCCGTGGTCTGCCCTTCCTCTTCCTGGGCGCCTTTTTTTTTTTCAAGCTGCGGGTGCTCATTCGCCGCAGCCGGGGGGAGGGGGGGAGCTGCGCGATGACCCGTTTAGCATCATGGCGCGTGTCCCGCCCCTCGAGGGGCCGATCCGGTGTAATTTTTCCCTTCTTCGTGGGGGGAATCCTTCAGGATGGCCGCATGAGAGTTCTTCTGCTGCGTGCTCTGCAGTGGTCGGTCTACGCTGGGACCTAGCCTCTGCAAGTGGGCTGTTGAGCTGCCTGCCTACCTTGAGAGCCCCCAGAAGCCATCCCTATGGTCCGTGAGTCCCACTTTTGAATATATGCATATATATTTTTTGTGTGCATGTGCTGTGGGATCTCGGGGCCTCTCCCATTGTGTCTTTTAGGTGGGATACCCTGGTCAGCCGTGGGTTGTGGTTCCTCCCGGTCTCCTACACCCCCCACCCCCAGCTCCGCATCTCTCTGCACCCTCTCCCATAAGAGGGATAACATAAGAGGGACTATTTTGGGGGGTCTTTACTAGGTTTGGGCCGTTGTGCCTTGTAACCTGTATTTTTTATACCATAATCACCATAATGGAGGCTTCTGGGGATAGTGAGCTAGGGGTCCTTCAGGGCGGGTGAAGCTCTGCCCCAAGTGCGGTACCTGCCCCCTGGGCGGACTTAGCACAGTTTGTGTCGCTTGCGCCAGGAGCGTACTTTTGGAGCATGATAGGGCGGGCGTCCCTGCCCCTAGCCCTCCCTTGCCTGCGGTCTCACCTACCCCTCCTCTGCTGCAGTCAGTCCTCAGTGAGGGGGAAGCCAACAGGGGGTCCCAGTCCGATTTGGTGCACCGGGTGGCCAGCCTGGAGAGACGGTTATCTTGCACGGCTACGGGAAAGGCCACGAGTAAGAAGTGGCACATCGAGCCGGATTACTCGGATATTCTAAGCATACAGCACGTCCTGCTCCAGAGATAATTCCTTACGTTTGGGTAATACATGCACAAGATGGCGCTGGACTGCAGAGACAGCAAATAAGTGGCTTCTCCCGGCCCCTTAAATTCCAGGGACCTCCCATAAATTCCCAGTTCTTCTCTGCAGTCGGCGCTGCGAAGGCAAGAAGATGGCGCTCTCTATTTGCAGGTGAGCGGGGCTATTAGCCTGCGGCCCTGTAGGACTATTCCCACTCATTCCTCTTCTTTCTGCCTCCCAGCTTTGGCTGCACTGGTCGGGTGACGGTAGGCAGCACCGCTGTCAGGTGCTTAAGGAGCGCTGCACCGACCGCAATCCCCCAGCAAAGGGTAGGCGGTATAGGCCCATGGTGAGCCTTATGGGATGCCCCTCCCGCACTATCACCCCTCGCCCCCTGTCCATCGGTGGGCTCCTGTTAGGTTGGCCACTGCCCTCCCTCGCTCTCCCTGGTATTTCTCGGGGGGGGGGGGGGGATTGTATTCCGTGGTATGCTTTGGCTTGGTGTTGCCGCGTGTGTTGGTTGCACTGGTTGCCTTTTTAAAAAACGACTTTATCTCAGGCGCTGCTGCGCCATCATTGGCTGGCATGGTCACGTGGGCGCCTTCGCGCTCTTCGGGGGGGGGGCGGGCCTTGAGGATGGCGCGTTCTGCATCACTGTCTCCGTGGCCCCTCGAGGTATCTGCGGGCGCCATTTTGCTCTCCTCGTGCTGCGTGGCTGGCGTCTACCTACCGCGGTCCGTAAATGCCCCTGCGGTCTGGTTTTTTTTTTAGATCTTATGTATGCATACCGCTTACGGGACCTTTATGTTTGTCTTGAAGGCTGGTCAAACTTTATTGTGGTTTCTCCCGGCCTATCCCCTCTAGTTTGCTATTAGAGGCCTATTCTGCCTTTACCTCCCACTTCCCTAGCGGGCTATTGGGGCATCCCGGGTGGCCTTATAGCGTAAATCCCTATTGGCCGGTGGGCCGCGATAATCACCATATGGCGGTTTGTCAGGATAATGTGCTTGGGGTTCCTTCGGGACAAGCCCGGCTGTGTGTTGCGTGTCCCCTACAAGTGATGACAATGTGCTGGTGTGTGTACCCTGTGCCCAGCAGGCGCTTGCGCTGCAATCTGGGTTACCTGTGGCTGGGCCTGCGCCCTGTATGGCTACGTCCACTCCCCCGCGCTTACATCTGACTCCAAGTGACGTGCATACCAGTGGGGAATCTCAGTCTGATTTGTCTACCGGGGTGGCTAGCATTGAGAAACTGATTGCTGGCTCTACGGCACGTAAGGCCTCTGCTAAGAGGTGGCATCTGGCGCCTGGCGTTACCCTTTTTCCTATGGAGGCTGAGGGAATTTTTTGACCTGGCCGGCTATACCCCCCTGGAAGAGAGGGAATTTTCTATCTCTCCTCCTGCCGCGGCTCTAAGCCACGTTTGGAGTTTCCTGAGCAAACTCACTTTAATAATCTCGTGCTCAAAGAATGGGAGCCACCTAGCAGGCTCCCTGGGGTGCCTAAGAGTTTGGATAGGAGGTATCCCTTTCCTGCTGAAGTGGTTAAGCGTTGGTCGTCCCCTCCCAAAGTGGATGCACCAATTCTGGGGTTGTCCAACACTTCTGTCATGCATTTCTCTGACTCTACTACCCTGAAGGATGGTGAGGACCGGCGCATTGATCAGCTGGCTTCCCATGCCTTTGCCTGTGTGGGATCCGCGCTGCGTCCGGTTTGTGCCTCTGCCATTGCAGCTGTGGCTATTAGGACTCTGCTCAAAAGTATTTTAGATGGGGCTCCTGATGATGCTGCTAGTGAAGAGTATAGAGCACTTCTGCGTTGTGAGGAATTTGTTGCATATGTCCTCTCTGCCTTGGATGATACCATTAGAATGTGTGGCAGGGCTTCTGCCTTGGCGGTGGCTATACGCCGCTCGGTTTGGCTGCGCCAGTGGGCAGCTGACAACGCTGCCAAGAAGGCTCTCACTGGGTTCCCCTTTAAAGGGCTGCATCTATTTGGGGATCGCCTGGACCTGTTAGCTACGGGAAGCAAGTTACCCCAGCGCAAGAGACAGTCTCTGCCCTTTCGGGGTTCAGGTTCCCTTCTTCCCTCCTACCGTGGGTCTAGAGTGGGAAGGAGAGCTTCATTTGCAGGGGCCCGGGGAGATTTCTGGGGCAGGGGCAGAGGGCGTGGCCGCCTTGGCCCCTCCTGGGTTCCAAGTCTAAGTCTTCCCCCAAGCCCCCTCAGGCATGAAGGGCGCCCTCACCCATCTGGGTGGGGGGACTGCTTCGGCTCTTTGCTCACGTCTGGAGGCGTCAAGTCTCAGACCGGTGGATTCAGGAGGTAGTGTCCTCCGGTTACAAGATAGTTGGCAGCCTGGCCGCCCCCAAGATTCATCAGATCCCGGATGCCTCAAGACCCCATGTCAGCTCAGGGCCTGTTGCTTGCTGTGCTGAATCTACTGGAGCTGGGGGTCATCTGCCAGGTGCCCTTAAGGAAAAGGGGCAAGGGCTATTATTCCAACCTCTTCACTGTTCACAAAAGAGATGGGTCTGTCAGACCCATCCTGGACCTTCTCAACAAGTTTGTCAGATCCAGGCGTTTTCGCATGGAGACTCTGCGCTCAGCTGTAAGTTCACTACGCCCAGGGGACTTCATGACCTCTGTGGACATCAAGGATGCTTACCTCCACGTTCCAGTCTTTCCAGGTCATCAGAGATTCCTCAGGTTCGCTCTGGAGGAGCAGCATTACCAGTTCGTGGCATTGCCCTTCGGTCTCACTTCGGCTCCCAGGGTATTCACCAAGGTGCTGGCAGACGTTATGGCTCTGCTAAGAGCTCAGGGCATTCGCATTCTTCCCTATTTGGATGACATTCTTATCACTTCTCCGTCCTTCCAACAAGCAGAGCTGGATACTCAGCGGCTGGTGACCACACTGGAGTCATTCAGCTGGGTGATAAACCACTCCACATCTTCCCTGTCTCCCTCTTTGGTGAAGCAATTTCTGGGCATGAATCTGGATACAGCTCGGGTCAGGATCTTTCTTCCTCACCAGAAGGTGGACAGTCTGCAAGCGCAAGCTCAGCTGCTTCTGTCCTGCCCTCATCCTTCCATCAGGCAGGGAATGCAGCTGGTGGGCCTGATGGTGTCCTGCTTCGAGGTGGTTCCTTATGCTCAGTTTCACATGAGGCCTATTCAACTCCACCTCTTGTCTGTATGGGACAGGGACCCTGTGTCCCTGGATCAGGTATTGGCTCTGTCCCCCCTAGCCAGGCGGTCCCTCTCGTGGTGGCTTGACTCGAGGAACCTGTTGGTGGGCAGATCCTTTCTGCCCACTTGCTGGGAGACAGTCACCACGGATGCCAGTCTGACAGGTTGGGGGGGCTTCTGGAGATCCCTAACATTCCAGGGGCAGTGGGGCCCTCAGGAGGGCCACACCCCTATCAACATTCTGGAACTGAGGGCGATCAGGTTGGTTCTAGCCCGCTTGACCCCGCACCTTTGGGGTCGGGCTGTTCAGGTACGCTCGGACAACCAGACTGCGGTTGCCTACATCAATCATCGGGGAGGAACCCGGAGCAAGGGGGCCCTCAAGGAAGTGTCTCTGACCCTGTCCTGGGCAGAGGACAATGTTCCCTGCATCTCAGCTGTGTACATTCCGGGGGTGGAGAATCTGGAGGCAGACTCTTTGAGCAGGGGGACTTCTCGCCTGGGGAAATGGTGCCTCAGAAACATGGTGTTTCGCTCTCTGTGTCACCGTTGGGGTCAGCCAGATGTGGATCTGTTTGCGTCCCGTCACAAGCTTCCAGTCTTTGTGTCTCTGTCCCAGGACCCTCTGACCTTAGCCATGGATGCTCTGACAATGCCCTGGCAGAGCTTTCAGCTACTGTATGTCTTTCCTCCGTTTCCCCTGTTGGGCAGGGTTCTGCGAAAGATAGCTCAGGAAGGGGTGCCAGCTATCCTGGTGGCCCCCCGTTGGCCAAGAAGAGTTTGGTTCGCAGACATCGTGCAGCTGGCGGTAGATCAGTACGCCCTGCCCAAGGATCCAGACCTGCTTACTCAGGGGCGGCTACGCTACCCCAGTTTACAAACGCTGGCTTTAATGGCCTGGCTGCTGAAACCTCCATCTTAATGGAAAAGGGGCTGCCTGCCTGTTGTTAACACCATGATCAGGGCTATGAAAAAGTCCTCTTCTTCCATCTACTATAGGGTTTGGTGTACCTACATTGAGTGGTGTGAGGCTAAATCTCTTCCCTGTCGTGTTTTCTATTCCTAAGATTCTGGAATTTCTCCAACATGGTTTGGATCTGGGGCTTCAACTCTGCACTCTGAAAGGTCATGTTTCTGCCTTGGCTGTTTTCTTTCAGAGATCTTTTGCTCGGCATCATCTGGTCAAGACTTTTTTCCAGGGGGTTACTCATGTGCGCCCCCCACGTAAGCCTATGTTACCAGTGTGGGACTTGAACTTGGTCCTATCTGCCTTGCAGGGGTCTCCTTTTGAGCCCGTGCATGAGGCTGCTTTGTCTATTCTTACTCTTAAGGTAGTCTTTTTGGTGGCTATCACTTCCGTTAGGCGTGTTTCTGAGTTGTCTGCGCTTTCCATCAAGCCCCCTTACTTTGAGAGACACCAGGACAAGGTGGTGTTTCACTTTAAACCATTTTCTGCCTAAAGTTGTGTCTGCTTTTCATCTCAATCAGGACATTGTTCTGCCTTCCCTGTGCCCTAATCCTAGTAACCCTAAGGAGAGGGCTCTACATTCCTTGGATGTGGTCAGGAACCTGAAGTTCTATTTGGTGGCTACTGAACCCTTCAGCAAGACTGATGCTCTTTTTGTGGTCCCTTCTGGTCGTAAGAAGGGCCTGGCTCCAGCTAAGTCTACCATCAGCAATTGGATCCGTCAGGCTGTGATTCAGGCCTATTCTGCTAAAGGGAAGGATCCTTCCGCCTTACTGCTCATTCCACTCGTGCTATTGGTGCCTCTTGGGCCTTTCAGCACCAGGCTTCTGTTGAACAGGTTTGCAAGGCCGCTACTTGGTCTTCTGTTCATACTTTTTCTAAGTTTTATAAGGTTGATGTTCGGGCTTCTGCTGATGCTGCTTTTGGCTGCAAGGTTCTGCAGGCGGCAGTGGTTTAATCTGCATGTTGTTGCTTTTGGGGATCCCACCCTACCTTACGGACACTGCTATTGGATGTCCCAAACGTAAGGAACATCTCTGGAGAAGGACGTGCTGTATACTTAAAATAATACAATTCTGTGATTACTCACCTGTAGAATTGGTATTATATGTATACAGCACGTCCTGCTCCACCCCGCCCTTGTTTTCATTATTCTTAGTACCTCTGTATGGTGGTTGTTATCATGGTTAAAATTGTTTTATTATGGTTGTTATTCTTCCGGCTTCTTGCTAACTGCTTGTCAATACTGGGGAATTTGCAGTCCAGCGCCATCTTGTGGATGTATTACCCAAACGTAAGGAAATATATCTGGAGCAGGACGTGCTGTATGCGTATAATACCAATTCTATAGGTGAGTAATTACAGAATTTTATTTTTCAAGGTGTTGCGCTGGGGGCTCTAGCAATCAGAGCACCCGTTCATTAGAAAACAAGCTTTAAGACCAAGCACTTCTTGTCACCAATGGTGGTTATTCCAGAATGTAGCTGTAACATTTTTTTTAATTCAATGCCCCCCCCTCTTTTTCAGATTACTGCTTACTAGCCATAATATGTTTTACATTTAGGCTCCCAAAAGAACCCACCAAGCTCAGACACCTCCTGATAAAGACCTATTTGAAGCTATCAGGCGCGGAAAGAGTGCCATTCAGGTAAGCGTCCAGACATTTCACACAGCTGCATTGGTCGTAACCAATGTACAGGCCCAGTTCGGCTCCATTTTAGAGTTTAAGCACAACGTAAGACAAATGGGGATTGGGTATGTTGACCTGATTACAAAGAGCTGCTTATTCCTTTCTTAAAGACCACCTTCAGGCAGAACAAAAAAAACATTATTTTCCAAGTGTACAGCACGGCTTGTTTCAGTTCAATCATTACTTCTGGGTATTCCGCCACAAGGTGGCGCAGTTGACTGCAGAAGACTTGTGGCTCCTCCCGGCCCTATAAAAAGCCAGGAATCACCCATAGACCCCCAGTGTTTCTCTGCAGTCGTGACTGCGAAGACTGAAGATGGCTCTCTCTGGTTATTCGCAGACGAGCGGGAAGCCTATTTCCACCCGCTTCTGGACCCTCCTGCCGCCCAGCCTTGGCTGACTGATCGGGTGATGGTAGGGGAGCACCTGGGTTGGGTGCTCGGTGAGCTTTGCTCCAGGCCGCAGACCTTATAACTGAAGGGTAGCCCACCATAGGCATATGGTGAGCCTGTAGGGGGAAAGGAGGAACCACTGCTGCTTGTGTGCCTGCTGTGTTTTACGGGTGTGAGTCTCTATTGTGGGGGTTGTCTGGTGTGGGACTATTTCTGCTCTGGGGGTTTTTGTATGGCTCCCCCCCTTCACTGGTCTGCCTTCCTGCATTCCGCAATGCCGCACACCCACCCCCCTGGTGTTGGGGTGGCCGCCCCCAGGTGTTTGCGGCCTCCTCCCTGGCACCGGGCGCCATTATCTGAGTAGGCGGCGGCTTTCTAGCACCCTTTTGCGGAGGGTGGCACCGCGGGATGATGCGTTTTGCGTCATCTCCCCGCGGCCCCCCCCTCGAGGTTCTTCTAGCGGCGCCATCTTCCTGGCTCCGCGCTGCAGGCTGGGTGTGCTTCCCTGGCTGCCTGAACTGGCCGACTGACATCGCTGTGGGGCATCCTGTCCTGAGTTCCTCCTGCGCGTGCTGCCGATTCCATTGCAGCTGGTCCGTGAGTCGATCCTGCGGGTCTGATTGATTGGTGCATGTGCTGTGTGATGCTCATGATTTTCCATGCTTATGTCTTGCACATGGGAAAGCAGTATTGTGGTTTCTCCCGGTTCCATACCCTCCCCCCTCCCTTGGTCCCTTCGTTGTGGGGCGTCCATTGGGGGCATCCCAGGTGGGCTCTTATTTAGCCTTACACCTTGTTGGCTGACTGTGCCTTTTTTGATAATCACCATAGCGGTCTGCGCTGCGGCTATTGTCACCATTGCTATTAAAAAGATGGTCAGGCGCCTTGCTGAGGCCGCCCGATCTTGCAAGATCATGGAGTCTCAGTGGATTCAGGAGGTGGTTTCGTTCGGATACAAGATAGTTTGCAGCCTGGATGCCCCCAAGATTCCCCTGGTCCCGGATATCTCTAAACCCTGTGTCGGCTCAGGGACTGCGTTTGGCCATACAACGTCTTCTGGCGTCCGGAGTCATTTGTCAGGGTCAGGGGTACTACTCCATCCTGTTCAGGGTGCCCAAGAAGGACAGCTCCCTGAGGCCCATCCTGGACTTAAAGGGCCTCAACAAATTCATCAGGTTCAAGCACTTTCGCATGGAGACCTTGCGCTCGGACGTAAGTTCCCTTTGGCCGGGCGAGTTCATGACCACGGTAGACATCAAGGATGCCTACCTTCATGTTCCGATCTTCCCAGGTCACCAGAGGTTCCTGAGGTTCGCTCTGGGGGATCAACACTACCAGTTTGTGGCCTTGCCTTTCGGTATCACCTCGGCTCCTTGGGTTTTCACCAAGGTGCTGGCCGGTGTTATGGCTCTCCTGAGGAATCAGGGCATCCGCATCCTTCCTTAACTGGACGACATTCTGATTGCTGCTCAGTCTCTTCATCAGGCCGAGATGGATACTCAGGTGGTGACCTCCACTCTCGAGTCCTTCGGCTGGGTGATCAACGATCCCAAGTCTTCACTATCTCCATCTTTGGCGAGGTCCTTCCTGGGCATGACGCTGGATACTTCTCAGGTCAAGGTTTTTCTCCCTCAGCAGAAGGTGGATGGCCTGGGGCTGGGGATGCAGTTGGTGGGGCTAATGGTGTCCTGCTTCGAGGCGGTTCCCTTTGCTCAGTTCCACATGAGACCTCTTCAGTTGCATCTCTTGTCGGCTTGGGATCAGACTCTGGAGTCTATGGATCAGGAGTTTGCTCTGTCCCCTCTAGTCAGGCGGGTGGTGATTTGGTGTGCTGTCCCGCTGTTGTTTTTCTCGCTAATACTGTGTGTCTGGGGACTGCCGGCGCTGGGTCACGTGGGCATTTTTTTCGCGCTCTTCGCGGGGGGCGGCGCCGGGGGATGATGCGTAACGCATCATACCTTCGCGGCCCGCCCCTCGAGGTTCTCGCTCTCGACGCCATTTTCGCTCAGGCTGCGGCGGTGCTCTGCTTGTCTGATCTCCATCCGCGGTTCTTCCGGCTGTTCTGCGATCGCCTGTGTGTGCTGCGCGCGCTGTGCCGTTTGGTCCGTGAGTCCCTTATGGGGGTTTTTTCTTCTTGGGGCATATACTGCGGGGTGCTTATGTGTATTTTTGCTGATGTCTTTCAGGCGGGATAACCGTGTATTGTGGTTTCTCCCGGGCCTATACCCCCCCCCCTTTTCCCCTCCTGGCCCTCTCTGTGGGCATCCCTTGGGGGGCATCCCCTTAGATTGGTGGTGGCGCGGTGTGTGGGCCGTGCGCCCAAATTGTTATTGCGGACCAGGCTGAGATGTGAGCTTCTCTTCCCAGTTCTGCGCTCCCTCCGGCATCTCCTACTCCCCGGCGCCTGCATTTAGCCCCCAGTGAGGGGGATACTAGCAGGGGGTCACAATCTGATCTGGCTCTACGCGTGGCCAGCATTGAAAGGCAGCTGGCTCGACCTTTGTTGGGCAAGGCCTCTGGCAAGAAGCGGCATCTTGACACCGCGCCTTCCCTCTTTTCTGAGGAGGGTGAGGGCGTTCATGTGTTTGGCAGCCGTGACTCCCTAGAGGAGGGGGAACTTTTCCATGATTCAAACTCATCTGGGGACCATCAGGAAGGGTACGACAGTGACCCGGGATCCGCCTCTGATTAGGATACCTGGCTCCCTGATGACACTGATAGACTGTTGGACATTTTTGAGGCTTTGCACATCACCCCCCCTGAGGTGGCGAAGAGGAAGCAGGGTGAGCACTTTAGCCCTGATAAGCAACGCTTGGAGTTCCCGGAGCAGGGTAATTTCTCCAGTATGGTGCTCATGGAGTGGGAACGTCCTACCAGATTGCCCTTGGTGCCCAAGGGATTGGACAGAAGGTATCCCTTTTTCGCTGACCTGGTCAAGCGCTGGTCGTGTCCCCCTGAGGTGGACGCTCGTGTTCTAGGGCTGTTTAACACCTCGGTCATGCTGTCCCCTGACACTACTACTCTGCGTGACAGCGCGGACCGCCGTATGGATCAGCTGGCCTGTCGTGCTTTCACCTTTGTAAGGGCAGGCCTGCGTCCTGTTTGTGCCGCAGCCATTACAGCCATTGTCCTTCAGAAGAAACTCAAGCGTCTTGCGGATGGCCCCATGGCTGGTAGGAGGATGGAGGATTATAGGGCCCTCTTGCTTTGTTCTGATTTTGTTGCCTTTGTGCTGACTGCCAGCCCTGACTGCCCGCTCCGCAGAAAAAAAAAAAGATTTTTTTACTTGAGACCTCTAAGCCTCGTAAGGAGTGCCCAACTCAGTTTCATTTCTAATATGTGATTATTGCGGTTCGGGAGGGATCTAGCCGGCTTCCCGGTTTTCCTCAGGAACGGGATAGGAGGTATCCCTGTCTGGTGGACACGGTGAAGCGCTGGTCGTCTCCTCCCGAGGTCGATGCGTCCGGTGCTGGGATTGTCCAACGCATCTGGGGTGCACTTTCTAGACGCCTCCACGATTAAGGATAGTGAGGACCGTCGTTTTGATCAGATGGCTTGACATGCCCTTGCCGGCGTGGGTTTTGCCTTGCGGCCTGTTTGTATTTCTGTACTCACGGTTGTGGTTATCAGGTCTGTGGTTTTGGGCCTGTTGAGGGGTCCCTGCTGGACCCAGCCAGTGCTGATTCGGCAGCGTTTATGCGGTGTGTATAGTTCCTGATCATGGTCTTGTCTGCCTGGATGACACTATATGTCTGTATGGCGGAACCTCAGCTTTGCTTGTGGCTATACGACGCTCTGTCTGGTTGCGCCGCTGGCGACTAACATTGGCTACCCTTCGGGGTATGCGGCTGTTTGGAGTCATATTGGATTCAGTTGCGTAAGGAGGCAGGCTTCTGCCGCGCTAGAAGCGACTTTGCTCCTTTCGGGGGGCAGGCTGCTCTAATACTTCCTTTCGCGGTGCCATAGCTGGCAGAGGTGCTGCCTTCTCTATCTTCAGTGGTGATTCCTCTGTTCTCGGGTTTCCTCGGACCCCCGGGTTGTGCAGGGGCCGGGGCTGTTGTTCCAACCTCTTTGTGGTTCCCTAACGGGATGGATCCATCAGAACCATTCTGTTTTTTGAGGCCTTTCTACAGGTTCATCAGATCCCAGAAGTTCCGCATGGAGACTCTGCGCTCAGTCATCAATTCCCTTCATCAGGGGGATTTCGTGACATTTATGTACCAATCTACCCTGCACGCCAGAGATTTCTCAGGTTTGGGGTGGAAGATCGGCATTTTCAGTTTGTGGCCCTCCCTTTCGGGTTGGCTTCGGTGCCAAGGGTGTTCACCAAGGGGCTGGCGGGCATAATGGCCCTTCTCGGAGCCCAGGGAGTTTACATTGTGCCGTATCTGGATGACCTACTCTTTACAGCATCTTTTCTATGCCGGGTGGAGATGGCCTCCAGGGTGGTGACGGCGCTGGAACGGTTCGAATGGGTGATCACCCACTCCAAGTTCTCTGGCATGAATCTGGATTCCAGTCAGGCCAGAGTGTTCCTTCCTCACCCTAGGGTGCAGAGGGTTCAGGACCTGATGTTTGTTCTCCTGGACAATCTTCGCCTCTCTTTCCGGCTAGGGATGAAACTGGTGGGATTGATGGTGGTTTTTCCTCAGTTCCTCATGAGGTAGCTCTAACTCCATCTATTGCGGTCTTGGGACGGCTGTTCCCGGTGCTTGGCTCGGTCCTTTCTGCTGTCTCCCAGGGTTCGGCAATCCTTTCAGTGGTGGCTGGAGCTTGGCAGTCTGATGAGGGGCAGATCCTTTTTGGCCCCTTGTTGGGAGACGGTTACCACGAATGCCAGCCTGTCGGGCTGGGGAGGTTTCTGGACGGACTTTCGGTTCCAGGGGCTGGGGAGTCTTCAGAAGGCTCACGCTCCCATCTCTGTTTTTTGGAATTCAGAGCTATTTGTTTGATTCTGTCATGCTGGATGCATCATTTACAGGTTTTGCTGGTTCAGGTTCAGTTGGACGATTGAACTGCGGTCGCTTACGTCGATCACCAAGGAGGGACACGCAGCAGGAGTGCCCTCAGGGAAGTTTCGCTGATTGTTGCATGGGCGGAGAGCGATGTTCCATGCATCTCAGCGGCATTCATTCCGGGAGTGGATAACACGGAGGCGGACTCCTTGAGCAGGGGATCCTCTCATTGAGGGGGTTGATCTTTCTACCGCAAGGTGTTCCGGTCCTTCTGTCGCAAGTGGGGTTCTGGAGGTGGTTCTCTTTGCCTCACGTTGCAATCACTAGCTCCCAACGTTTGGTTTTCGGTCTCAGGTTCCTCTGCCTCCGGCAGTGGTCGCCATGTCTTTTGCCTGGAGGGGTCTGGGGTTCCTGTACCTGTTTCCTTCCTTCGCCATGGTGGGCAAGGTGGTGCGCTAGCTGGCTCCTGAGGGTGCGTCAGCAATGCTGGTGGCTCCAGGGTGGCCAAGATAGGTTTGGTTCGTTCTGCAGTTTGCAAACGCTGGATTTGGCGGCGAGGCTGCTGCAACCTCCTCCATCTTCATAGAGGAAGTTTGTCTTATGTTGTGCTTCAGACCCTTGTTTGGGCTAGGAAGTGGTCTCATTTAACTTCTTCTACAGGACTTGGCGGTCCTATATTGATGGGTGTGAGGCTAGGGCCTTGCTTTGCAAGGTGTTTTTGTTCACTGGGTTTTTGGACTTTCGTCAGTATGGTCTGGGCCTGGGGCTCCAGCTTAGGTGTTTTGATGGGGCAGGCCTCTGTCCTGGTGGTCTTTTTCTGGGGCCTTTTGTCCTCAAAAAGCCTTGCGTCTGTTTGGGATTTGAATTTTGCATTTTCTATTCAGGCCTCTTACTTTGAGTGACGCCGGGATGAGGTGGTGTTCCGTTTTTTTGCCGGATTTCCTTCCTAAAATAGTTTGTTTTCCATCTCTTTAAGGATGTGGTTCTTTCTTCCTTGTGTCCTTCGTCTGGCTTTGACGAGGAGAGGGCCCTGCACCTTTTGGCTGTTTGTTGACGTTCTATTTCTTGGCTACTTCCCTTTTTTGTAGGAGGAACGTTTTGTTTGTGGTGCTCTCTGGCCCCCCGACGGGTTTGGCGCCGTCAAGTCTACCATTTTTAATGGATATGTCTTGTCCTTGTGTGGGCCTATATTGCCAAGGGGAGGGTTCCCCTTTTCAGTTTAGTGGAATAAGTTGTGCGACTGCTACTTGGTCTTCTGTTCATACCTCTTAAAAGTTTTTGTAAGGTTGATCTGCGGGCCTTAGCGGATGCCGTTTTTGGCCGCAAAGTTCTACAAGCGGCAGGGGTTTTCATTTGTGCATTTTTGCCTATTGGGATCCCCACCCTTTTTGGACACTGCTATTGGATGTCCCAAGTGTAATGAATATTTCCGAAGCAGGGTGTGAGACATACTTAGAATAATACCATTTTGTGATTACTCACCTGTAAAATGGGTATTATAAGTATGTCTCACACCCTGTTTCGCCCCGCCCTGAGTTGTATCTTGGATCCTCTTTGGTGTTACTTTTTTTCTTGTAGTTTTTATTTTCTCTTCCTGGTCCCCTTACTGCTTTCTTATACTGGGAGGTGTTTGGGAGGTCCCGGGTATTTATGGGCCAGGAGGGGCTTCTTTTTTCTATTCATCTCTGCAGAAGTTTGCCCTCTACTGGACATAACCCAAGTGTAATGAATATTTCCGAAGCAGGGTGTGAGACATACTTATAATACCCATTTTACAGGTGAGTAATCACAAAATGGTATTTTTCCAGGATTCTGGAATTTCCAGGATTTCCAGAATTTTTACAACATGGTTTGGATTCGGGCCTTCAACTTAGTACCCTCAAGGGACAGGTGTCAGCTCTGGCTATTATTTTCCAGAGATCCTTTGCCAATTACCGGCTGGTTAAGACCTTCTGCCAGGGAGTTACTCATGTGCGCCACGTAAACCTACCGTTTTGGGACCTAAATCTGGTGTCTGCTCTGCAGGGTCCTCCCTTTGAGCCTATCCGTGGGGCGGCCCATTCTGACTCTTAAGGTGGCCTTTTTGGCGGCTATTACTTAGGTCAGGTGAGTTTCTGAGCTGGCGGCGCTTTCCATTAAACCTCCTTAATTTGAGCTGCATCAGGATAAGGTGGTGTTTCGGCTTAAGCCGGATTTCTTGCCTAAGGTTGTGTCTGCTTTTCATCTCAATCAGGACATTCTTACCTTCCTTGTGTCCTAACCCTGCTTATACCAAGGAACGGACCCTGCATTCTCTGGATGTTGTCAGGGTATTGAAGTTTTATTTGGTTGCTACTGAGTTTTTCAGGAAATCTGACGCTTTTTTGTTCTTCCTGCTGGACCTAGGAAGGGTTTGCCTCCTGCTAAATCCACTATCAGCAAGTGGATCCGTCAGGCGGTGGTACAAGCCTATTCTGCTAAAGGGAAGGAACCTCCTTTTAGGATTACTGCTCATTCCACTGGTGCTATTGGTGCGTCTTGGGCCTTTTAGCACCAAGCTACTGTTGAACAAGTTTGTAAGGCCGCAACTTGGTCTTCTGTTCATACTTTTTCCAAGTTTTACAAGGTTGATGTTAGGGCCTCAGCTGATGCTGTTTTTGGCCGCAAGGTGCTCCAGGCGGTAGTGGTTTGAACTTCCTGGCGTTGCTCAATGGGGATCCCACCCTTCTTCATGGACACTGCTTTTGGATGTCCTAAACGTGAAGAATTACAGATAAAGCAACCCGTGCTGGGTTCCAGAAAAATACAATTCTGTTATTACTCACCTGTAGAATTGATTTTATGGTAATCCACGGGTTGAGAGTTTCATTTTTCAGTGGGCTGTGTTGTTTCTTAACATGGTCTTTGCCTCCCGGCTTCTTGCATTACTGCTTTTCAAACACTGGGTCTTCTGGGTAATTCCTGCCCTTTTATGGGCCGGGAGGACCCACAAGTCTTCCTGCAGTCAACTGCGCCACCTGGTGGTGGATTACCCAAACGTGAAGAATTACAGATGAAGCAACCCATGCTGGATTACCATAAAATCAATTCTACAGGTGAGTAATGTAATGTATTTTTTTCTCTCCGTGCAATTTTGCATCATATTTAGCTAGGCAAATGTTCAAATGAATTGTGCAGCTAAATCCGTTTACTCAAAAAAAAATGAGTAAAAAAATAAAAAAACTGCTGAAATAACCCAATTGCCATGGCAGGAGACTCTCATTGGACGAGAGCCCGCACATGCGCTGTTGGACGGTGAAAGGTAAGTGATAACCAGCACTCTGGGAGGTTTCACACAGCGGGGCAAACTGTTTCTGGATGCCCCGTGGGAAAGCCAAGGGCCGGACCTGGAATCTTTTAGATTCCATGGCGGCCACTGGTGGGTTTTGTTCCACTTTAAGCCACCCTCTGCATCGGCATGACCTGCCCACGTGACCGTCCAGCAGCCAATCTCGAGACTCCTTTTCACTATATCCAGTCCAGGTCGTCCCAGAAGAGATGACAGTTGGGGTAGTCCGCCACCAGGTGGCGCAGTCACTGCAAGATCCAAAGCTGTAACTCCTCCCGGCCCCCTATAAAATGAGGCGTCTCAGTAAAATCCCCAGAGTTTATCTTGCAGTGCTGCTGCTAGGATCGTCTTGGATTCTCTCTCCTGTATACTGCAGCTGAGCGGGGCATTCTAAGCCTGTCAGCCTCTGCACCCCTATTACCACTTTTCCCGTGGATCCACTACTGCCTCCCAGCCTTGGCTGACGGGACGGTGAAGGTAGGGTGAACGCCGGGGAACAGGCGTTGACAGAGCTAGGCTCTGGGCCGCAGACCCTCCCTAAAGGGTAGCCGGCCATAGGCGATGGTGAGCCTATTGGGGGCAGGGGGACCACTTTATGCCCATGGGTTATGCTCGTATCTTCCCACAAGCTTTATTATTAGTGTCTTGTGCATGCTTCACCTGCTGTGTTTTGACTGTCCTTGTCTCTGACATACCTACCTCCCTCGTTCCCTCGGCTCCTTCTCCTCTCCCCTCCATCTTTGACGCGCTGTGAGGGGGGGGGGGGGGGCGGCGCTTCTCAGTGGGGCCTTTTGTTCTGAGGCTGTGGCCTCGGTGGTGTCTGTGCGGGGCGGGGCGCTCTGCGTCGGTGTGGGCTGCCCTTCCTCTCTGCTTCGTTGCACGCCTCAGCGCCATTTTTTCTGTGAGGAGGGCGCTCGTTTTCGTGCTCGCAGTGGGGGGGCGGGGCCGCCCGATGATGCTTTTTGCGTCACGGCTACGCGGCCCGCCCCTCAAGGATCGCATGAGGCTGGCCCCTTGCCAGCTAAGGGTTGTGGTTCCTCCCGGTCTCCGACCTCCCCGCCCCCCCCTCCGTGCCCTCTTCCATTAAGAGGGACTAAATTGGGGATCTCTTAGGTTTGGGCCGTTAGTGCCTTGTAGCCTATATAACAATCACTATAATCACCATAATGTAGGCTTCTGGGGATAGTGAGCTAGGGGCCCCATCTGGGCGGGTGAAGCCTTGCCCCATGTGCGGTACCAGCCCCCTGGGCAGACTTAGCATGGTTTGTATCACTTGCGCCAGGAGCGTATTTTTGCAGCATAAGGCGGTCGTCTCTGCCCTCTAGCCCTCTTTTGCCTGCAACCTCGCCAACACCCCCGCGACTGCATTCAGCCCTCAGCGAGGGGGAAGCCAGCAGGGGGTCCCAAGCCGATTTGGCATACTGGGTGGCCAGCCTTGAGAGACAGTTATCTTGGACGGCTACTGAGAAGGCCACGAGTAAGAAGCGGCACATCGAGCCGGGTTACTCGGATTTTGCTGCTGCTGATGATGATGATCTTTTCGGAGGTCAGGACTCCATGGAGGAAGGAGAGTTGTTTAAGGATTCCTTTTCTTCAGGGGATCAGTCTGTTGGCTATGACAGCGACCCTGGTTCTTCCTCAGGTGAGGATATGTGGCTCCCTGATGATACAGAGAAGTTGCTGTCTTCAGTGTTTGAGACCTTGCATATTGTCCCTCCTAAAGCGGCTAAGAGGAAGTAGGGTGATTTATTCCCGCCTAGACAGAGGCTTGTCTTCCCTGAGCAGGCCCATTTTTCCAATATGGTTTTTAAGGAATGGGAAAGACCTAATAAATTACCATCGGTGCCTAGGGGCCTGGACAGGCGGTATCCCTTCCCGGAGGAGCTGGTCCGCCTCTGGTCCCGTCCCCCGATGTGGATTTTCCTGTGTCGGGGTTATCCAACACTATGGTCTCACAAGCGGGCGGAGGAGTATAAAGACCTCAAAGCTTGCGTGGATTTTATTGCCTTTGTGGTCTCAGCTATGGACGATGGCTTCCGGCTCGGCGCCAGGGTTTCAGCCCTGCTTGTTGCGCTCCGTCGCTCTCTTTGGCTGCGGCAATGGTCAGCTGACACTGCGGCCAAGAAGTCACTCACTAGTATCCCTTTCTTGGGGCACAGGTTATTCGAAGAGCGTCTGGACCTCCTGGTTAAGGATGGGAGACGGAAGCCTGCGCGGCCCTTTCGGGGTTCATCTGCCTATCGCTCCTTTCATGGAGGAAGAGGCGCTTCCTTTTCAGGAGGCCGCAGAGATTTCTGGGGAAGAGGTAGCTCTCACTGCCGACCCAATCCCTCCTGGGGAGCTAAATCCAAGCCCCCTGCCAAGCCCTCTCACGCATGAGGGGGCGCCCTCACCCATCCGGATGGGGGGACGGCTTCTGCTATTTGCTCATATCTGGAGACAGCGCGTCTCGGATCGGTGGATTCAGGAGGTGGTTTTCCCCGATTACAAAACAGAGCTGGCAGTCTGGCTGCCCTCAGGATTTCTTCAGTTGCGAATTTCCCAGAACCCAGTGAAGGCACAGGGCCTGAGAATGGCCGTGCAGCACCTTTTGCGGTTAGGAGTGATTCGCCCTGTGGCTAGCCAGGAGCAGACCATGGTTTCTACTCCAATCTGTTCACGGTTCCCAAGAAGGATGAAACGCTGAGACCTATCCTGGACCTGAAGGGTCTCAACAGGTTCGTCAGAGTCCGACATTTCCGCATGGAAACCTTGCGATCTGCGGTGAGCTCGCTTCAGCCCAGCGACTTCATGACCACATGGACATCAGGGATGCCTATTTGCACATCCCGATATTCCAGGGACATCAGAGGTTCCTGAGATTTGCTCTGGAGGACCAGCATTACCAGTTTCTGGCTCTGCCCCCCGGGCTTTCACCAAGGTGCTGGCGGGCATCATGGCTATTCTGATGAATCGGTGCATTTGTGTGCTGCCTTATCTGGCTGATTTACTGATTGTGGCTCAGTCCCTTCAGCAGGCCTAGAGCCACACCCGGACGATGTTATCCACTCTCGAGGAGTTCGGATGGGTAATCAATTACCCCAAGTCTTCGATCACTCCCTCATCGGTGAGGTCCTTCCTGGGCATGACGTTGGACACCTCTCAGGTCAAGGTATTCTTGCCCCAGCAGAAGGTGGCGGGCCTCCAGACGCAGGTGCTGGCCTTACTGTCTTGTCAGCGGCCATCGATCCGTCTGGGGATGAAACTGGTGGGCCTAATGGTGTCATGCTTCGAGGCGGTGCCCTTCGCCCAGTTCCACATGAGACCTCTTCAGTTGAACCTGTTGACCGGCTGGCACGGGACGCAGGAGTCCCTGGAACAGAAATTTTCACTATCTCCCCTGGCCAGACAGTACCTCTTGTGGTGGATGGCCCCCAGAAATCTTTTAGTGGGCAAGTCTTTTCTGACTCTCCGGTGGGAGATTGTTACCACGGACGCCAGTCTGACCGGCTGGGGAAGTTCTTGGCAAACGCAGAAGATCCGGGGTCAGTGGGGGCCGCAGGAGGCCCACTTGCCCATCAATCTCCTGGAGCTGAGAGCGTTTGGTGCTTTTTTGCTTGACTCCCCACTTACGGGGCCGCACGATCCAGGTTTGCTCGGACAATCAGACAGCTGTCGCCTACATCAATCACCTGGGAGGGACTCGGTGCAAGCGAGCCCTCCGGGAGGTGACCCAAATTATGACTTGGGCGCAGAAAAATGTTCTCTGCATCTCGGCAGTTTACATTCCTGGGGTGGAAAACCAGGAGGCAGATTCCCTAAGCAGGAGTGCCTCTCGTCTGGGGGAATGGTCTCTCTCTTTCACGCCCTGTGTCGCCGCTGGGGTCAGCCGGATGTACCTGTTTGCGTCCAGACACAATCACAAGCTCCCAAGGTTCTTCTCCCTGTCAAGAGATCCTCTGGCATTTGCCACAGACGCTCTGGCAATTCTTTGGACGGAGTTCAGGCTCCTTTATGCATTCCCTTCTTTTCCACTCCTGGGCCGAGTGCTGCACCATCCTGGTGGCTCCTCGCTGGCCGAGACTGAGTTGGTTCGCGGACATAGTTCAGATGTCAGTCGATCTCTACATCATGCCCAACGGCCCAGGACTTCTCACTCGGGTCGCTGCGGCACCCCAATTTACAGACGCTGGCTTTAACGGCCTAGCTATTGAAACCTCAATCCTGATGGAGAAGGGTCTGTCGGCCACGGTTGTGCAGACCATGATTCAGGCTCAGAAGAAGTCTTCTTCCATGATATACTACAGAGTTTGGCGCGCTTACATTGCTTGGTGTGAGTCCAAGAGTCTCCCTTGTCGCACATTCTCTATCTCTAGGATATTGGAATTTTTACAACATGGCTTAGACTTGGGTCTCCATCTGAGCACCCTTAAGGGTCAGATCTCGGCCTTGGCCATCTTTTTTCAAAGATCCTTCGCCAATCATAGATTGATCAAGAGCTTTTTCCAAGGAGTTACTCATGTACGTCCACCGCGTAAGCCTGTATTACCGGTGTGGGACTTGAATTTGGTGCTTTCTGCTCTTCAGGGTCCCCCCTTTGAGCCTTTGTGTGAGGCGGCATTGTCTATTTTAACCTTGAAAGAGATCTTTTTGGTAGCCATCACCTTGGTGCGTCGCGTGTCAGAACTGGCCGCGCTTTGTATGAAGCCTTCTTACTTTGAGTGGCATAAGGATAAGGTAGTATTTCGCTTTAAACCTGATTTTCCCTGTGTTTGGTCCGGGCTGTCCCAGTTATCCATATACGCGTGGGTAGTCCGCCACAAGGTGGCGCCAGTTACTGCAAGATACAAAGCTGCAACTCCTCCCGGCCTCCTATAAAAGGGATCAGTCTCCATAGAAACCCCAGAGTTCTCTTGCAGTATGCTGCTGCTAGGATCGTCTGGAATACACTCTCTGGATATTGCAGCTGAGTGGGGCATTTTAAGCCTGTCGGCTGCTGCTCCCCTAATACCACCGTCCCCGTGGACCCACTTCTGCCTCCCAGCTGCGGCTGATGGGACGGGTGTAAGGTAGGGTGAACACCGAGGGTCAGGCGTTGTCAGAGCTAGTCTCTGGGCCGCAGACCCTCCCTGAAGGGTAGCCAGCCATAGGCGATGGTGAGCCTATGGGGGGAAAGAACTATCAATATTGCCTGGGGTTATGCCCTTATCTGTGCCCACATACTTTATTGTCACATGTTGTGCTTTTTACTTCACTTTTACTTCATTTTTACCTCAGACTTTGTTGTTGATGGCAGCTGTGTGGATACTCCCCTTCCCTCATTCCCTCACCTCTTCCCTTTCATCTTGAGGCTGTGAGGGGGGGGGGAGCGGCGTTTGAGCCAAGGCCTCGGCATGTGGTGCGGGGCTCCTCCGTGGCCCCTCGAATTTCGTCGGGCGCCATTTTCTGTGCTGCTTTTTGTCAATTGCGGACCCTGCCGAGGGTCCCCATGGGCTGACGGGCATCAGTTTCACCACTCACTGCCTGCGTTTTTCTGGTGCCTGCCTTCCGGACTCCCCACTACCTCGATGGTCAGGTCCGTGAGTCCCTCTTTCATCTGTGTATTTTTTTTTTAATCATACTGTTTTTATTTGAATTTTCAAAAGTTCACATAGTACTGAATTACATGAGAACGGAGAAATCAGGATACATCAGTCACATATAATGCTCAAACATGTCATCATACAATCCACCTGCAGGTTATACATAGCAGGATCCAAAGGTGCTATTCGGGTGCAATATCACTTACATTTCTTAACAGAGGAAACACTCATCTTCAATCTGAACTGCGAGTTCTATCTAGAGTGGGGAGAGAACCCCCCACCCCCCCACTGATAGCCTAGGATCCGCTGCTGCCAGAGCCCAAAACCCGCCAGTAGTCTCTCCCGGGTGACAACTTGCACTCCAATGTTGACGCTAGTGACCCATGCATCCCTCTCCTACTCCCCACGGTCCATTTGAGGAGGAGAGATAAAACATGAAGAAAAGAAAAGAGGGGAAAGAGTAATAGATGAACAAGATGGGGGAAGGGCAGTCAAGGGGGGTAAGCAAAGGAGAAATGAAGATAAGGAAAGGGGAGAGGGAATGGGGTAAGGAAAGGGAAAGGGTAGGTATAGGGGGGATGAACAGAGTGGGGGGGGAGGGGGGAGGGAGAAAAAAGAAGGAAAGAAGGGGGGGAGGAGGAGAGAGGGAGGGGGGAGGGAGCCAACCCAGCTCCCCACCAAGGCAGCACAGCAGGAGCCCTCTCCAACGGGCCCGGGCATGAAGAACCATAGTTCCCTAACCTTTTAAAGGGGACCACCACCCTCCCGTGATCGGCCCGGGAATCTATAAGATTCCCGGGCCGATCACCTCCCTCCCCCCAAACGCCCAAAATCCCCTTACCTTGTCTTCGCCGCCGCCGCCTCCCTCGCGCCCCTCTAGACGTGCGCACGCCCGCGTCGGCCGTCTGTGAATGGCTGGCGCTTGTCCGTTGCTGTCAGATCGCTTGTCCATCCGCGCTCACTGGACGGCGTGGCCACGTGGGAGCGGGGAGAGGAGTTTTCCGGATGATCGGGGGGGGGTTCACACAGCGGGGCACCCCGATCGGGGGTGCCCCACCGAAGTGGACCAAGACCCAGGATAGTCAAAATCCTGGGTGTTGGTCCACTTTAAATCTTTTTATCCTTTTTCTCTCACCTTATATAATCCACTATCCTTTTCTGCTATGTCTCCACTTTTATCTAAAGGCCTCTTTATATACATCAGAATCTTTAAATATATCCCAAACTGTCCAGTTTTGTCAGCAGGATTTCCTCCATTTCTTCCAGATAATTAATTTGAGTGTACCATTCCTTAAGTGAAGGAGTCTTTTGAGTTCTCCAACCCCTAGGTATCAGAACTCTTGCTGCATTCATCAGATGGATCTCCAGAGGACTCAAACTCTCCACACCTTTCCCATCAGCTGACCAGTTCAGAAGGTATCCTGCTGTTCCCCAATCCAAAGAGCAACCCAAAATTTTCCCCGTAACCTCATGAACTTTCTCCCGGAAAATAGCTATTTTCGGGCACAACCACCAGATGTGAAGAAAGGAAGCACCCTGGGCATCACACCTCCAGCATCGATCCTGGACCCCAGGAAAGATCGCATGAAGTCCTTCTGGGGTTCTATACCAGCGAGTGGCTATTTTATAATTAGTTTCCTAGATGGAGCTATTAGCAACCCCTTTATGCAATCCCTTGTACAAAGCTTCCCAATCGTCAGGTGCAAGGTCCATGCCCAGGTCCTTTTGCCACTTGTCCTCCCAAGGTCTCTTGATTTCTGATTTAGCATCACTCAGGACAGTGTAGGCCCAAGATAGCAAGTGGTCCCTGGAACCTTCTCCCAAGCATGCCTTTTCCACCTCGGAGAGCGCCCTTGCTCCTTTTCCCTTCATCTCTTTGCTCTTAGCAAAATGACGCAATTGGAAGTATGAAAGAGCCGGAACTGGGCCCCCCCACTTTTCTTGTAGTTCCTGTCTTTCCAATAACTGACCTCTATCATACAGGTGTATCACTCTAGGGGACTTCAAACCCCTGCACTGTGCTAGGAAGTTTTTATCCAGCCCTGGGGGGAAGGCTGGGTTGTTTCTGATTGGAGTGAGTGGGCCCGGAACTGAGATCAAATCTGAATGCTTCTTGCCTATTAGTCTGACCCTATTTAGTGTCTCTTGAATCAATGGGTGTGCTTCCACAAAACCCGGGACATCTTTCTTTTCCAGAAAGCAGATACTACACAATTTTTCCTTACCCACCTCATCCTCTATCCTAACCCAGTCTTTTTGGGATTTGTTGATCTGCCAATCCAGGAATCTGCCCAGATGGACCGCCTTAAGATAAGTTTCAATACAGGGAAGACCGGCGCCCCCTCTCTCCCTCCTACAGACCAGAATCTCTCTCCTTATTCTTGAAGGTTTCTTGTGCGACACAAAATCCCTGAAAGCCTTATTCATCTGTTTAATAAACTGGGGGGGTATCGTGATTGGAATGCATTGCAGAAGATGGAGAATCCTGGGCAAGATATTCATTTTCAGGACCGCTATTCTGCCAAACCAGGACAATTTCAGCTTACTCCAGGCCTCTAGGTCTTTCTTCAACCTGGCCCCTAGGGGAGCAAAGTTTAGGTGAAACAACCCTTTCAATACCCTAGGAAGCTGTATTCTTAAATACGTGATGCTATCTCTTCCCCAAGGAAAGGGAAAAAGCACTTTCAAAGCTTCTGCCTCTTGTGGTGGTAGAGAAATATTAAGGGAGCAAGATTTGTTATAATTAATTTTCAAATTTGAGATTTTACCAAATGTTTCAAATTCCTTTAAAAGAGATGGAATCGATATCCTGGGGGAGTCTATAAAAAAAAGCATGTCATCAGCATAAGCTGCCACTTTCCTTTCTCTATCACCTATCATAATACCTCTAATCCCCTCATTCTGGTTTACCTTCCTAATGAAGGGTTCCAAGGACAACGCGAAAATCAAGGGGGATAGGGGGCACCCCTGGCGTGTTCCATTCCGGATCTCAAATCTAGGGGAGGATATGTTGTTCACTCTCGCTACCGGATCAGAGTAGAGGGCTAGAATCCTATTGAGAGCTGGTTCCCCTAAACCTATATGCTTCAGAACTGCTTTTACGCAGTCCCACCTTACCCGATCAAACGCTTTTCGGCATCTGTTGACAGCATGATCGTCTGGGATTTATGGTTTGTAGCCCACCAATGGACATTTATGGCCTTAATGACATTGTCTCTCGCCTCCCTGGAAGTAATAAAACCCACCTGATCCTGCAGAATCAGATCAGGCAAAAACTTTGACAGTCTCCCTGCAAGCGCCTTGGCAAAAATTTTCAGGTCTACATTCAGTAGGGCAATTGGTCTATAATTCTTACAATCTGTAGCATCCTTGCCAGCTTTATGAATGACAACTATCTGGGCTTCTAGGGAAGAGGATGAGAGGGTACCGGTTTCAGCAGTTGTTTCAAAAGCCTTGGCCAAATGGGGGAGGAGCTGAGGAGAAAATGTCTTATGATATTGGCTCGGAAAGCCATCAGGCCCAGGGGCTTTACTTCGCTTAGTACCCTTAATGGCTTCCTGCAATTCAGTGGCGGTGATTGGAGACTCTAGCTGTTCTAAAATCTCCTCTGTAAGTCTGGGCATCTGGGAGTCCTTCAGATAAGACACCATCTTCCCCCTAAAAGCTTCCCTTTGTCCCTGGCTTGGCAGATTATAAAGTGTAGTATAATAGGTTCTAAATTGCTCCGCAATGTCTCTGTCCCTCTGGTATAAGACTCCTTTAGCGTCCCGGATCCCCTCAACCCTGGCCCTCTTACCTCTTGGGTTCAATGCTCTTGCCAACAAATATCCCGCCTTGTTCCCCAACTCATAGAACAACCCACTTCTATAAGTAAAGCCTCTCCTAGTTGCTCTCTCCATTAGATCTTTAAGCTCCCTTCTTTTCTCCTCAAGCTCCCTGAGATGGATCTCCATCAGAGATTTTTTGTGTTTGGTCTCCAATAATGTCACCTGCTTAATTATTTCTTCCAGTTTGGCCAATCTCTCTTTTTTAAGTCTAGCTCCCTCCTGAATCAAAAGACCCTTAATTGTGCACTTATGAGCTTCCCAGATGGGCAAAGGGCTCAATTCCTCAGATGCGTTTTCTCTAAAAAACTAAAATATTCTCTCTCACCTTGTCAACTATCCTACTGTCTTTCAGTAACCCTGCATTCATCCTCCAATTCCACTCCTTATGCTCCCTATCAGGGAATTCTAATCCAAGAATCACAGGAGCGTGATCAGAGGACGAGGAGCAGCCTATTTTAACTGACATTATCTTATCTAAATCTCTTTGTGATAGGAAAAGACTATTCGTGAATATTTGTTATGAATCGAAGAGTAAAAGGTGTAGTCCTTCTCGGTAGGGTGCATTAATCTCCAAGTATCTATAGCCTGAATGTTTGAAAGAGAGTTCTTAATCTGCTTCAATGCACTATAAGTGATGGTTGATTTGGCATCTGATGTGTCTACAAGTGGGTTAAGGGCACAATTTAGATCTCCCCCCAAAATCAAAATTCCCTCCTGAAATGACCTAAGCCGCCTCAGAGTTGCAGTCAAAAAACCCTGTTGCTCCTTATTAGGAGCATACACATTCGCAATCGTGATGGCAGTTCCAGAAGGAAGCTTACCCTTCAGAAAAATGAATCTCCCCTCATTATCCACACTTTCAGCTGTTATAGCAAGTGGCAGGGCTTTATCAATTAGGACCGAAACCCCTTTAGTCTTAGAGAGCGGGGAGGGAGCATATCAGTGAGTATTGTAGGTTCTATCTCCCAAGTGCGGGGCCTTGTCCTTCTGGAAATGCGTTTCTTGAATCAGAGCAATATGGATTCTCTGCCTCCTAAGTTCCGTTAATAGAGAGTGCCTTTTTTGTGGAGTATTAAGACCTCTAGCATTAACTGACATAATATTGATTTTGAGGTTGTCCCACATCCTTACTACCTATAAGTCCTCTAGGGTTCTCACACGAGGTCCTGGTGTAAACAGGCAAGCGCACTCCCCCCCCCCCTCCCCCCAGCAGGAGTAAGATGGGTACTGAATGGGAAGAGAAGTAGGGTAGAGACAGTGAAATGAGGTTAAGAAGGGAAAATAATTTAGAATATCAGGAAGAAGGGGAAAGAAGAAACTACAACCTACCTGTGTTCTAGAGAAACACAGAAATTGACAAGGAACTAACCAGGAGTAGATTTCTTATATGATCAAAGAACCACTCCAAATACTTTCCTTTAGCAGCAAGGCCGCACTCGCCTTCCCGCGAAAGTCAGGACCCTACTATATAAGGTCCCGGGCGTTCCTGAAATAGAGAAGGTGTTAGGGAGAACATGGAAGGCCGGCCCAGGCAGCAGCAAACCCCCGGCCAAAGCCAGAATTCAGAAAAATAGGCTAATTGACAAATAACGTAGTACACAGTGAGCGATCCCGAACCGACGCAACTAATCCCTTCCCCTGGGCATGCACTGATTTTCAATACGGAGAACGGTTCTCTCCTCAGTCACCCTGGCTGGTGGAACCTCATCCTTAAGATCACCAGGAATGTGCAGTGCAGCCGTCTCCCCAGCATATAAACTACTAGAATAAGGGGACAATAAAGCTTTCTCACGCTTCCCACAAAGCGGGGACCAAAAGGGTGTGAGCGACTTCCCCCGCTTCAATACCAATCAGATTACAATGGCTGTGTCCATCAGGGAGACCCCAGCCCCAGCCAGGGACCACCCCATAGTCGAAGCACCGAGGGAGTGACCAGCAGTGGGCAAAGGGGCATCCCATGAGCCCATCCCAGACCGAAGAGGCATCTGTCAACCCTACCCACGTATCAAGCAGTAATAAAGCCTCAGATGACAACAGACAGCACTCTACTATTCAAGTGCCCTGATGCCTTGGAAGAGCTCGAGCTCACATCCACAGCCAAGCTGACAATATGTGAAAGTGCCCGGGAACTCTTCACCATTCCACTCCCCGTTTGCAGCAACTAGAAAAGGGAGGTTCAAAGCAGGAGAAAGCTGTCCAATGCCATGTGTAAAGCCAGGGCATCCCAGTCACTCCCCCAGTACCACAACACCCCACCCCGTCCCTAATAGCAAACAGAATCATAACGCTGTTAAATCTCCGGCTGTCGCAGGGGAAAGCAGCACCCCTGAGAGGAAGGCCAACCTGCTCCGCCCACCAACCAGTTCTAAACATGTCGCCTATCAAACTAATTAAACCAGGAATCGGCTATAACACAGCCAAGGCTGCTACCCATCATGACTGCTCACAGAGTTCAACGTGTATGAGGTAGAACTATAATGGCCGCCTACGTCCAAAGTCGCCCTTGCCGCTACATGCGGAATGGGATCTGTACATTGGATGAGGGCGTCCATACGTATGTCAGACAAACTTTAATAACTCTATATAAAACAGCCTTACTTCCCCATATGGAGACCCGAGAATCGCTGCGAGCACGAGCCCCCCCCCGCGCCAAACCGGGACCAGGGAGGGGGAAAGGGTGCCCCCAGGCCCACCTGAAGCCACCGACCAGACTATAGAAGCCTAGGCCATGTCAAAGCAAGCGACCCCCAAGCGATCGGCAGCCTCTTCTTTAGACATACCCACCGCCACACAGTTAGGTTGCCCAGATCCTTGGAGTACAGGCTAAATACAAGACTTATCAGGCACTTTGTTAAGAAAAAGAGCATAGTAAAATAGATAGCACACTACCCATAATAGTTATAAACAGTGTGGAGGTGGTCTAACTGTGCCCTCGCCGCAGCTTGCGGAATGGGATACACAGATTAGCGGCAAAAGACACCTCACACTCAAAACAGTATTACCCCAAGAAGACATCCAGCACGGCATAGCAGCAGCTATACAGGGCTTCCTTCCATCTGTGCGGCCCGATCGGTCTCTTCACTCCCTGCCCTCCTGCCATATCCTGAGGTTACGTCTGTCCGAGGGACCTTTCGGCGAGAGTTCAGGAGAGGCTCTTTTTGGAGAAATTCCAGGGGATCCCGCCCCAGGAAGGGGCACCAGAAGATCCGGGATAGCGAAGTCCGCGAACCAGTCCGGAACCGACACTTGAGGCAAGTGAAGTGAATACAGAAGTCCGCCAGGTCACCTGGTACACGCAGAGTGCCCGTTTTTCCATTCTTGGTAGCCCAGAGCGCAAAAGGAAATCTCCAGCGGTATGGGATGCCTCTCGCCCTCAACAGTGACGTGAGGGGTCTTAGGGCTCTACGATATTGAAGGGTGATGCCAGAGAGGTCCTGGAATAGCTGGATCTCATCAGTGTTAAACAGGATCGAGTCCCGGGACCTGGCCTTTGAGATAATCTCTTCCTTTAGAGCAAAGCTTTGTAGACAGCATATAATTTCCCTGGGGCTTGAATCTCCCATACCTCTCGGACGAAGTGCTCTATGAGCTCGAACCAGGTCGATTGGGGTGTCTGGTGGACGCTCGAGGAGAGTGTTGAAAATAGATAGCAAAGCACTCGCGATCTGGTTCTGCGCTACCGCTTCTGGGACACCTCTCACCCTGATATTGCACCTTCTATATTCTAAGCATACAGTACGTCCTGCTCCAATATAATACTTACACGTGGGTAATCCTCCGCCAGAGGGCGCTGTTCACTGCAGACATGCAAGAACAGGCTCCTCCCGGCCCTTCATATACCCGGGGACCTCCCACAAGTCCCCAGATTTCTCTGCAGTGCTGACTGCGAAGACATGAAGTATCAACTCTCTCGCAGGTGAGCGGGGCTTTTACGGCCTGCGGCCCTGCAGGACTATTACCACCCGTCCTCTTCTATGAGGATGTGCCTCCCAGCCTGGGCTGCGCTGGTCGGGTGAAGGTAGGCAGAACCTCGTGTGCTCACGGAGCTACGCTCCACCGCAATCCCCCACCATAGGGTAGGCGGTTTAGGCCGATGGTGAGCCTCCATTAGATGCCCCTCCCGCATTGTTGCCCGTGCCCCTCATAGCGATGAACCCTGGGTGCAGGTCCGCTTCTCCCTCGCTTCCTCCCGTAGCTCGGGGGAAAAGAAAGGGGGGGGGGTATGTGTGTGGCGGTTAATGTTAACACGTTTATGGCCGTTGACTTTTTATTTACACTTGGGTGTCAGTGCCGCGCTCCTTGCTCCACATAAACCTTGTCTGGTTGTGCGTGTGCGTGTCCTTTCATTACATGAAGTGTGCAGCCCGGGCGGCAGCATCATTCTCTAGTGTTGAGAGCAATCTCCTTATTTACACTCTGTATGTGTGTCTTATCCACTACTGTCAGTGACGCTGCGCTGGTTAGAGCTTCGCGCTCTTTGGGGGAGGCGGGGACTTGGCATGACGCGCCCCGCGTCACGGCCAGATCAGGCCCGCCCCTCGAGGCTCACTTGGCGCCATTTTGACGGTCTTCGCGCGCGCGTGGTTGCGATCCGCCTCCTCCCTTGGTCATGTAAGTGCCCTCCCGGGCGGTTTTTGTTCCTATGATTTTTTATTCAACTGCGCATGGCACTGACACCCCCCTCTTATCCCCTTTATGTCTTTCAGATGCCAAGATTTCGGTAGCTTCTCCCGACCTTACATATATTATAGCGGGTTCACATAAAAAATTCTCCCACATTCCTAGCGGGTCTTGGGGTATCCAGGGTTGCCTATTGCGTAAATCCCTGCGGGCATACTGCTCAGATAATCACCATATGGAGGCATCTCAGAATTATGTAGCCAGGGTCCCTCGGGGACATGACCGGCTGTGTACAGTGTGTGGTCAGCCCCATGCTGATGCTGACAGAGCACGGGTCTGCGGACCGTGTGCTGAACAGGCACTGACCCTGCAATCAGGTTTACCAGTGGCTGCACCTCACTTCAATACACCCGTCTCCCCGGACCTAAATCTCACTCCTGATGAGTCTCACTCGAGCGGAGATGACCAGCAAGTCGTGCCGCGCAGGCTGCCTACGGCTGAGCAGGTGCTGTCTAGTTTGGCGGAGCGCTTGGGCCCTGGAAAGAAGCGGTCCCTGATGCCTCCTGGTTCTCCGGTTCCTAATGATACTGATGAATCTGCTGCTATGCAGGACCTTGATCCTTCTGATGAAGGTGAGCTATTCTCCGATTCGGGCTCCTCGGATGAGATGCCCTGGAGCCGTGATGATTCTGGGCCCGGTTCTTGGGGCCTGTGTTTACGTATTAAGATCTTTGAGGTTTTGTCAATCTCCCCTCCTGGAGAGTTTCCACACAGCACCGCCGCGCTTGGAATTCCTGGAACAGGAGCATTTCCAGAATCTTCTGTAATCTGTAAACTTAAAGGGGTCCAGGGGTCTGGGATTGGAAGTACCCTTTCCCTCCTGATGTGGTTAACTTTTGGTCAGCACCTCCTGTGGTGAATGCACCGATTATAGGGGTTACTAACCCCCCCTTCATGACTGCTCCTTATTACCGTACCATTCGGGATGCGGAGGACCGGCGCATTGACAGACTGGCTTCCCACGCCTTTTCGTGTGCAGGGATGGCTCTGCGCCCGGTCTGTGCTGCGGCCATCACTGCGGTGGCCGCCTGGACTCTCATTAGAAAACTACTTGATCACCGACCTGAGGACCTCCCCTGGGAGGTCTTTAATGCGCTCTCAGATTGTGATGTGTTTGTGAGGTTTATCCTCTCAGCGCTGGATGACTCCATTAAGATGTGTGCTAGAACCTCTGCCCTTGTGGTAGCTATTCGCCGCCTGGTCTGGCTGTGACAGTGGGGTGCTGACGATAATACGAAAAAGGCTCTCACTGGCCTTCCTTTCAGAGGACGGCATCTATTTGGGGCCCGTTTGGACCTTTTTGGAAAAAGGGTAAGGCACCCCTACGCAGAAGGCCGTCTCGGCCTCCTCGGGGCAGGGACACCCCTGCCTACGTTAGTGTCAAACACGAACCTGAGGTGTGCTTCCAACTTTTCGGAGTGGATTTCCACCACGGGGTGGGCAGGCAACGCCCTGGGCCCTCTGGCAGGGCTAAGTCCAAATCTGCCAAGGCTTCCCAAACATGAAGGGACGCCCTCGCCCTTCTGGGCAAGGGGACTGCCACAGCACCTGACTCCTATCTGGGAGCATATCTTCTCCTTCTGGTGGTTCCAGGAGGTAGTTCCCCTGGACACAGGATAGAATTTGCTGGGCGGTCCCTCTCCGAGGTTGTCAGGGTGCTTCTAGCCCCTGTTTTGCCCTCAGGAGTTGGTGCAGGCCGTACTCTGCCTGCAGGTTCTGGGCTTACTTGCAGGTTGCCCTTAACAGAATGGGGCAATGGCCTCTGTTAACCTATCTCTTTCCCCCAAAATGATGAGGCAGTCTGGGCCATGCTGGCCTATGGTAGGCTTGGCAATTATACCCTCACAGGTAGTCCCTGTATGATATCTCTGTCTTGGGACACAGGCGCCCTGTGCAAGGGGGGCTTCTGGCCTCCTGTGGAGTTCTAGATCCTTTTAGTTCCCCCTGTGTCTTCGGGACACCAAGACCTTGTCAGTGTTGAAGGACCAGCCCTGTGGATTGGGGCCTTGTTTTTGGCCTCTCTTCCGCTCCCAGGCTACTCGCCAAGGCGCGGATGGGGGTGATGTCTCGGATATGCCTGTGGGGCGTCCGCATTAGGACCTACCGGATCGTCCTTCCTTACTTCCCAATCTCTACGTCAGGCCGAGTGGGTTAGTCGGCCGGCGGGGTCCTCTGGGAGTTATTTGGATGGGTGCTCAGTCACCTCAATCCCTCATGGTCCCTTATTCGCTATCTCCATTCCTTGGATTCGGTTCAGGCTTGAGCCTTCTTCCTTGGCATTAAGTGGACTCCTGGTCACAGTGGTTCTGTCCCTCTTTGCTGACACCTTACTTTTACCAGGCAGGATTGCATCTGATGGGCCCGTTGGTGGCGTATCAGATGATGTCCCTTATATACAGAGCCCTTGGGCTCTTCGGCACAGTAGGTTATTGATCCTAGATGGGGTTCCAGCACCCCTGGAGCTAGGTCTGTGCTCATCCCCCCTTGCGGTGGTACGGTGGTTCCTCTTGAGCTGGTTACATTCAAGGACCCTGTCAGGGGGCACCCCTTCTTTGCTTGCATCTTCCTGTGAATGGTCACCTTGGTGCCAAGTCTCGCAGGTTGGCGGGGGGGAGTTTTGTTCCAAACCCCCCCCCCCCCGCGGTTCCTAGGTAGGGTCCCTTAGAGGTTCCATCTTACCTACTAATTTTGTTAAAACAGTGAGCCTTCAGTTGGCTCTATCTTGCTGGACTTCTCCTCTTCAGGACCTGTCTATTTGGGGACTCTTGGCCTGTCGGAGGACAGTGGTCTGTAATTTTTTTAATTGGTCTGGAACATGAAGCAGGATGCTTCTCCTGGAAGGTTTCTGATTCTGATCTAGGTGGGGGTCTACGTTCCCGGCACCTCAGTGGTATTCGCTCCAATGGATGTCCTTCAGTGGCAGGTTGTGCTATCCTGGTGTCCCTCTGAAGAGCCAACTAGGATGGCTCTGTTGGGTCTCGTTAATATCACAGGGGCTCTGACCTTGTTTTTACTGCCCCCGATTATTCTGACTCTGGTCATGGGGCCTTAGTAATTTTATGTCTGGACATTCTATTTTATATGTCTTCTCTGCATTCACCCTGCTACGTGGGGTTCTGCGCAAGATTGCGCTGATAAGGGGACCCTTGATACTTATGGCCTCTGGGGGGCCTAGTGGACTGTGGTTCGCAGATGCTTCTGCTGAAGTCAGCGGACCTGTACGCCCTCTCAGGAGGGCGGTTCTGCCCTTGTCAGGCTCCTTCTTATGTCGCCCAATCTGCAGGCTCTAGTCTGAGGGCTTGACAGCTGATTCATTCACCCTTTTGGAGACGGGTTTATCTTCTGGGTGTCTTGGTCTATGGGGGGCTAGGAGCAAGCTTCTCTTTTCTTTTTCTTCCTCCGTCTATTATGGGGTATGGGTTACCCATATTGATTGGCATGAGTCTTGGTCTCTCCCCTGTTGGACGTTATCTGTTCCCAGGGTTCTAGAGTTGTTACAGCATGGGTTGGGGGTGGCTCCCCACCTAGGTACTCTGAAGGTTCAGGTTCTGTCCTGTCTGCCTTCCAGTAAGAAATCTTGTTCAGTCTTCCTTGTTAAGCGTTCTCTTGGGGATTGCTCGGTGCATCTCCCAAGTAGTTATATGGTCCCTGTTGGGATCAATTTTCATTCTGTTTGCCTTGCGGTTTGTTCCCTTGGGACTTATTCTGGATGCTGTCTGAGCTGTTTCGTAGTTAAGTTGCCCCTCCGGGGGCTGTTGCTTCAGTCAGACGTGTGCCTGAGATGGTGGCTCTGTTTATTTAAGCCCTCGTTCATCATCTATATATATACACACCATGATGTCGTGGTATTCCGCCTTACGCCGGACCTTTTGCCCAAGGTGGTGTCTTATGATCATTATTTTAGCCCTTTTAGTCTGCCTATGGGCCCGATTCTTAGTTATGCTGAAGTAAAGGGGTCTACATTCCCTCAACAAGTGTTGAAGTTTTCCTGGTTGTTCTTGTCCCTTATGGGGACTGATGCCCCTTGGGGTCTGCGGTCGCCTCCATATGTATGCGCCTGATCTCGTTTGCTTCCAGGGCCTATGTGCCTTTTGGACTGATCATACTTGGATGGTTTGCCTTCCTGGTCCTGAGTAAAGGTTTCGGATTCTTGCTGATCCTTGTTAGTGTAGGGGTCTGTATCCCCGCCTGTCTTGCGGGAGACCAGTTTTTTTCAATTCCCCGTTGGGGAGAGTTCTAGGTTTTACTGAGGCTCCTGTTGCATTTGGGCTGGTCAGGCCGTTACTCTGGCCTATTCCTTTAAGGGGAAGAACCTTCCTCTCTTTTTATTCTGTTCTACTTGTGCTTGGGTACCTTTGGCCCTTCAGCACCAGGTTTTCTGTTAAACAGGTTTGCTAGACCGTTGTTTTCTGTTCATACCTTTTCAAAGGTTTTTTTATCAGATTGACGTTAGAGCCTTGCTCATGTCGTGCTTGGTAGCAAGGTTTGCAGGTGACAGCGCCTTTACTGTCTGCTGTGCCTTTTTTGATGGGGATGCCACCCTACTTTATGGACACTGCTATTGGATGTCCCACGTGTAAGTATTATATTGGAGCAGGACGTACTGTATGCTTAGAATAATACAGTTCTGTGAAATACTCACCTGTAGAATTGATATTATGCGCATACAGTACGTCCTGCTCCACCCCACCCTGGTTTTACATTTTTTCTGGATCCCCTGTATGGTGATTATCATTGCTATTGTTACCAGTTTGGTGGTTGGTTTCTCCCGGCTTCTTTTCTCACTGCTTTTCAATGCTGGGGATTTGTGGGAGGTCCCCTGGTATATGAAGGGCCGGGAGGAGCCTGTTTTTGCATGTTTGCAGAGAACAGCGCCCTCTGGCGGAGGCTCCCTTCCCTGAGGAGCTGATCTGCCTCTGGTCCCGTCCCCCCGATGTGGATGCCCCTGTGTCAGGGTTATCCAACACTATGGTTATGCCGTCACCGTTACTGCTTCCTTGCGTGACCTGCTGAGAGGCGCATGGATCAGCTGGCTTGTCATGCGTTCACCTTTGTGGGTGCTGGGCTTCGCCCTGTCTGTGCCGCGGCCATTGTCTCTTTGACCATCAGGAAGAAGGTGAGACGCCTTGTTGATTTTGCCAAGTCTCACAAGTGTGTGGAGGAGTATAAAGACCACCAAAGCCTGTGTGGATTTGATTGTTTTTGTAGTCTTGGCCATGGACGATAGTGTTCGGCTTGGCACCAGGGCTTCGGCCCTGCTTGTTGCGCTTTGTCGCTCACTAGTATCCCCTTCCTGGTGCTCAGGTTATTCGGGGAGCGGCTGGGCCTTCTAGCCAAGGATGATAGACTCCCTCAGCGACGGAAGCCTGCGTGGCCCTTTCAGGGTTCATCTGCCTATCTCTCCTTTCAAGGAGCAAGAGGCTCTTCATTTTCTGGTGGCCGCAGATATTCCTGGGGACGAGGTAGGTCTCGTGGCCGACCCAATCCCTCCTGGGGAGCTAGATCCAAGCCCCCCACCAAGCCCTCTCAGGCATGGGGGGGACGCCTTCTGCTTTTTGCTCACATCTGGAGCATGTCTCGGATCGGTGGATTCAGGATGTGGTTTCCTCCTGGTACAAAAAAGAGCTGGCAGTTTGGCCGCCCTCAATATTTCTTTGGTCGCGGATTTCCCAGAAAACATTGACGGCCCAGGGCCTAAGAATGGCTGTTCAACGCCTGCTATCAGGTGTGATTTGTCCCATGCCTCGCCAGGAACAGGGTCAAGGGTTCTACTCCAATCTGTTCACGGTGCCCAAGAAGGACGGAATGCTGCTACCTATACTGGATCTGAAGGGTCTCAACAAGTTTGTTAGAGTTAGCCATTTCTGCATGGTCCGCGGTGAGCTTTGGCCCGGCGACTTCATGTGTGACAGTGGACATCAAGGATGCTTATCTGCAAATCCCGATTTTTCAGGGACATCAGAAGTTCCTGAGGTTTGCGTTGAGGGTTCAGCATTACCAGTTTGTGGCACTTCTGTTCGGAATATCCTCAGCCCCCTGTGTGTTCACCACGGTGCTGGTGGGCATCATGGCTATCCTGACTTGGGCAGAGAAGAATGTTCCCTGCATCTCGGCGGTTTACATCCCCGGGGTAGAGAACCAAGAGGCAGACTCCCAGAGCAGAGGGGCCTCTCGTCTGGAGGAATGGTCTCGCAGCAACAAGAGCTTTCACGCTCTGTGTCTCCGCTGGGGTCTACCAGATGTGGACCTGTTTGCATCCAGACACAATCACAAGCTCCCAGGGCTTCTCACACAGGGGTCGCTGTGGCACCCCAATTTACAGACACTGGCTTTGACGGCCTGGTTATTGAAACCTCAATCCTACGGAGAAGGGGTTTGTCTGCTAAGGTTATTCAGACCATGATTCAGGTGTGGAAGAAGTTTTCTTCCATGCTTTACTACAGAGTTTGTCATGCCTACATTGCTTGGTGTGAATCCAAGAGTTTTTTTCTTGTCGCACATTCTCTTTATTCTATAGCACGTCTATAGCAAGTATACAGCACGTCCTGTTCCAGAAGATATTCCTTACTCTTGGGTTATACATCCAGTAGATGGCGCTGGACTGCAGAGACAGAAAAGTGGCTCCTCCCGGCCCCATATATACCAGGGACCTCCCACAAAATCCCCAGTAATTCTTTGCAGTCTGGGCTGCGATGACTAGGAGATGGCTCTTTCTACTCGCAGGTGAGTGGGGCTTATTAGCCTGCGGCCCTGTAGGACTATTCCCACCCGTTCCTTTCTCTGCCTCCCAGCTTAGGCTGCACTGGTCGGGTGATGGTAGGCAGCACCTCTGCTAGGTGCTAAGGAGCGCTGCTCCAACCGCAGTCCCCCACCAAAGGGTAGGCAGTACAGGCCCGTGGTGAGCCTTATGGGATGCCCCTCCCGCGGCCGCTTGCCCCTCGCCCCCTGTCCCCTCAGTTGGGCTCCTCTTAGGTCCGCTGCTTCCCCCTTCGCTCCCCCTCGGTAGATCTCCGGGGGGGGGGGGGGGTAAAAAAGTATTACTGTGTGTTTTTTACTATGTGTTTTGCTTTGGTTGCACTGATTTTGCCATTGCCGCCGCCGCGCGCTTCTACTCCGCTCCGCGGACGGCGGCGACATTGCCTCAGGCGCTACTGCGCCGTCATTGGCTGGCCTTGTCACGGGGGCGTGTTTTTGCGCTCTTCGGGAGGGGCGGGCCTTGCGGATGAGGTTTTCCGTCAATAATCACCATATGGTGGCTTCTCAGGATAATGTGCTTGGGGTTCCTTCGGGACAAGCCTGGCTGTGTGTGGCGTGTGGGGTATCCCCTATAAGTCAATATATATATTTTGACTATTTTTGGGACTTTATGTGGATGAGAAGTTCTGGCACGTAGTAACAGTAATTTTAAGTTATTGGTTTGACAACATTCATTTCTGAGACTGTAGCGCTGTTTTTTTTTTATACTATCCCCTATAAGTGATGATGTCGGGGTGTGTGTACACTGTGCCCAGCAGATGCTTGTACTGCAGTCTGGGTTACCGGTGGCTGGGCCTGCGCCCCCTCGGGCTTCGCCTACCCCCCACGCTCACATCTGACTCCCAGTGAGGTGCATACCAGTGGGGAGTCTCAACCTGATTTGGCTGCACGGATGGCCAGCATTGAGAGACATATTGCTGGCTCTGGCCCGCGTAAGGCTTCTGCTAAGAAGCGGCATTTATTACCTGGTGTTTCCCTCTTTCCTATGGAGGCTGAGGAATTTTTTTACGTTACCGGTTATACCCCCCTGGAAGAGGGGGTATTGTTTTCTGATTCAGAATCATCTGAGGAACAACCTAGGGGGTCTGGTGCCGATTCTGGGCCTGACCCATGGGCTTCAGATGATACTGACAGGCTTTTGGCTCACATTTTTGATGTACTCTGTATCTCTCCTCCTGCCATGGCTCCGCGGCAGCAGGGGGAGCTGTTTCATACTGTTAAACCACGCTTGGAGTTTCCTAAACAAGCTTATTTTAATAATCTGGTGCTCAAGGAGTGGGAACGGCCTAGCCGGCTCCCTGGGGTGCCAAAGAGTTGGGATAAGTGGTATCCCTTTCCTGCTGAAATGGTTAAACGGTGGTCATGTCCTCCCGAGGTGGATGCACCAGTTCTGGGGTTGTCCAACACATCCGTCATGCATTCCCCTGACTCTACTACACTGAGGGATGGGGAGGACAGGCGCATTGATCAGCTGGTTTGCCATGCCTTTGCCTGTGTGGGGACCGCGCTGTGTCCGGTCTGTGCCTCTGCCATTACGGCTGTTGCTATTAAAAGCCTGCTCGGGGTCTCTTAGATGGGGCCCCTCATGATGCAGGTAGTGAAGAGTATAGAGCTCTTCTGCGTTGTGAGGCATTTGTTGCATATGTTCTCTCTGCCTTATATGATACCATTAGAATGTGTGGCAGGGCATCTGCCTTGTTGGTGGCGACAGTGGGCAGCTGACAACGCTGCTAAGAAGGCTCTCACTGGGTTTCCCTTCAAGGGGCTGCGCCTCTTTGGTGAACGTCTAGACTTGTTTGCTAGGGGAGGCAAGTTACCTCAGCGTAGAAGGCAGCCCCGGTCCTTTCGGGGTTCAGGTGCCTTTTCTCCTTCCTTCAGGGGCTCCAGAATCGGACGGGCAGCTTCCTTTGCTGGAGCTTGTGGAGATTTTTGGGGCAGGGGCAGAGGACGTGGCCGCCCTTGCCCCCCCTGGGGTCCCAAGACTAGGTCCTCCCCCAAGCCCCCTCAGGCATGAAGGGGCGCCCTCACCCATCCGGGTGGGGGGCGGCTTTGGCTCAAGTCTGGAGGCGCCATGTTTCAGACCGGTGGATTCAGGAGGTAGTGTCCTCCGGTTACAAGATAAAGTCTGCAGCCTGGCCACCCCCAAGATTCATCAAATCTCGGTTAGCTCAAAACCCCCTGTCAACTCAGGGTCTTTCCCTGGCTTTCCAAGGCCTTCTGGACCTGGGTGTCATCTGCCGGGTGCCCTTGAGGGAAAGGGGCAAAGGCTATTATTCCAATCTTTTCATTGTTCCCAAAAAAGATGGGTCCATCAGACCCATTCTGGATTTGAAGCACCTCAACAAATTTGTCAGATTATGACACTTTCGCATGGAAACTCTGCACTCAGCTGTGACTTTCCTATGCCCAGGGGACTTCATGACCTCTTTAGATATCAAGGATGCTTACCTTCACGTACCTATCTTTCCAGGTCATCAGAGATTCCTCAGGTTCGCTCTGGAGGATCAGCACTACCAATTTGTGGCCTTGCCCTTCACCTCGGCTCCCAGGTATTCACCAAGGTGCTGGCAGGAGTGATGGCTCTGCTGAGATCTCAGGGCATTCGCATTCTTCCCTACTTCGACGACATGCTTATCGCTTCTCAGTCCTTCCATCAGGCAGAGCTGGACACTCAGCGGGTGGTGCCCACGCTGGAGTCATTCGGCTGGGTGATCAATCACCCCAAATCTTCCCTGTCTCCTTCCATGGTGAAGTCCTTTCTGGGCATGATTCTGGATTCATCTCAGAAGACAAGATCTTTCTTCCTCAGCAGAAGGTGGAGAGTCTTCAAGAGAAAGCTCAGCTCCTTCTGTCTTGTCCTCATTCATACATCAGGCAGGGAATGCAGTTGGTGGGCCTGATGGTGTCCTGCTTCGAGGCGGTTCCATTTGCTCAGTTTCACATGAGGCCTCTTCAGCTTCACCTCTTGTCAGTATGGGATCGGGACCCTGTGTCCTTGGATCAGGTGTTTGTCCTGTCCCCTCTGGCCAGGCAGTCTCTTTCGTGGTGGCTGGACTCAAGGAACCTGCTGGGGGGCAGATCCTTTCTGGCCCCCTGCTGGGAGACGGTCACCACGGATGCCAGTCCGACAAGTTGGGGGGGCTTTTGGAAGTCCCTGAAATTCCAGGGGCAGTGGGGCCCTCAGGAGGCCCATGCCCCTATCAACATTCTGGAATTGACACCTGCGGGGTCGGGCTGTTCAGGTCCACTCTGACAACCAGACGGCGGTTGCCTACATCAGTCATCAGGGAGGGACCCCGAGCAAGAGTGCCCTCAAGGAAGTGTCTCTGATACTGTCCTGGATGGAGAAGAATGTTCCCTGCATCTCAGCTGTCTACATCCCGGGGGGGGGGGGGGAGAATCTGGAGGCAGACTCTCTGAGCAGGGGGACCTCTCGTCTGGGAGAATAGTCCCTCAGCAGCAGGGTGTTTCACTCTCTGTACCACCGATGGGGTCAGCCGGATGTGAATCTGTTTGCGTCCCGTCACAATCACAAGTTTCCAGTCTTTGTCTCCCTGTCCCAGGATCCTCTGGCCTTGGCCATGGATGCCCTGGTAATGTCTTGGAAGAGGTTTCAGCTCCTGTATGTGTTTCCCCCGTTTCCCCTGCCGGGCAGGGTGCTGCGCAAGATAGCTCAGGAAAGGGTGCCAGCCATACTGGTTGCCCCCTGTTGGCCAAGAAGAGTGTGGTTCGCAGACATCGTGCAGCTGGCAGTAGATCAGTACGTCCTGCCCCGGGATCCAGATCTGCTCACTCAGGGGCACCTACGCCACCCCAATTTACAAATGCTGGCTTTGACGGCCTGGCTGCTGAAACCTCCATCTTGGTGGAAAAAGGGCTGCCTGCCTCAGTTGTAAATAACATGATCAGGACTAGGAAAAGGTCCTCTTCTTCCATCTACTACAGGGTTTGGCGTACTTGCATTGACTGGTGCGAGTCTAACTCGCCTCCCTGTCGTGTGTTTTCTATTCCTAGGATTCTGGAGTTTCTTCAACATGGTTTGGATCTGGGTCTTCAGCTCAGTACTCTGAAAGGTCATGTTTCTGCCTTGGCCATTTTTTTCCAAAGATCCTTTGCTCAGCATCCCCTGGTCAAGACCTTCTTCCAGGGGGTTACTCACGTGCGTCCCCCACGTAAGCCTATGTTACCAGTCTGGGACTTGAACTTGGTCTTATCTGCCCTGCAGGGGTCTCCTTTTGAGCCCTTGCAAGGGGCCTCTTTGTCCATTCTTACGCTTAAGGAGGTCTTTTTGGTGGCTATCACTTCTGTTAGGCGTGTTTCTGAGTTGGCGGTGCTTTCCATCAAGCCTCCTAATTTTGAGAGACAAGGTGGTGTTTCGTTTTAAACCAGATTTTCTGTCTAAGGTTTTTTCTGCCTTTCATCTCAATCAGGACATTGTTTTGCCTTCTCTGTGTCTTAATCCTAGTAACCCTAAGGAGAGGGTTTTACATTCTTTGGATGTGGTCAAGACTCTGAAGTTCTATTTGGTGGCTACTGAATCCTTCAGGAAGACTGATACTCTTTTTGTGCTCCCGTCTGGACCTAAGAAGGGTCTGGTTCCGGCTAAGTCCACTATCAGCAAGGGGATCCGTCAGGCTGTGATACAGGCCTACTCTGCTAAGGGGAAGGAGCCTCCCTTCCGCCTTACTGCTCATTCTACTCGTGCTATTGGTGCCTCTTGGGCTTTTCAGCACCAAGCTTCTGTTGAACAAGTTTGCAAGGCCGCCACTTGGTCTTCTGTTCATACTTTTTCTAAATTTTACAAGGTTGATGTTAAGGCCTCAGCGGATGCTGCTATTGGATGTCCCAATAGTAAGGAATATCTTCTGGAACAGGATGTGCTGTATACTTAGAATAATACAATTATGTGATTACTCACCTGTAGAATTGGTATTATATGTATACAGCATGTCCTGTTCTACCCCACCCTTGTTATCATTATTTTTAGTTCTTAATGGTTGCTGTTCTCCCGGTCTCATTTTAACTGCTTTTCAATACTGGAGATTTTGTAGGAGGTCCCTGGTATAAATGGGGCCGGGAGGAGCCACTTTTCTGTCTCTGCAGTCCATCGCCATCTACTGGATGTATAACCCAAGAGTAAGGAATATCTTCTGGAACAGGACGTGCTGTATACATATAATACCAATTCTACAGGTGAGTAATCACAGAATTGTATTTTTAGGATTTTGGAATTTTTACAACACTGCTTAGCCTTGGGTCTACAGCTGGGCACCCTCAAGGGCCAGGTCTCGGCCTTGGCCGTCTTTTCCCAAAGATCCTTTGCCAATCATAGACCGCTTTGGTCTTTTTTCCGAGGAGTTGCCCATGTACGTCCACCGCGTAAGCCTGTATTACCGGTGTGGGATTTGAATTTGGCACTTTCTGCTCTCCAGGTCCCCCCTTTGAGCTTTTGTGCAATGCTGCCTTGTCTATCCTGACTCTAAAGGTGGACTTTTTGGTAGCCATCACCTCAGTACGCCGGGTGTCAGAACCGGCTGCACTTTGTATGAAGCCCCATTACTTTGAGCGGCATAAGGATAAGGTGGTTTTTCGCTTTAAACCTGATTTCTAAGGTTGTGTCTCCCTTTCATCTTAATGAGGAGGTTATTTTACCTTCTCTGTGTCCGGATCTGTCTAACTCTTAAGGAAAAGGCTCTTCGTTCCTTGGATGTGGTCAGAGCCATTAAGTACTACCTGGTTGGTCGTTTCTCCCTTTCACCTTAATGAGGAAGTTGTCTTGCCTACTTTGTGTCCAGCACCCTCTAATTCTAAGGAACGGACCCTCCATGCCTTGGATGTGGTCAGAGCCATTAAGTACTACCTGGTTGCAACTGAATCCTTCAGGAAATCAGATTCACTCTTCGTCCTCACTGACGGTTCTAGGAAGGGCTTGCCTCCAGCCAAGTCCACTTCATTCTACTAGAGCTATTGGTGCCTCCTGGGCTATTCTTGGTGTGCCACACACCCCGCTTCACTTTTAAATATTCTTCACTTATTGGGTTAACTCACCGCCAGGTGACGTAGTGCAGAGAGGAAGTCTTGTAACGAGCCCCCTTCCGGCCTATATATACCTGGTACCTCCTTTCAATCACCAGTATTTTTCTCTCTGCTTGACGGCAAGACAGAAGATTGAAGTCTCCTGCTTACAGGTAGCCGGGGTCTTACCCCGGCATCCCCCCTTTTGGTCTATTTCTGCCCGGTTTGAGTGTTTATACCGTAAGGTGAAATGGAAGCCTCCCAGCCTAGGCTGCTCGCTGGGCAATCGGTAGACGGCACTATTGGTGCCAATTGCTTATCTCCTCCACTCGACCCCCTCTTTTGGGGGCAATGCGGCTATCCGGCATGGTGATCCGGAAATGGGATGCCCCTGTCCCGAGGGTCCCCTTAGCCCCTTACTCTCCCATTACGGTCCCTTCTCCCTTCACTATGGGGGGGGGGGGGGGGTAGAGGGTTGTGTATTATGTATGTGTTTTCACTGTATTACTTATCATAAACATATGTGTGTTAACTTTATGCATAGAACAGACTGCACAGCATGGGTGCACTCAGTCTGATATTTCTTCTTGGAGCTCCTCGGGCAGGTCTTTTTATTAATAGTGTGGCCAGTGTTTTGGTCAGCTTTAGGGGGGCGGCTGGGGCGGACCGCGCTGGGCAGGTTGGCTTGCCGCCTGAGTTCCTCAGCCGCCTCCCCCTTCGCCTTCGCTCCCAGCTGATGATGTCTTTATTTGCATTCCTTGTGCAAAGCAGAGCATTGCGCGTCAGTCTGTTGATCAGGCTGCTGGCCCGTCGCAACTTCCATCATCTCCTGCCTCTCCCTCCCTGTTCCGGACCCCGCATGACACTGTCAAAAGTGGGGATTCGCAATCCGAGGTGGCGGCAAGGTTGGCCAGCCTCTGGAAAGTATTGCCCGTTAAAGCAGGGTTGAAGGCCTCTGCAAAACGGAAGCGCCTGACTCCGGTACCTTCGGCTCCACAGGACGAGTTATGTGAGCCTGTGGAATGGTCCGATGGCTCCCCGGACGAGGAAGAATTCCTCTTGGAGTCAGATGAGCCTGCAGATCAGCTTGAGGCTGATGCGATTGGCGATTGGTCGGCGGGGGTTGCCCTTGACACCCCCTCCATTCTGGCTCAAATGTTTGAAATTTTGAATTTAGATCCGCCTGAGGCTGTCACCCTGCCAAGGGGCCAGTTGTTTAAAGAGCCTCAGCCGCGTTGGGTTTTTCCCAGACAGCACCACTTTGAGAGGGTGGTCCTCTCAAAGTAATGGGAACATCCCACGCGGTTATCTGGAATCCCTTCCAGTTGGGAAAAGCGTTATCCCTTTCCGCCAGAATTGGTGAAGCTTTGGTCTGTCCCTCCTGACGTCGATACCCCTGTGCTAGGGCTCTCCAGCACGGCTATGGTACAGTCTTCTGAGACCACTGTCCCTAAGGATGGGGAAGATCGTCGGATTGACCAGTATGCTCGCTCTCCCTCCCCTCTTTGTCCTTTCCTCCAAGAATGTGTATATGTTTTTTTAAAATAAGGTTTTAAAATGTGTGTCTATATATGTGTATAGCAAACATCTTTTTTGATAAATAAAATTAACTATTATCAAATAATTACTATAGTAGTGGTGCCTTTTCTGAGGATAAACTTTGGGGAATAGTGGGGTTCCCTATTTCTGTTGCTCGCCATGGTTTTATTTATGCTGGGTCAACGATGCGCCCGGTGTGCGCTTCGGCCCTTCTTCTATTGGCGGTCAGATCTGTAATCCAGGGGCTATACGAGGATCTCAATCCCGCTTGTAAAGAGTTTACTGCGCTTAAGCAGTGTGAATCTTTTGTGTCCTATGTTCTATCCGCTCAGGACGATGCGCTGGCTATGAGTAGCAAGACAGCAGCAATGCTGGTGGCTATTCGTCGGTCAGTATGGCTGCGACAGTGGTCGGCGGACTCAGCTTCTAAAAAGGTGCTCACAGCTCTCCCCTTTTTGGGGTTGCGTCTGTTTGGGGAGAGAATTGATTCAGTCGCAAAGGGTGGTAAGATGCCACAACGCAAGAGGCCTCGTCGTCCCTTTAGGGGGGCAGGTTCTGGTAGGCCTTCCTTTCGAGGATACAGAGCGGGTAGGGGGGCTTCCTTTCCCTCTACCAGTCGTACAGGTTGGACTCGGGGGAGGGGCCGTGGCCGTCCCGCTCAAACCTGCTGGTAAGCCCGCTCAGCAATGAGGGGCTGCCCTCACCCGTGCGGGTGGGGGGACGATTACGACACTTCTCCCAGGTTTGGAATCGGGATGTTCCGGACAGATGGATCCAGGAGAAAGTGTCGTCCGGTTACAAGCTGGAATTCGAGTCTCGCCCTCCTTCACGGTTCTTTCGGTCTCGGGTGCCCATCGATCCTTTGGCCGCACAGGGGCTCCTGGCGTCGGTAAAGAATCTGCTAGAGATGGCGGTCATCCGGCCGGTGCCGCGCTTAGAGATGGGCCTCGGTTTCTACTCCAATCTGTTCGCAGTCCCCAAGAAAGATGGGTCAGTTCGTCCCGTCTTGGACCTGAAGTTACTCAACAGGTTCATCCGGTTTCGGAAGTTTCGCATAGAAACCTTGCGTACTGCCGTCGGCTCTCTTCGGCAAGGGGACTTCATGACGTCCATAGACATCAAGGATGCTTACCTTCATGTTCCCATCTGCCACGCCCATCAACGTTTTCTTCGATTCGTGATGAAGGATCAGCATTATCAATTCGTGGCACTTCCGTTTGGCCTTACCTCAGCACCAAGAGTGTTCACCAAGGTGCTGGCAGGGGTCATGGCCATTTTCAGATCTCGGGGCATTCGTGTCGTACCTTATTTGGACGACCTTCTCATCATGGCTCCGTCGCTCAATCAATCGGAGACGGACACCAGCATGGTGGCCTCCACGCTGGAAAGCTTTGGTTGGGTGATCAACTTCCCCCAGTCCAAGATTCATCTGATTCAGGCGTTGGCTCGGGTCCTACTCTCCAATCCTCGGCCGTCCATCCGTCTGGGGATGAGGCTGGTAGGGTTGATGGTTGCCTCCTTCGAGGCAGTTCCTTTTGCTCAATTCCACACGAGGACGCTTCAGCTTTATCTGTTGGCGTCTTGGGACCGGCAGCCTCGGTCGCTGGATCAGCCCTTCCAGTTGTCCTCTCGGGTCCGGCAGTCCCTCCAGTGGTGGTCGGTCTCGACCAATCTCGTGAAGGGCAGGTCTTTCCTGACCCCCCTTTGGGAAATTGTCACCACGGACGCCAGTCTGTCAGGATGGGGCGGATTCTGGAAGGATCTGCAGTTCCAGGGGCAGTGGGGACCTCAAGAGGCCCACTTACCCATCAATATTCTGGAACTGAGAGCCATCCGTCGGGTGCTTGCTCTCCTGACTCAGCACGTCCTGGGCCTTCCGGTCCAGCTGCGTTCAGACAATCGAACAGCGGTTGCTTACATCAATCATCAGGGAGGGACTCGCAGCCTGAGTGCTCTCAGGGAGGTGTCCCTGATCCTGACCTGGGCAGAGGCCCATGTTCCTTGTCTCTCGGCGGTATACATTCCAGGAGTGGAAAACCAGGAAGCGGACCGGTTGAGCAGGGGCTCTCCCCGTTTGGGAGAATGGGCTCTCCATCCTCGGGTGTTTCGCTCACTGTGTCTCCGATGGGGGACACCGGAGGTGGACCTGTTTGCCTCTCGTCACAATCGCAGGCTCCCGAACTTCGTGTCGCTCTCCCAGGATCCTCTGGCTCTGGCAGTGGACGCCATGTCCCTGAGCTGGGGGGATCTGGGATTTCTATACCTGTTTCCTCCGATACCCATGCTAGGCAGGGTGTTTCGGAAGTTGGCTCTGGAAAGGGTGTCCGCCGTTCTCGTGGCCCCAAGGTGGCCAAGGCGAGTGTGGTTCGCAGACATCGTTCGGCTGGCAGTGGACCAGGTCGTTCTGCCTCTTCGGCCCGATCTGCTCACTCAGGTTTGATTGTGTTACCCCAATTTACCAGCGCTAGGTTTGACGGCCTGGCTGCTGAGACCTCCATCCTGAAGGAGGAGGGTCTTTCTGATTCAGTCGTTAAGACTCTGATCAGTGCTCAGAAGAGGTCTTCTTCTATCATCTACTATAGGACTTGGAAAGCCTATATCGCTTGGTGCGAGATAAGATCTTTTCCTTGTAGGGTCTTTTCGGTCTCCAGGATTCTGGAGTTTTTACAATCAGGGCTGGACTCTGGTCTTCAGCTTAGTACATTGAAAGGGCAAGTTTCTGCCTTATCTATCTTTTTTCAGAAGCGTGTTGCGCTTCAGTCTTTAGTTAAAACTTTTTTCCAGGGGGTGCGGCCTCCCAGGAAACCATTACTCCCGGTTTGGGATTTGAATTTGGTTCTTTCTGCTCTTCAGGCTCCTCCTTTTGAGCCTTTGCAAGATATTGCTTTGTCTACCCTGACTCAGAAGATTGTCTTCTTGGTAGCTATCACTTCGGTCCGGCGTGTCTCAGAGTTGGCGGCCTTGACTATCCAGGCGCCTTACTTTGAGAGGCATCAGGATAAAGTGGTCTTTCGGTTCAAGCCAGACTTTCTTCCCAAGGTTGTTTCTGCTTTTCATTTGAACCAAGACATTGTTCTTCCCTCCTTATGTCCTAATCCTAAGAATGACAAAGAGAGGGTGTTGCATTGTTTGGATGTAGTACGCTGTGTTAAGTACTACTTGATTATCACGTCTCCTTTTCGTAGGACGGATTCCTTTTTTGTTGTGCCCCATGGGCCTAAGAAGGGTTTGGCACCAGCCAAATCTGCCATTAGCAAGTGGATACGTCAGGCCGTTACTGCGGCCTATTCTGCTAAGGGGAAAGTTCCCCTCATTCTCTGCTCATTCCCTGCTCATTCTACTCGCGCCATTGGGGCATCTTGGGCCTTTCAGCACCAAGCTTCTGTTGAACAAGTTTGTAAGGCCGCCACTTGGTCTTCTGTTCATACTTTTTGTAAGTTTTACAAAGTTGATGTGCGAGCCTCAGCGGATGCTGTTTTTGGCCGCAAAGTTCTGCAGACTGCAGTCATTTAAGTTATGCTTCATCTGGCCTTGAGTTGCCCATCCCTTGTGGACACTGCTTTTGGATGTCCCAATAAGTGAAGAATATTTAAAAGTGAAGCGGGGTGTGTGGCACACCAAGATTAATACCATTTTGTGAGTACTCACCTGAAAAATGGATATTGTTGGTGTGCCACACACCCCGCTTCACTCCCACTCCCACGTTGTCCTTAAGTTTTCTGTTGGAGAGAGTACATGCTGAAGCTATGGGATGTAACATGGTTTCTTGGCCTCCCGGCCTCTCTCCTTTCTTACTGCTTTTTGACCACTGGGGATTCTACTGAGACACCTCATTTTATAGGGGGCCGGGAGGAGTTACAGCTTTGGATCTTGTAGTGACTGCGCCACCTGATGGCGGACTACCCAACTGTCGTCTCTTCTGGGACGACCTGGACTGAATATATTCAAAAACAATTCTACAGACGAGTTTCACAGAATTGTATTTTCCCATTGCTGTCACGTAATGAAGGTGAGCATTATGGGTGTTCTGGGAGGTTATCTGCGAGGGGGGCTCCAACATTCTGGATACCCTCCCGAGCTTATTGTGATAAGCAGACAAGAGGGCCAACACCGTTTAAAGAATAAAACGGTTGTTGGTCTGGTTTAACTGATGACTGCCACCCTAATTGGATTGGAGAGATTTAAAGAACTTAATTTGTACAGTCTGGAGGAAAGAAGGGAGAGGGGCACATATATGTGAAAGGATTAAATAAAGTTTCAGGAGGGAAGTGTTTTTAAGAAGAATCTTAATGATAGAACAAAGGGCCCAACCTGAAGCTAGTCAGAGGGAAGATCAGGAGCAATGTTAGAAAATATGAATTTACAGAAAAAGTAGTAGATGCTTGGAACAAACTTCCAGCAGAGGTAGTTGAAAAATCAACAGTCAGTGAATTTAAACCTGACTGGGATAAGCCTCCATCTATCCTAAGATGAAGAAAACATACAGTATACACATAAGATACAGAGAACATACAGTATACACATAAGATACAGAGAACATACAGTATACACACAAGATAAAGAGAACATACAGTATACACATAAGATACAGAGACCATACAGTATACACATAAGATACAGAGACCATACAGTATACACATAAGATAAAGAGAACATACAGTATACACCTAAGATACAGAGAACATACAGTATACACATACAATACAGAGAACATACAGTATACACATAAGGGCAGACTAGATGGGCCGTATGGTCTTCTGCCTCAACCTTCTATGTTTCTATCTGCTGGCAGTGGGAGCCAATAGCCTGGCCAAGTCCGATGGTCCCTCAGAAAAGTCTGTATTAACTAGTGAAATTGTTTGAGTCAGTATAAACTCATTTAGAAGTTTGACAAGAAACGTTATAATTTTTACTGTTCATGCCATTCTGTGTGGGTTTTATAACCTCTTTTAAACGCAGGTGCTTGTCGATGATTGGTTGGACATTTATAAGAAAGATCATTCAGCTGCTCTCTTGGAGTTGATCAATTTTCTAATGCAAGCCTGTGGGTGTAAAGGTGAGCAGACATCTATGGGAAATTAGATAAATATATAATCCATGCACAAATTCAGCAAATCAGCTGAGGAAATGAAATTAAAGTATAAACATACAAGTAATTAAATCCTGGGATAGACACAGAGCAGGTCATTAAATAGAGTTTCGCTTGTTTAGTTATTCCATCAGATAACATTTCACCACCATGGGGTCGATTCAAAGCTTGGTGAGAATACTCACTTCTTTCTTAGGAGAGAAAATTGCCATTCACTTTCATTGTCTACCTTGGGGCTGATGAAAATTGTCACCTGAAAGACAAAGTGAGTGGCAGTTTTTCTCGACTAAAAAAGAAGTGAGTTTCCTCACAAGGCTCTGAATTGACCACCTTGTCTTGACATAGAAGCTTCCTATGTTTCATCCCCCACACACGTGCTTACCAGATAACCATTTAATTGATGTCTAGTAAAGATCAAATGCTTCCCATCGCTGTTTTTTCTCCTCAGTGGCTCATCTGCGCACCAGGGATTTAAAACAAAACTCAACCTTTTGTAATACCATGTACATTTTCATTGCATATTTAATAAAATAAGACAAGAGAAAAGTTAAAATCCAGCCCACATACCATGAAAATATACAGGCACCTATGTTGGTTGTACACAGTTAAACACTGAAAGGAATCGTTAAATGTAAACAATAAACTCCACTTCCATCACTGGGGTTTTTTCGTTGCTCCTCAATAAAAACCTGATTTGGCTGATCAACCAAGCTTATGGAGGCACCCAACTCCAGTAAAATTAACTCATCCAGGGCTGGCATCTGGATGAGTTAATTAACACTGAAAGGAATCGTTAAATGTAAACAATAAACTCCACTTCCATCACTGGGGTTATTCTTAGTATACAGTACGTCCTGCTCCAAATATAATATTCACAAGTGGGATATACTCCGCCAGATGGCGCTGGACTGCAGAGACATTGAAAATAGGCTCCTCCCGGCCCCTCAAATACCCGGGGACCTCCCACAAATCCCCAGAATTTATCTGCAGTCTGGCTGCGAAGGACGAGAAATTGGCTCTCTACTAGCAGGTGAGCGGGGTTATTAAGCTGCGGCCCTGTAGGACTATTCCCACCCATTCCACTGGTAATATGCCTCCCAGCCTTGGCTGCGCGGGTCGGGTGAGGGTAGGCAGCACCGCTGTTAGGTGCTTAGGAGCACTGCTCCACCGCAATCCCCCACCAAAGGGTAGGCGGTTCAGGCTTATGGTGAGCCTCTTTGGGATGCCCCTCCCGCACTATTGCCCCTACCTATCGGTGGGTCCTATTTAAGTGGCCGCCGTCCTCCCTCATTCTCCTTGTAGTCTTCGGGGGAAAAGGGGGGGGGGTGTATATGTATATATTCCTAGTATGTCACACACCCCACATCCAAATATTCATGACACTTGGGAACCCGGCCTGTAGAGTACTGGGTTCCTCCCACTATTCCTCAGTCTTTTCATCTCTGCAGTCGGCGAAGCATTCAGAAGATGACTCTCCTTCAAGCTGCAGGTAGCCGGGTTTGCTCCCGGCCCCTTTTTTTCTCTATTTCTGTCTGAAACTCTTTAAACCTGTTTGGTTATATTGTATGCCTCCCTGCCCTGGCTGTATGGTTCAGGCAAAGGTAGATACATACACCTTCTGGTGTATACAGGAGTTTTACTCCTCCGTGAGACCCAAATGTGGGTAGGTGGTTTCTGGGTTGGTGTTCCCGGCATGGGATGCCCCTGTCCCTTTATAATCCCCTTGTGCCTTATGGGTGCATTTCTATCCTCTCCCCTTTAGTTCTCCTTTACCCTGCTGGGGTAAAACGGAGGGGGGGGGGGGGTGGCGTTATCTGGGCTTATTTGTCACCATGCACACAAAAAAAAAAAAAAAAAAAAAAAAGATATATAAAAGAAATCTTTATTACATATATAATATTATGTATGTTTACTATACTATTTAATAGGATATGTTTTATCTAGATTTTCCTATCTCTGTCTAGGCAGCATTCTTCTTTTTTGCTTACCTTTTAAAGCTCTTTGTTTCTGGCTCTGTTCAGATTTGAATTTCCCTCCATTCTTGGTCATGTGAGTCTGGGGGTGGGCGGGGCTTAGGCACACAGCATCATTTCATTTTCAGAGCACCCTGGTGTGCTCTGTTTGTCTGCCTGGCTCCTGCTGCGTCCCTATGGTCTTCCCTCATGGTGCGAGCTGATTTCCTGGTGCTGTGAGTACCCCTCAGCTTGCTGAAGGGAGTTTTCTGCCATTTTTTTCATGCTTTGTCATTTATTGTATTGTGTGTATTGGTGACTGTTTGCTTTGTAGGTGGAAACTCTTTATTTTAAAAGGGGTTTCTTCTGGTCTTTAGCCCTTAAAGCCTTATTTGGGGGTCCATTTGTTAATATCCTACCACTTGGGACTATTTAAAGGGGTAGCAATTGCGTAAATCCCATATATACTTGGCGACTATAATCAATTATAGTATAATACTAAACACCATATGGAGGCATCTCAGGACAACGGGCATGCAGTTCCCTCTGCACAGATTAGGCAATGTTTTGGATGTGGGGCATCCCTTGTTGGGGATAACGCAATTCTTTGCGTCCCTTGTGCGCAATTAACTATTATGCAGCAAACTGGGGCCCAGGCTTCGGCGTCTGCGGCTTCTGCCTTATCTCCTACTCCGCCATGTCTTGTCCGTACCCCCAGTGATATTGTCATGGGTGGTGAGTCGCATTCTGATTTATGTGCCAGATTGGCTCATCTTGAAAAATTAATGTCTAGCTCTGTGGCCAAGAAGGCCTCAGCTAAAAGGAAACATTTGACTCAGGCCGCTCCGGTAAGTGAGATGGATAATTGTGAAATGCTTTATTGGTCTGATCCTTCTCAGTTAGAAGAAGGAGAATTATATGAGGAATCAGATGTTTCTGATGAACAGCAATTTGTTGGTACTGTGATTGAGCAGGGTGAAGTTAGTGTTGTGGATACCCCAAAGGCTCTTGCTCAGTTATTTGAGGTTTTGGTTATCACTCCTCCTGAAGTAGTCCCTCCTCAAAAAGGGGAATTCTTTGGAGTCTCTAAACCTCGTTTGGAATTTCCAAATCAAAGGCATTTTGATGAAAATATTCTTAAAGAATGGGAGAAGCCTGCGCGGCTTCCTGGCATTCCCTTGGGCTGGGACAAGAAATATCCCTTCCCAGCTGATACTGTTAAGCGTTGGTCATCACCACCTGTGGTGGATGCCCCTGTTCTTAATTTATCCAATTCTTCTGTGTTGCATTCTCCTGACTCCACTACACTTAACCCTTTCGCTGCCAGCCTATCTGGAGTTTTTGTTACGCTTTGTTGCCAGACCATTTTTCACTATTTTGCACTATGCATGTTCAACTGTGATTTTTGAAGATTTCCAGGGATTTCCCAGAAAAATTGTATATTGTTTTTTTCAGCAGAGTCTGGGCTTTAACATGAAATGTCTTGTTTGTCATTTTTTAGGTGTATTCTTAATATTTTGGGGTGAGATATGTGCAAAAAAATATAAAAAAATCAATTTTTTACAATTTGTAGTGTTTTTTTGTAATAAAAAATGTAAGTTTGTCAATAAAATCTTATTGCGTGTGAAATCCCAATTTCTCCCGGTTACAACGGCACCACATATATATTGGTAGACACCCTTTCCTGCCCAGGAGACTCCCCCAAACTGAAACAGCGCTTTAGGGGATTTTCAGATCAAATACAGCTATGCTAAGCACTATGTGCACCTTGCAGTTTTTCAATAAAAACAACCCTTTACATTTGAAATACCCCCCACAAACTATATATTCTCTGGAAGTACACACCTCAAGCTTTTTAGGCATACCAGGCTTGTTGATGTTGCCACAGTTTTCTGGAAGTTCTCCCTCAATGTATTCTTTGGTTACACAGAACTTCCCTAAAAAAGGATAAAAAGCAGAATCAAAGCCACATTTTTCTAAAGAAAACTATAAGCAAACAAGAAAAATCAAGTTAATCTAAAAAAGCAACATCCCCGAACAGAACGATACCCAACATGCATAGCTACTGTCAAGGGAAGAGTTGCCAAACACCCCAAAGTAAAGCTTGGGGAGACGGTAATTTTGCTTGAAAATTTCAGCTCTGCAGACAAAGTGGCACCTTGCGCTTTTTCTACCAAAACAACCCTTTACATTTGGAATACCCACCACAAACCATATATTTTCTGAAAGTACACATGATAAGCTTTCTAAGCATACCCAGCATGTTGTAATGGGCCCATCTTTCTGGAAGTAATCCCTCAAAGAATTCGTTGGTCGCACAGGGTTTCCTTAAAAAATGTATAATAAAGCAGAATAAAAAATGAGTTTTCCTAAAATATCAATATGCAAACAAAAAAAAAACAAGCTAAATCTGAAAGCGCAAAATCCCCCGAGCAGAACGATACCCAACATGCATAGGTACTACTAACCTTTTTAACTGCCAGCCAACTTTAGGCTTTGTCACCCTCTCTTGACAGGTCATTTTTCACCATTTTGCGCTATGCTTAACTGTGATTTTTGCAGGAATTTCCAGGAAAATCATATATTTTTTTTTTGCGGCAGAGTTTAGGCTTTAACATGAAATGTCTTGTTTGTAATTTTTTTACAGTTTTTTTAAAATATTTTTGAGTACATTAAACAAAACAAAATAAAAAAATTTTTTTTAGAAAATTATCTCCTTTATTTCAAATAAAACATTTGTTTTATTAAAGAAAACCATATTGCATGTGAAAGCCCCATTTCTTCCGATTACAACGGTACCACATATGTATCGGTAGCCCCCTGTTACTGTTCAGAAGACCCCCCAAACTGAAAAAACATTTTATAACATGTAAAAATAAAATACAACTACAATCCACACTATAAAGGGTTAAATCAAGAAAATAAATCGGTGTGGGGTTCCCCTTCCTGGGGGGGAGGTAACCCCCATTTTTTTTTATTTTAATAATTCCCATAAAAATGACATGGGGTCCCCCCTACCCAGCATAACCAGCCCGGGGATCAGCTATGCAGGGATTGTAGAACAGGGCGCAGGGTCCAGGTTTGGTGGCCCCCCGCCCTGCCAAGTACAAGCCAGCACCGCCTAAATCAGCCCGGGCCCTTCTGCCCCCCCTGGGCTTCGGGGAGGCAGGTAATAGGGGGGCCGGGGTTAATGGCAAGTCACCCGCTAGCCGCAGGTCACTTGACAGCCCTCGAGCCTTGTGAACTCATACAGGGGTCTCATGGACTCCTTACAAGTTCACAATGGGTTAAAGTGGACCAACACCCAGGGCTGATCGGCCCCGGAATCTATAAGATTCCTGGACCGTTCTATTCCATCCCCCTGGGGCATCCAAAATCGGGATGCCCCCCTGTGTGAAAGCCCCCGGAACACCTGCTACCACTTACTTGAATCCGGTCCTACGGCGCATGCGCGGGCCGCATCCCCGCTATCCCTCTAGCAGGACGCGTGCCCAGGCCGGCTATTTATGAATGGCCGACGCGGGCACGCTCCCTGTTAGAGGAAAGTGGGGGATGCGGCCGCCAGCGCGCTCAGAGCGGCTGAGTTTAGATGTCTCTTAGACGTCCATAACTCAGCCGCTCTGAGCGTGCTGATTGGACAAGCGGCCGCGCATGCGCCGTAGGACCCGGGTAAGGTGAGTTATTGTGGGTGATCGGGGGGGGTTTCACGCAGCGGGGCATCCCCAATCGGGATGCCCCAGGGGAAAGGACCAATACCCAGGAAAGTCAAAATCCTGGGTGTTGGTCCACTTAAAATGTAAAAAAAAAAAAAAAAAACACACCACACCACAAAATGCTGGAAGCATTTATTACCAGCTGGGTGACTGGGCATAAGGGGTTAATTGAAAAAAAAATTGACATAGGGTCCCCCCTCCCAGGGTGGGGGACCCCTTTTTTTTGGAATTTTAAGGGTTAAAAACCCTTAAAAATCAAAAAAAAAAAAGACGTAGGGTCCCCCCTACCCAGCGTTACCGACCCGGGCCAGCTATGGGGGCTTGTAGAACAGGCCCACATAGCCATAGTGGCCCGGGCCCTTCTGCCCCCCCCTGGCCTTTGGGGAGGCAGGTAATGGGGGGCTGGGGGTTAATGGCAAGTCACCCGCTAGCCCGCAGGTGACTTGCCAGACCCAGAGCCTTGTGAGCTGGTACAGGGGTCTGATAGACCCCTTACCAGCTCACAAAGGGTTAACTGTAACAAAAAAAACACACCCACAAAATGATTTTATTAAAAAAAAAAAAAAAAAAAAAATTACTGTACTTACCTCCGATTGCAAGCTCTTGTCCCTCGCCGCTCTGATGACAGATGCCGGTGATCGGCATCCAGAGAAGGGGGGGCAGGAGATCACAGGATCTCCCGCCACCTCCTTCCAGGTCGCCGATCACCGGCATCTGACAGCTGAAACAGCTGAAGCCAGTGATCGGGACCGGGATGACGTCATAGCCCCGCCCCCAAAAGGGGCGGGGCTTGACGGGGAGACGGGGCGGGATGACGACGTAGCCACGCCCCCAAGGGGGCGGGGCTTAGCGGCAAGATGGCGGCCGCCATGGAGAGAGGAGAGAGCCTCCCGGGCTCTCTCCTGAAGATCGGCAAGCCCTGGGGGGGGGGGGGGGATCGGAGGCCCCCCAGGTGAAGAGGAGGGTCGACGGGAGCCAGCGCACATGCAGGTAGGTAAATGTCATTTTTTTTTTTTTTTTTACAGGAAAGCCAGTGGCAGCTAAAACGGGGGGGGGGGGGGGGCACCCTATTCCGGGCCCTCCCCTGCAGCTGGAGGAGGTCCCACGGACGATTGGAGCACACCATCTTAAAGGGGAGATCCGGCCGAATCAAACGAGGGGTCAGGTGAGTGTCTTTTTTTTTATTTTTTTTGCCAGTTAGCATGGGGGAAAGCCAGGTACGTAAAATTTACGTAGCTGGCGTTTAATGACAGGAGAGGCAGCTACGTGAATTTTACGTAGCTGGCGTTTAAAGGGTTAAAGATGGAGAGGATAAGCGTATTGATCAAATGGCGTGCCACGCTTTTTCCAGTGTGGGCTCGGCCTTGCTGCCTGTTGGTGCTTCAGCGCTCATGACAGTGGCTATTAGGTCTGTTGTGAGAGACCAAATGAATTACTCAGGGCTTGATCCGGCCTCTGATGAGTACGCCGCTCTTAAGCGATGTGAGATGTTTGCATCTTTTGTACTTTCTGCCTTAGATGATACTCTGCTCATGTGCAGCAGAACCTCTGCCTTGTTAGTCGCCATCCGGCGGTCAGTATGGTTGTGGCAGTGGGCAGCTGATATTGTAGGCAAGAAATCACTTACAGCGCTCCCTTTTGTGGGATTGAGCCTCTTTGGAGAAAAATTGGATTCTGTCACTAAAGGAGGTAAATTACCTCAGCGTAAGAAACCATGTCGTTCCTTTCGTGGAGTGGCCTCTTTTAACCCTTCCTTTCGGGGGTCTAGATCCGGTAGAGGATCGGCCTTTTCAGCCCCTAGAGGGAATGCAGGGAGTAGAGGAAATGGTCGTGGCCGTCCAATTCAGAATTGGGGGTCCAAAGCCAAATCTGCCACTAAGCCTGCTCAATAATGAGGGGACGCGCTCACCCTTACGGGTGGGGAGGGGGCGGCTGCGGTACTTCTTCCAGGTCTGGGTTCAGGAGGTATCAGACAATTGGGTTCTGGAAGCAGTCTCTTCCAGTTACAAACATGGCTGTCATCTGCCTAGTGCCTCCAGTGGAAAGGGGTTTGGGGTTTTACTCCAACCTATTCACGGTACCCAAAAAGGACGACTGTGTTCGGCCTATCCTAGACCTAAGGAGACTCAATCAATTTATCCGTTTAAGAAAATTCCGCAAGGAGTCTCTGCGATCAACAATCGATGTCTCCGTCAGGGGGACTTCATGACATCCATAGACATCAAGGATGCTTATTTGCACATTCCTATTTTTCCGGGTCACCAGAGATTTCTCAGGTTCTCGATAGAAGACCAGCATTATCAATTTGTGGCCCTGCCATTCGGCCTTACCTCGGCCCCAAGAGTCTTTACCAGGATGCTGGCAGGAGTGATGGCTATATTCAGGGTCCAGGGCATCCGCATTGTGCCTTTTCTGGACGATCTTCTTATCGCAGCCTCCTCCCTCGAACAATCATAGTTGGACACCAGGACAGTGGTCTCTACGCTAGAGAGGTTCGGATGGGTAATAAGTTACCCCAAATCCTCTCTCTGTCCGTCCAGTTAAATTCCCTTCTTGGGCCTGACTCTGGATACATTTCAGGCCAAGGTTTTTCTTCCTCAGTCCAAGTCCTGAATCAGAACCATTTTGATTCGTCTATTCTTGTCCAACCCTCGTCAGTTTATCCGTCTAGGGATGAGACTATTGGGATTGATGGTAGCTGCATTCCAGGAAGTCCCGTTTGCCCAGTTTCACATAAGGACGCTTCAGCTCTTCCTCTTGGCAAAGTGGGACAGGTGCCCACTATCATTGAATCAGACTTGTCTATTGTCTCCCCGCGTTTTGCAGTCCCTTCAGTGGTGGTTAATATTGCACAACCTCCAGAAGGGCAAGTCATTTCTGACTCCGCGTTGGGAACTGGTTACCACGGATGCCAGCCTGGTGGGCTGGGGGGGGCTTCTGGAAGAAGCATCAGTTCCAAGGATTGTGGGGGCCTCAGGAGGCTCATTCTCCAGTCAATGTATTAGAGCTTCGGGCCATACGTCTTGTTCTACTTCGACTGACCCATTTCTTACAGGGTCTGCCAGTTCAGATTCGGTCAGACAACTGAACAGCTGTTGCATACATCAATCACCAGGGAGGGATTCGCAGTTGGGGTGCCCTCCGGGAAGTGTCTCTGATCCTTCAGTGGGCAGAGATCAATGTTCCCTGCATATCAGCAGTTTACATTCCGGGGATAGAGAATGTGGAGGCAGACTCCCTGAGCAGGGGATGTTCTCGCCAGGGAGAATGGTCTCTCAATCCAAGGGTCTTTCAGTTCCTCTGTCTCAAGTGGGGGACTCCACGGTTGGACCTGTTTGCTTCTCGCCACAATCACAAGCTGCCAGCTTTTGTGTCTCTATCCCAGGATCCTCTGGCAGTGGCAGCGGATGTCATGTCTCTGGCCTGGAAGGATCTGGGGTTCCTATATCTGTTTCCCCCATTATCCATGATCAGCAAGGTGGTGCGCAAGTTAGCACTGGAGGAGGCGCCAGCAAGGTGGCCAAGACGTCTGTGGTACGCAGACGTCGTAAGGCTGGCAGTGGATCGCTTCCATCTGCCTCTTCTTCCAGATCTCATCACTCAGGGTCAACTTTGTTACCCCAATTTACAAACTCTGGCTTTGACGGCATGGCTGCTGAAGTCTCCACCTTGAAAGAAGAAGGTCTTTCTGATGCGGTTATTCAGACTCTAATTAGAGCCAGGAAGAATTCTTCCTCTGTCATTTATTACAGGACTTGGAGGTCCTATATTGATTGGTGTGAATCCAGGGCTTTGCCCTGTAGGCTATTTTCTATTCCTAGAATTCTGGAATATCTGCAACGAGGTCTGGATATGGGATTCCAGATTAGTACTTTGAAAGGGCAAGTCTCTGCCTTGGCTATTTTCTTTCAAAGGTCGTTTGCTCTTCATCCTTTGGTTAAGACCTTTTTCCAAGGAGTCCCTTTTGTGCGGCCTCCCAGAAAGCCTATACTTCCTGTTTGGGACCTTAACCTGGTGAAACATAGAAGGTTGACGGCAGAAGGAGACCATACGGTCCATCTAGTCTGCCCTTATGTGTATACTGTATGTACTCTTTATCTTAGGATAAATGTGTGCTTATCCCAGGCATGTTTGAATTCAGTGGCTGTTGATTTTTCAATTACCTCTGCTGGAAGTTTGTTCCAAGCATCTACTACTCTTTCTGTAAAATAATATTTTCTAACATTGCTCCTGATCTTCCCCCCGACTAGCTTCAGGTTGTGCCCCCTTGTTCTATCATTAAGCTTCTTCTTAAAAACACTTCCGTCCTGAACCTTATTCAATCCTTTCACATATTTAAAGGTCTCCATCATGTCCCCCCTCTCCCTTCTTTCCTCTAGACTGTACAAATTAAGTTCTTTAAGTCTCTGATGATTTTTTAAGTTTTAAGTTTAAGTCCTTCCACCATTTTCGTTGCCCACCTTTGGACGCATTCTATTTGAATAATGTCTTTTTGCAGGTAAGGTCTCCAGAACTGGTGCTTTCAGCTATGCAGGCCGCTCCCTTTGAGCCTTTGCAGGATATTCCTCTTCCTATTCTTACTCAGAAGGTTGCCTTTTTGGTTGCTATTACTTCTGTCCGCCGAGTTTCTGAACTGGCGGCTTTGTCTATTCTAGCCCCTTATTTTGAGAGGCATCAAGATAAGGTTGTTTTCCGTTTTAAACCGGATTTCCTTCCTAAGGTTGTGTCTGCTTTCACCTAAATCAGGATATAGTTCTTCCTTCCTTGTGTCCTAAACCTAGTAACGACAAGGAAAGGGTCTTACATTCTTTGGATGTAGTTCGTTGTGTTAAGTATTATTTAGTTACTACTTCGGCCTTCCGCAAGACGGATGCCTTTTTTGTTGTGCCTTCTGGGCCCAAGAAGGGTTTTGCTCCTGCCAAATCTTCCCTTAGTAAGTGGATACGTCAGGTCATCATTGGGGCCTATATTGCTAAGGGGAAGGTTCCCCCTTTTCATGTCACTGCTCATTCTACTCGTGCTATTGGAGCTTCCTGGGCTTTTCAGCACCAGGCTTCTGTTGAACAAGTTTGCAAGGCTGCGACTTGGTCTTCTGTGCATACTTTTTCTAAGTTTTACAAGGTTGATGTGCGGGCCTCAGCGGATGCTGCTTTTGGCCACAAAATTCTGCAAGCTGCAGTAATTTAAGTTATACATTATTCTTTGGGGATCCCCACCCATTATAGACACTGCTATTGGATGTCCCAAGTGTCATGAATATTTGGAAGTGGGGTGTGTGACATACTAGGAATAATACCATTTTGTGAGTACTCACCGGTAAAATGGTTATTACGAGTATGTCACACACCCCACTTCCCCCTGCCCTTTTTTTTCTAAGGGATCCTTTATATGGTGATTTATTATTTTCAAACTATTTTTCAATTATTGAATATAATTTGCCCTTCCTGGTTCTTCACTGCTTTTTAAAAAGACTGAGGAATAGTGGGAGGAACCCAGTACTTATGGACCAGGAGGGGCTTCTTTTTCCATGTCATCTCTGCAAGATCGCCCTCTACAGGCCGGGTTCCCAAGTGTCATGAATATTTGGAAGTGGGGTGTGTGACATACTCGTAATAACCATTTTACAGGTGAGTACTCACAAAATGGTGGTATTGCATTTGTGCCAGTTATACTGTCTTTTCACATGCCTTTATTCTTGTGTCAGCCGCCGCGCTGACTTGTCTTTACTGTATTTTAAATTTGCCGCCGCCGCTGCGCTTACTTGGCTCCGCGCTTGGCGGCGGCATTACCTCAGACGCCTCTTGCCGTGCTGCCGCCCCTCGAGGTATACAGACGCCATCTTCCCTGTCTGGTTGGCCTATGCGCAACGGACTCCTACCTACCGCGGTCCGTAAGTGCCCTCGCGGGCGGCTTTATTTACTTCACTTGGGTTACGATGTACTTAAGGTCTTGTCTGCTTATGTCTTTCAGGCGGGACAAACCCTTCCCGGCTTCTCCCGGCCCTTTTGTAGTATATTACTAATAGGCCTTGTAAAAAACTATACTCCCACTTCCCTAGCGGTTTAGGGGCATCCAGGGTTGCTATATAGCGTTATTCCCTATCGGCGTATAGCGCCGCTAAAAAATCACCATATGGAGGCATCCCAGGAGAATGTGACCGGGGTCCCTTCGGGTCAAGACCGGCTGTGTGTAGCGTGTGGGCAGCCTCATGCTGACGCTGACAAGGCGCGGGTCTGCGTACCCTGTGCTGAGCAGGTGCTTGCAATGCAATCTGGTCTGCCAGTGGCTGCACCTCCTTTCACTTCGCCTACTCCCCCAAGCTTAAACCTCACTCCTACTGAGTTGCATACTAGTGGGGACTCTCAGCCTGATGTGTCTTCTAGACTGGCTACTGTTGAACAGATTATTGCAAAGTCCTTAGCGCGTAAGGCCCCTGCTAAGAAGCGGCATTTAGCGCCTAATGTTACTGTTTTCCCTATGGGAACTGTGGAGTTTATGAATCTGTGTGGCTATACCCCGTCTGACGAAGGGGAGCTCTTTTCTGATTCAGGCTCATCTGATGAGAGACCAAGGGGTCATGACGATTCTGGCTCTGACCCCTGGACCCCGGATGACACTGACAGATTATTGACCCAGATTTTTGAGGTTCTGTCTATCTCTCTCCCTGTTGAGGCCCCCAGGCAAAGAGGGGAGCTTTTCCATACAGCAAAATCGCGTCTGGAATTTCCAGAGCAGGCACATTTCCATAACCTTGTGCTCAAGGAATGGGAGCGCCCCAGTAAACTTTCCGGGGCTCCAAAAAGTTGGGATAGGAAGTATCCCTTTCCTGCTAAGGTGGTTAAATGTTGGTCATCCCCCCGAGGTGGATGCCCCGATCCTAGGGTTATCTAACACCTCTGTTATGCATTCCCCTGATTCTACTACCCTGCGGGATGCTGAAGACCAGCGTATTGATCAGCTGGCATCCCACGCCTTTGCATGTGCGGGGGCGGCGCTGTGCCCGGTCTGTGCTTCTGCCATTATGGCTGTGGCCACTAGAACCCTTATCAGGAATATGCTTGATAGTGCCCCTGATGAATTGCCTTGTGAGGTGTTTAATGCACTCTCCGGTTGTGATGTTTTTGTGAATTTTGTCCTATCAGCATTGGATGACACCATTAGAATGTGTGCCAGAACTTTTGCCCTTGTGGTGGCTATACGCCGCTCGGTTTGGCTGCGCCAGTGGGCTGCTGACAACGCTGCCAAGAAGGCCCTCATTGGGTTTCCCTTTAAAGGACTGCGCCTGTTTGGGGACCGCCTGGACCCTTTTGCTAAGGGAGGCAGGTTGCCCCAGAGCAGGCGGCAATCTCGGCCCTTTCGAGGTCAGGGTTCCTTCTTCTCCCCTTTCCGTGGTGCAAGACAGGGAACGGGGGTTTCTTTCCCTGGGGCAGAGGACGTGGATGTCCTGGTGCCTCCTGGGGTCATGATGGGGCGCATGATGGGGCACCCTCACCCATCTGGGTGGGGGGACGGCTGCAGCACTTTGCTCATGTCTGGAGGCTTCATGTCTCAGACCGGTGGATTCAGGAGGTAGTGTCCTCCGGTTACAGGTTGGAGTTTGCTGCCGATCCCCCTTCAAGATTCATCAGATCCCAGATTCCTCAGGACCCTGTGTCAGCTCAGGAGCTAGTGCAAGCAGTGCAAGGCCTCCTGGAGCTGGGGGTCATCTGCCATCTCCTATTTTAAGGGAACTAGGCAAGGGTTTTTATTCCAACCTATTCACAGTATCCAAAAAAGATGGTTCTGTCAGGCCCATCTTGGACTTAAAGAGCCTCAACAAGTTTGTCAGGGGCAGGCGCTTTCGCATGGAGACTGCGCTCTGCCATCAGTTCCCTGCGCCCAGGGGATTTCATGACTTCTGTGGACATCAAAGATGCTTGCCTTCATATTCCTGTGTTCCCAGGTCATCAAAGGTTCCTCAGGTTCGCTCTGATGGATCAACACTACCAATTTGTGGCCTTGCCCTTCGGCCTCACTTCAGCTCCCAGGGTGTTCACCAAGGTGCTGGCGGGCGTGATGTCTCTGCTCAGATGTCAGGGCGTCCGAGTGCTTCCCTATCTGGACAACATCGTCATCACCTCCCAGTCTCTACACCAGGCAGAGTTGGATACTCAGCTGGTGGTGTCCACCCTGGAGTCTTTTGGATGGGTGATCAACCACCCCAAGTCATCACTGTCCCCTTCCTTAGTAACTCCATTCCTAGGAATGAATCTGGATACAGTTCAGGCAAGGATTTTCCTTCCTCAGCAGAAGGTGGACAGTCTGATTGCACAGGCTCAGTCCCTCCTAGCTTGTCCCCATCCCTCCATCAGGCAGGGGATGCAGCTGGTGGGCCTGATGGTGACGTGCTTCGAAAGCGGTCCCTTATGCTCAGTTCCACTTGAGGCCTCTGCAACTTCACCTATTGTCAGTATGGGACAAGGACCCAGCTTCCCTGGACACGGTCTGTGTGCTCTCCCCCCTGGTCAGGAGGTCCCTCTTGTGGTGGATGGACTCAAGGAACCTGTTGGGGGGCAGATCCTTTCTTGCCCCTTCCTGGGAGACGGTCACCACGGATGCCAGTCTGTCAGGTTGGGGGGGTTTCTGGAAGTCCCTGCGGTTCCAGGGGAGGTGGGGTCCTCAGAAGGCCCACACACCTATCAATGTCTTGGAGCTGCGGGCGATCAGGCTAGTTCTGGCTCGCTTGACTACTCATCTTCGGGGCCTGCCTGTTCAGGTGCACTCGGACAACCAGATGGCTGTTGCCTACATCAATCATCAGGGAGGGACCCGGAGCAAGGGGGCCCTCCAGGAAGCGTCTCTGATCCTGACTTGGGTGGAGGCCAATGTCCCCTGCATTTCAGTGTACATCCCGGGGGTGGAAAATCTCCTGGCGGACTCTGAGCAGGGGGACCTCTCGCCAGGGAGAATGGTCCCTATGCAGCAGGGTGTTTCAATCTCGCTACTTGGTCTTCTGTTCATACCTTTTCAAAGTTTTACAAGGTTGATGTTAGGGCCTCAGCTGATGCTGTTATTGGCCGCAAGGTTTTGCAGGCGGCAGTGGTTTAAACTGTCTGCTGTCACCTTTTGTTGGGGATCCCACCCTGCTTTGTGGACACTGCTATTGGATGTCCCAAGTGTAAGTACTATATCTGGAGCAGGACGTACTGTATACTAAGAATAATACAATTCTGTGAAATTGATATTGTATTTGTATTTTTTCGTTGCTCCTAAATAAAAACCTGATTTGGCTGATCAACCAAGATTATGGAGGCACCCTACTCCAGTAAAATTAACTCATCCAGGGCTGGCATCTGTGCACCCAAGGCAGGCATCTGTGCATCTCCAAGGCAGGCCTTTACACTGCTATAAGTATTTGTCAGTGTAGCATAGTATCAACAGGTCCACCCAGATGCACAGGTGAATTGACAAGCCCGGCTGTGTGTAGCTTGTGGGGTCTCACCTATCAGCGGTGACAATGCACAGGTCTGTGTTTCTTGTGCACAGCAGGCGCTAACGGTACTTCCCGCCCCTCCTGTGGCTGGGCCTGCACCTCGCTTCACTTCACCTACTCCCCCAAGCCTGAGTCTAACCCCCAATACAAGTGGGGATTCTCATCCTGATGCGGCTGCTAGACTGGCCAGTGTTGAAAAATTGCTTGCTAATACTTTAGCGGGTAAGGCCACTGCAAAGAAGCGGCACTGACTCTGCTCTCTTCCCTACGGAGTCTGATGAGTTTTTGCATCTATATGGCCATATCCCCTCGGACGAAGGGGAGCTGTTCTCTGACTCAGGGTCTGACGAGAAGTCAAGGGGTCATGACGATTCTGGTTCTGATCACTGGACCCCGGATGATACTGACAAACTGCTGGTTCAGATTTTTGAGGTTTTGTCCATCTCTCCCCCTGTTGCGGCTCCCAGGCAAAGGGGTGAGCTATTTCATACTGCTAAGGCTCGATTGGAATTTCCTGAGCAAACCCATTTCAATAACCTCGTGCTTAAGGAGTGGGAACACCCCAGTAGACTTCCCGGGATCCCTAAGAGTTTGGACAGGAAGTATCCCTTTCCTGCTGATATGGTCAAGTGCTGGTCATCGCCCCCCGAGGTCAATGCTCCTTTTCTAGGGTTGTCCAACACCTCTAATATGCACTCCCCTGACACTACTATGCTGCGGAATTCTGAGGACCGGCGCATTGACCAATTGGCATGCCATGCCTTTGCATTTGGGGGGGCGGCGCTGCGCCCGGTTTGCGCTTTGGCCATTACTGCTGTGGCGCTCAGGGCCATGGTCAGGGATGCACTTCACGGCCCAGATGAGTTGCCACCTGATACTATTAATGCACTGTCTAACTGTGATGTGTTTGTAAACTTTATCCTGTCTGCATCGGATGATGCTATTAGGATGTGTGCCAGATCTCCCGCCTTGGCGGTAGCGATACGCCTCGCGGTATGGCTGTGCCAGTGGGCTGCTGACAATGCTGCTAAGAAAGCCCTTACTGGGCTTCCATTTAAGGGGCTACGCCTGTTTGGGGACCGCCTAGACCTTTTTGCTAAAGGAGGTAAGTTACCACAGCACAGGCGGCAGCCTCGGCCCTTTCGGAGCCAGGGCCCCCCTTCAGTCCCCTACCGAGGCGCTAAGCAGGGGAAAGGGGTGTCCTTTGCGGGGGCTCGCGCAGATTCCTGGCATAGGAGTAGAGGACATCGCCCTGGCTCCTCCTGGGGGTCCAAACCCAAAGCTCCTCCCAAGACCCCTCAGGCGTGATGGGGCGCCCTCGCCCGTAAGGTTGGGGGGACGGCTACAGCACTTTGCGCACGTCTGGAGGCGCCAAGTCTCAGACCGGTGGATTCAGGAGGTAGTATCCTCTGGTTACAAGATAGTTTGCTGTGCGGCCCCCCCACAAGATTCATCAGGTCTTGGATCCCCCAGGACCCGGTATCAGCTCAGGTCCTGATGCAGGCCGTGCAAGGACTTCTGGATCTGGGGGTCATTTGCAGGGTCCCCTTGAGAGAATTGGGCGAGGGGTTCTATTCCAACCTTTTCACAGTGCCCAAAAAAGATGGGTCAGTCAGGCCCATTCTGGATTTAAAGATCCTCAACAAATTTGTCAAGAACTGGCGATTTCGCATGGAAACTCTGCGCTTGGTCATTGGCTCTCTGCGCCCAGGGGATTTTATGACGTCTGTGGACATCAAAGATGCTTACCTTCACATCCCTGTGTTCCCGGGACATCAAAGGTTTCTCAGATTTGGGTTGAAAGATCAACATTACCAATTTGTGGCCGTACCATTTGGCCTCACTTCAGCTCCCAGAGTGTTCACCAAGGTGCTGGCGGGGGTGATGTCTTTGATAAGGTCAGGGGGCATTCGAGTGCTGCCCTACCTGGACGACATCCTTATCACCTCACGGTCTCTACAGCAGGCGGAGGTGGACACTCAGCTGGTGGTGTCCACCCTGGAGTCCTTCGGCTGGGTGATCAATCATCCCAAGTCCTCTCTGTCCCCTTCGTCTGTGACCCCATTCCTGGGGATGATTCTGGATACGGTTCAGTCACGGATTTTCCTTCCTCAACAGAAGGTGGAAGCTATGACTGCGCAGGTGATGTTCCTGCTCTCATGCCCCCAGCCCTCCCTCAGGCAGGGAATGCAGCTGGTGGGCCTGATGGTGGCGAGCTTCGAGGCGGTGCCCTTTGCTCAGTTCCATTTGAGGCCTGTGCAGCTTCACCTTCTATCATTATTGGACAAGGATCCCACGTCTCTGGACGGGGTTTGTGTGCCTCCCCCCTTGGTCAGAAGGTCCCTCTCGTGGTGGCTGGACCACAAGAACTTGCTAAAGGGCAGGTCCTTTCTGGACCCCTCCTGGGAGATGGTCACCACGGATGCCAGTCTGTCAGGTTGGGGGGGTTTCTGGAAGTCCCTGAGGTTCCAGGGGAGGTGGGGCCCTCAGGAGGCCCATTTGCCCATCAACATTCTGGAACTACGGGCGATCAGGTTGGTGCTGGAGCAGTTGACCGATCACCTGCAGGGAATGTCTGTGCAGGTACGCTCAGACAACAGGACGGTGGTTGCCTACATCAACTATCAGGGAGGGACCCGGAGCAGGGGTGCCCTCCAGGAAGTGTTGTGGATTCTGACATTGGCGGAGGCCAATGTTCAATGCATTTCGGCTGTGTATATCCCGGGGATAGAGAATCTACTGGCAGACTCTCTGAGCAGGGTGACTTCCCGTCAGGGGGAGTGGTCCCTCTGCAACAGGGTATTCCAGTCCCTGTGTCACCGTTGGGGTCTACCGGATGTGGATCTGTTTGCATCCCGGCACAATCACAAGCTCCCAGCCTTTGTTTCCCTGTCTCAGGATCCTCTGGCCTTGGCCACGGATGCCTTGTCAATATCATGGAAGGAATTTCGGCTCCTGTATGTCTTTCCCCCGTTCCCCCTGCTGGGCAGGGTCCTGCGTAAGATTGCTCTGGAAAGGGTGCCAGTGATTCTGGTGGCCCCAAGGTGGCCAAGAAGAGTGTGGTTCGCAGACGTGGTACAAATGGCAGTAGACCAGTACGTCCTGCCAGGGGCGCCAGATCTGCTCACTCAGGGCTCCTTACGCCATCCCAATTTACAAACTCTGGCTTTGACGGCCTGGCTGTTGAAACCTCCATCTTGATGGAGAAAGGCTTGTCTGCCGCGGTGGTGGATACCTTGGTGCAGGCTAGGAAGAAAACTTCTTCTGCCATCTATTATAAGGTATGGCGTACCTACATTGATTGGTGTGAGTCTAGGTCTCTTCCCTGTAGGGAGTTCCTAGTCTCTATGGTTCTGGAGTTTTTCCAGCATGGATTGGAGTTGGGTCTAAAACTCTGAAGGGTCAGGTTTCTGCCCTGTCTGTCTTCTTTCAGAAGTCTTTTGCTCAGCACCCCTTGGTTAAGACCTTCTTTTAGGGGATCACTCATGTGCGTCCCCCACGTAAACCTATAGTCCCTGTTTGGGATTTGAACTTGGTTTTGTCTGCTTTGCAGGGTGCTCCCTTTGAACCTATTCAGGATGCTGCTCTGGCTGTACTTACCCTCAAGGTTGTCTTTCTGGTGGCTATTACTTCGGTCAGGCGTGTGTCTGAGCTGGCGGCTCTGTCTATTCAGCCCCCATGCTATGAGAGACACCAGGACAAGGTGGTGGTCCGCTTTAAGCCGGATTTTCTGCCTAAGATGGTGTCTACTTTTCATTTGAATCAAGATATTGTTCTTCCCTCATTGTGTCCTAATCCTAGCAACGCTAAGGAAAGGGTTCTGCATTCCTTGGATGTGGTCAGGTGTCTGAAGTATTACCTGGTAGTCACTGCGGCTTTCAGGACGACTGATGCTCTTTTTGTGGTCCCTTCTGGTCCTAGGAAGGGCTTGGCTCCTGCCAAGTCTACTATTAGCAAATGGATTCGTCAGGCTGTGATTCAGGCCTATTCTGCTAAGGAAGAGTCCTCCCTTCCGCCTTACTGCTCATTCTACTTGTGCTGTTGGTGCCTCTTGGGCCTTCCAGCACCAGGCTTCTGTTGAACAAGTTTGCAAGGCCGCTACTTGGTCTTCTGTTCATACCTTTTCAAAGTTTTACAAGGTTGATGTTAGGGCCTCAGCTGATGCTGTTATTGGCCGCAAGGTTTTGCAGGCGGCAGTGGTTTAAACTGTCTGCTGTCACCTTTTGTTGGGGATCCCACCCTGCTTTGTGGACACTATTGGATGTCCCAAGTGTAAGTACTATATCTGGAGCAGGACGTACTGTATACTAAGAATAATACAATTCTGTGAAATTGATATTATTTGTATACAGTACGTCCTGCTCCACCCCACCCTGGTTTTTGCATTATTCTGGATCCCCTGTATAGTGATTGTTATCATTGTTATAGTTACCAGCTTTTTGGTGGTTAAATTCTCCCGGCATCTTGTTCACTGCTTTTCAATGCTGGGGATTCGTGGGAGGTCCCCGGGTATTTGAGGGGCCGGGAGGAGCCTGTTTTGCATGTCTCTGCAGTGCAGTGCCATCTGGCGGAGGATAACCCAAGTGTAAGTACTATATCTGGAGCAGGACATACTGTATACAAATAATATCAATTCTACAGGTGAGTATTTCACAGAATTGTATTTTTCGATGTCTCTGCAGTCCAGTGCCATCTGGCGGAGTATATCCCACTTGTAAGTATTTTATTTGGAGCAGGACGTACTGTATACTCATAATACCAATTCTACAGGTGAGTAATCACAGAATTGTATTTTTTCGTTGCTCCTAAATAAAAACCTGATTTGGCTGATCAACCAAGATTATGGAGGCACCCTACTCCAGTAAAATTAACTCATCCAGGGCTGGCATCTGTGCACCCAAGGCAGGCATCTGTGCATCTCCAAGGCAGGCCTTTACACTGCTATAAGTATTTGTCAGTGTAGCATAGTATCAACAGGTCCACCCAGATGCACAGGTGAATTGATTAGAGCTCAGACAGAGCTATAGGTGTCCCGGCCCTAATACCCCCTGCTTAAATATTGGTTTCTCCATCTCTCTCTCTTTCCAGGAGTGGTTAACCAGGAGATGTTGGATACCATGGACAATGCAGAAATCATTAGGCGGATGACTGAAGACTTTAATGAGGTCTGTACATGCTGTGGAGAGGGGGCAACCTTCTATCTCTAAATGGTTAAAGCGGAACAAAACCCACTAAGGACGGCTCTGGAATCTGAAAGATTCCAGGGCTGACCGCTGACGCGGGCTTAACCCTTTCAGTGCCAAGCGTAGATTCTACGTGCTCGCTTCCACTCCACTTAAATGCCAAGCACGTAGAATCTACGTGCTTGACTTTCCCCCCTGCTAGTAGAAAAAAATAAAAATAAAAAATACTCACCTGACTCCTTGTTGGATCCGGCTGGGTCTCCTCTTTAATTTGGTGCCATCCGATCCCCCGCGGGGGGTCGGATGGCTCCAGGAGAGTCCCCGGAATAGCCCCCCCCCTGTTTGGCGGCAGCAGCTGCTAACTGTAAAAAAAAATAAAAAATAAAAATGACATTTACTTACCTGCAGTCGCGCTGCCCTATGACGTCACTCCCGGGCGTCTTGCTGCCTCTCCTTGGCTCAGCTGTCAGATGCCCTGGTGATCGCTGGGCAGAGCAGTGGAGGGGCAGGGGATGCTCTGATCCCCTGCCCCCCCCCCCCCCTCCTCTGGCCAGCGATCACCAGGGCATCTGACAGCTGATGAACACAGGAGCTGACAATCGGGTGAGGTGAGTAAAGTTTTTTTTTTTTTTAAATAAATGAAATTTTTGTGTCTGCCTTTTATTCTTGGTGTGCCACACACCCCGCTTCACTTCTTAAATATTCATCCATTATTGGGTTAATCCACCGCCAGGTGACGTAGTGCAGAGAGGAAGTCTTGTAACGAGCCCCCTTCCGCCCTATATATACCTTTCAATCACCAGTATTTTTTCTCTCTGCTTGCTGACAAGTCAGAAGATGGAAGTCTCCTGCTTACAGGTAGGCCGGGGTATTCTTACCCCGCCACCCCCCTTTTGGTCTATTTCTGCCCGGTTTGAGTTTGTATACCTTTATGGTGAAATGGAAGCCTCCCAGCCTAGGCTGCTCACTGGGCAAATGGTAGATGGCACTTTAAGTGCCTAGGAGCTTATCTCCTACCGCTCGACCTCATGCGTGGGGCAATGCGGCTATCCGGCATGGTGATCCGGAAATGGGATGCCCCTGTCCCGAGGGTCCCCGTAGCCCCTTACTCTCCCGCTACGGTCCCTTCTCCCTTAACTATGGGGGGGGGGGGGGGGGGTGTGAGGGTGTGCTTTAAGTATGTGTGTTTCACTTGTATCACTTCATTTCAACATGTGTGTGTGTTCATGATTATGCATTCACTGTATTCAGCATGTGTATACTTTTGGTCTGCTTGAAGGGCAGGCTGCGCTGGGTAGGGGCTGGCCACTTTTCTTTGCAGACTGTTGCTTTGGGGCCCCCTCTCCTCTCCCCTCTCCCCGCCTGGCATTTTATGTATTTATTAGGCAGCGCCATGCGGTCTTTACCCTCCCCCCTCCGCCGCCTGGGCGCACGTGTAGTGGCCCAGCTGAGAGTGATTTCCAGCTGATCGGCGTAGGGGGCGGGGCGGGTCCCGCTGACGCGGCGTCGGGGGCGCGGCGCCGACATCATGCGGCGTCTTGCGGCGGGCCCAGCGTTTGCTTCCTTCAAATGCAGGAAGTCGCGTGGGCGCACGGCCGCACTTTGTCTTCCGTGCTGGCTGCTGGCTGCAGTCTTGTTCCGGCTGCTGCCTTCGCTGACCAGGTAAGCGGCCCCACCCGTTGGGGCCGTTAAATGGGGAATGCATTTCCTTGCAGTAATATAGTGGGGAGTCACTTTGTATTAAGGGGGCGTGGTTTGGCTCTTATTTAAGGGCACTTTGGTGCCATGCTTATATGTTTTTTTAGACACATGTGAGGAACTGATGGTTTTTCTTTTCCTTGCAGATCCTGGGATCCCTGCTTATGGTGGCCCTCCGGCGCTATGTGCCTGGCTAATTATTGGGATATCTATTTAATGTATATATACATAGACTATATATAAATATATATATATATATAGTTTATTAAAGGGGACCTTAACTTAAAAAAAAAAAATAAAAAAATAAAATCCTCCCTTCCGGGACATTACTAATAAAGGGGCATCCCGGTTGGCTTATGCCTTAATCTTCCCAGTATTGCGAATACCATAAATCACCATATGGAGGCTTCCGTAATTTCCGGAAACGGTTCTGCTGAGCCGTTCGGGGGGTGCGTAGGTTGTGGGGTTCCACTCCCAGCTGATGATGTCTTTATTTGCATCCCTTGTGCAAAACAGACTATTGCGCGCGAGTCCGTTGCTTCGGCTGCAGGGCCATCGCATCCTTCATCATCTCCTACCTCTCCCTCCCTATTCCGGACCCCGCATGACACTGTCAAAAGTGGGGATTCGCATTCCGAGGCGGCAGCACAGCCCAGCCCCCGGAAAGTAATGCCCGTTAAAGCAGCGTTGAAGGCCGCTGCAAAACGAAGGCACCTGACTCCGGTACCTTCGGCTCCACAGGACGAGTTATGTGAACCTGTGGAATGGTCCGATGGATCCCCGGACGAGGATGAATTCCCGTCGGAGTCAGATGAGCCGACAGGTCAGCTTGTGGCTGATGAGATTGGCGATTGGTCAGAGGGGGTTGTTTTTGACACCCCCTCTATTCTGGCTCGAATGCCAAAGGGTCAGTTGTTTAAAGAGCCTCAGCCGAGTTTGGTTTTTCCCAGACAACACCACTTTGAGATGGTGGTTCTTAAGGAATGGGAACATCCCACGCGGTTATCTGGAATTCCTTCCAGTTGGGAAAAGCGTTATCCTTTTCCACCAGAATTGGTGAAGCTTTGGTCTGTCCCTCCTGACGTCGATACCCCTGTACTAGGGCTCTCCAGCTCGGCTATGGTACAATCTGCTGAGACCACTGTCCCTAAAGATGGGGAAGATCGTCGGATTGATCAATACGCTCGACATGGTTTTATCTATTCCGGGTCAGCGTTGCGCCCGGTATGTGCTTAAGTCCTTAATTCAGGGGCTATATGAGGATCTTAATCCCGCTTGCAAACAGTTCACTGCGCTTAAGCAGTGTGAATCTTTTGTGGCTTATGTCCTGGCTGCTCAGGACGATGCGCTGACTATGAGTAGCAAGGCAGCAGCTATGCTGGTGGCTATTCGCAGGTCAGTATGGCTGCGTCATTGGTCAGCGGACACGGCTTCCAAAAAGATGCTCACAGCTCTCCCCTTTTTGGGGTTGCGTCTGTTCGGGGAGAAAATTGGTTCAGTCGCAAAGGGTGGTAAGATGCCACAACGCAAGAGGCCTCGTGGTCCCTTCAGGGGGACAAATTCCGGTAGGCCTTCCTTTCGAGGACTCAGAGCGGGCAGGGGTGCGTCCTTTCCCGCTACCAGTGGCGCAGGTTGGACTCGGGGGAGGGGCCGTGGCCGGCCCACTCAGTCCTGGGGCACCAAGCCCAAACCTGCTGATAAGCTCACTCAGCAATGAGGGGCTGCCCTCACCCGTGCGGGTGGGGGGACTATTGCGACACTTCTACCATTGGAACCAAGTGGTTCCAGGCAGATGGATCCAGGAGGTAGTGTCGCCCAGTTACGACCTGGAATTCGAGTCTCACCCTCCTTCACGGTCCATTCATGGGTCGGTTCATCCCGGTCTGAACTCTCATCAAGACGGAGTGTGTCTTTCTTTTGCCCAAATTCACACGAGAACGCTTCAGCTATTTCTGTTAGCGTGTTAGGACCAGCAACCTCAGTCGCTGGATCAGTTCTTCCAGTTGTTCTCCCGTGTACGGCAGTCCCTCCTGTGGTGCTTGGTCTCGACCAATCTTGTGTAGGGCAGGCCTTTCCTGACCCCCCTTTTGAAAAGTGTCACCACGGACGCCAGTCTGTCGGGATGGGGCAGATTCTGGAAGGAGCTGCGGTTTTAGGGGCAGTGGAGACTTTAAAGGCCCCACTTACCCATCAATATTCTGAAACTGAGAACCATCCGTCAGGTGCTTGCTCTCCTGACTCAGTACGTTCTGGGCCTTCTGGTCCAGATGTGTTCAGACAGTCGATCAGCGGTTGCTTACGTCGGTCTTCAGGGAAGGACGCGCAGTCTGAGTACTCTCAGAGAAGTGTCCCTGATCCGGACCTGGGCAGTGTTCCATGTTCCCTGTCTCTCGGCGGTTTACGTTCCAGAGTTGATGAAACAGGTAGCGGGCCGGTTGAGCAAGGGCTCTCCCCGTCTGGAAGAATAGGCTCTCCATCCTCGGGTGGTTCGCTTACTGTGTCTCCAATGGGAGACCCCGGAGGTGGACCTGTTGGCCCCTCCCCACTATCACAGACTCCCGAACTTCGTGTCGCTCTCCCAGGATCCTCTGGCTCTGGCAGTGGACGCTATGTCCCTGAACTGGGGAGCTCTGGGATTTCTATACCTGTTTCCTCCGTTGCCCATGCTGGGCAGGGTTCTTCAGAATTTGGCTCTGGAAAAGGTGTACGCCGTTCTCGTGGCCCCAAGGTGGCCAAGACGAGTAAGGTTCGCAGACATCGTTCGGCTGGCAGTGGACCAGTTCGTTCTGCCTCTTCGGCCCGGTCTGCGCACTCAGGGTCAATTGGGTTACCCCAATTTACCAGCGCTGGGTTTGATGGCCTGGCTGCTGAAACCTCCATCCTGAAGGAGGAGGGTCTTTCTGATTCAGTCATTAAGACTTTGATCAGTGCCCGGAAGAAGTCTTCTTCCATCACCTACTATAGGACTTGAAAAGCCTATATCGCTTGGTGTGAGAGCGAGGGTCTTTTCGGTCTCCAGGATTCTGGAGTTTTTACAATCAGGGCTGGACTCTGGTCTCCAGCTAAGTACGTTGAAAGGGCAGGTCTCTGCCTTATCTATCTTTTTTCAGAAGCGTGTTGCGCTTAAACCTTTAGTTAAAAGCTTTTTTCCAGGGGGTTATGCATGTGCGGCCTCCCAGGAAACCATTACTCCCTGTTTGGGATTTGAATTTGGTTCTTTCTGCTCTTCAGGCTCCTCCTTTTGAGCCTTTGCAAGATATTGCTTTGTCTACCCTGAATCAGAAGATTGTCTTCTTGGTAGCTATCACTTCTGTCCGGCGTGTCTCAGAGTTGGCGGCCTTAACTATCCAGGCGCCTTACTTTGAGAGGCATCAGGATAAAGTGGTCTTTCGGTTCAAGCCAGACTTTCTTCCTAAGGTTGTTTCTGCTTTTCATTTGAACCAAGATATTGTTCTTCCCTCCTTGTGTCCTAATCCTAGGAATGACAAAGAGAGGGTTTTGCATTGTTTGGATGTAGTACGCTGTGTTAAGTACTACTTGATTATCACGTCTCCTTTTCGTAGGACGGATTCCTTTTTTGTTGTGCCCCATGGGCCTAAGAAGGGTTTGGCACCAGCCAAATCTGCCATTAGCAAGTGGATACGTCAGGCCGTTACTGCGGCCTATTCTGCTAAGGGAAGAGTTCCCCCTTTTTCGTATCACTGCTCATTCCACTCGCGCTGTTGGGGCGTCTTTGGCATTTCAGCACCAAGCTTCTGTTGAACAGGTTTGTAAGGCCGCCACTTGGTCTTCTGTTCACACTTTTTCTAAGTTTTACAAAGTTGATGTGCGGGCCTCAGCGGATGCTGTTTTTGGCCGCAAAGCTCTGCAGACTGCAGTCATTTAAGTTATGCTTCACCTGGCCTTGAGATGCCCTTCCCTTGTGGACACTGCTTTTGGATGTCCCAATAATGGATGAATATTTAAGAAGTGAAGTGGGGTGTGTGGCACACCAAGAATAATACCATTTTGTGAGTACTCACCTGAAAAATGGATATTGTTGGTGTGCCACACACCCCGCTTCACCCCCACCCTTTTTGGTATTGCCGAAGCATTTATATGGTGAAGCCCTTTTTTATTTATATATCAAAATTGATTTTTGAGGTTACCGGTGGAATACTGGTACCTTGTCTTTCGGCTTTTTAAATATACTGGTGATTGAAGGGAGGTACCAGGTATATATAGGCCGGAAGGGGGCTCGTTACAAGACTTCCTCTCTGCACTACGTCACCTGCGGTGGATTAACCCAATAATGGATGAATATTTAAGAAGTGAAGCGGGGTGTGTGGCCTTTAGGAAAACTGATGCTCCTTTGGGCCTTCCTGAATGTGCCCGATCTCGTCTGATCTCGGGGGGTTTGGCGGCTTTGGGCCTGGTCATTACTTGATGGGATGGTTCCTTATGGTCCTAGGAAAGGGTTTTTGGCTTCTGCCAAGTCTACTGTTGGCGATTGGATTTGTCAGGCTGTTACTCAGGCCTATTCCACTATGGGGAAGAGTCTTTCCTTTTCGCCTTACTTATTCTACTTGTGCTTTTGGTGCCTCTTGGGCTTTTCAGCACCAGGCTTCTGTTGAACTAGTTTTGCTAGGCCGTTACTTGGTCTTCTGTTCATACCTTTTCAAAGTTTTACAAGGTTGATGTTAGGGCCTCAGCTCATGCTGATTGGGCTGCAAGGTTATGCAGGTGACCGTGGTTTTAACTGTCTGCTGTTGCCTACTTTACGGACACTGCTATTGGATGTCCCAAGTGTAAGTACTATATCTGGAGCAGGACGTACTGTATACTAAGAATAATACAATTCTGTGAAATACTCACCTGTAGAATTGATATTATTTGTATACAGTACGTCCTGTCCACCCCACCCTGGTTTTTGCATTTTTCTGGATCCCCTGTATGGTGATTGTTATCATTCTTATAGTTACCAGTTGGTGGTTAAATTCTCCCGGCTTCTTGTTCACTGGTTTTCAATGCTGGGGATTTGTGGGAGGTCCCTGCGTATTTGAGGGCCCGGGAGGAGCCTGTTTTTGCATGTCTCTGCAGTGCAGCTCCATCTGGCGGAGGATAACCCAAGTGTAAGTACTATATCTGGAGCAGGACGTACTGTATACTAATAATACAAATTCTACAGGTGAGTATTTCACAGAATTGTATTTTTTGCTTTTTGATTAATCATGGAACACTTTTTTTTATGTCCCACTCTGTAATATGGAAATGACATTGCTACACACTGCAGAGGCAATGAATGGAGGAATCAGAGCTTTACAGCTAAAACAGGCGCCATTGTCTGGGATTTAGAGTGGAGCAGGAGCATTGAAAATTGACAAAATGTACTCTTCATGGGGAGAGCAATTCAGGGGATGCTAGTTAGAAATGGGGTTTTGGTCCCCTTTAAGGATATCATTAGGTCTGAATGGAAGTGCCCAGAGAAAAAAAATGTATGCCGGGCTCACTTAGATGTAAATTTCCCTTTCAGGAACTGGACATGGAGTCTTGGCCCAAATGTCCAAAATTAGATGTACCACTTCGTCAGATCTCCAGTTTGGCATACTTGAGTTTTAAGGAAATGGGGACAATGTGCGATCCAATATATCGAAGGACAGAGGGCATGCTGAAAAGAGCATAGGGTGCTGCATCCTTCACGCTCATGCCTAGCACCCGCTTGTGTCGTCAGAAGTTTGTAAACATGGCTCACTAACTTAAGGGGTTATTTGGAGAGCGAAGCTAAGGAGAGTATTCTCGAGACCTTATCTACTCTGTCACGATAAACTCACCTCGCCTCCTGTCCCGCGCTGTCTCCGGGCGGCTGGTCACAGCACTTCCTACTGTGGCGGCTCGTGCAGCTCCAAGCACGGTCACCTTCCCTCCTCTCCTCCGCATCCCCGGCTCCTGTCATCGTGCTCGCACGAGCACGTACTTCTTATGCCCTCCGGCAGCGCTGCACACAGCGCGCCTGCCGGAGGCTGAATTAAAGGGCCAATGAGCCCAGAGCGTTTATGGGCGAAAACGCCCTTTAAAGTTTAAATGGGGCAATCAGCCCAAGGGTTCAGTATGCACCAAACACCACACTTCTATTCTAAGTATACAGCACGTCCTGCTCCAGAGAGTAATTCCTTACGTTTGGGTTATACATCCACAAGATGGCGCTGAACTGCAGAGACAGCAAAAAAGTGGCTTCTCCCGGCCCCTTATATTCCAGGGACCTCCCACAAATTCCCCAGATCTTCTCTGCAGTCGGTGCTGCGATGACAAGATGATGGCTCTCTCTACTCGCAGGTGAGCGGGGCTATTAGCCTGCGACCCTGTAGGACTATTCCCACCCATTCCTCCTTTTCATGCCTCCCAGCTTTGGCTTCACTGGTCGGGTGATGGTAGGCCTCACCGTTGTCAAATGCTTAAGGAGCGCTGCTCCAACTGCAATCCCCCACCAAAGGGTAGGTGTATAGGCCCATGGTGAGCCTTATGGGATGCCCCTCCCGCACTATCGCCCCTTGCCCCCTGTCCATCTTTGGGCTCCTGTTAGGTTGGCCGCTACCCCCCCCTCCTTCCCTGGTATTCTCTGGAGGGGGGGGGGGGGGGGTGTTGTAGGTGTGTTCTTCACTCTTGTGGTTTACATGGTATGGTTTGGCTTGTGTTGCCTCGGGTGTGTTGGTTGCACTGGTTGCTCTTAAAAATGGTGAGGACCGGCGTGTTGATCAGCTGGCCTGTCACGCATTTGCTTGTGCAGGGTCTGCACTGCGCCCTGTGTGCGCTTCTGCCATCACGGCTCTTGCTATTAAGGAGCTACTCAAGTTCCTTCTGGATAATGCCTTGGATGCCAATAGGGGGGAGGATTATAGATCCCTCCTGCTTTGCTATGAATTTATGGCATTTATTCTTTCTGCTATGGGTGATGCGGTCAGGATGTGTGGTAAGACTTCTGCCCTTTTGGTGGCTATACGCTGCTCAATTTGGCTGCGTCAGTGGGCGGCTGATAATGCTGCTAAGAAGGCTCTCGCTGGCTTCCCCTTTACTGTGCTATGGCTCTTTGGGGAGCGTCTGGATCTGTTTGTCAAGGATGGTAGGCTGCCTCAACGCAGGAGGCAGCCGCTGCCCTTTCGGGGGGCTGGTTCTTCCCTCCCCTCCTTCCGTGCTCCCAGGTTCAGTCGGGTTGCACCATTTGCTGGGGCACGTAGAGACCCTTGGGGCTGGGGTAGAGTCCGTGGTCGCCCTGGTCTCTCATGGGGTCCCAAGTCCAAATCTTCCCCCAAGCCCCCTCAGGCATGAGGAGGCGCCCTCACCCATCCGGGTGGGGGGACGGTTGCGACTCTTTGCTCACGGCTGGAGACTGCGTGTCTCAGACCGGTGTATTCAGGAGGTGGTGTCCTCCGGGTACAAGATAGAGTTTGCAGCCTGGCCACCCCTAAGATTCATCAGATCTCAGATGGCTCAAAGCCCCCTGTCAGCTCAAGGCTTGCGGTCCAAAGCCTTTTGGAATTGGGTGTCATCTGCCCTGTGCCTTCCCAGAAGAGGGGCAGAGGCTTCTACTCCAATCTGTTCAGGGCTCCCAAAAAGGATGGGTCCCTGAGGCCCATCCTGGATTTGAAGCGCCTCAACAAATTTGTCAGGTTCAAGCATTTTCGCATGGAGACTCTGCGCTCGGCGGTAGGTATTTTGCGCTCGGGCGATCATGACTTTTGTGGACATCAAAGATGCTTACATTCATGTCCCAATCTTTCCAGGTCATCAGAGATATTCTAAGCATACAGTACGTCCTGCTCCAATATAATACTTACACGTGGGTAATCCTCCGCCAGAGGGCGCTGTTCACTGCAGACATGCAAAAACAGGCTCCTCCCGGCCCTTCATATACCCAGGGACCTCCCACAAATCCCCAGATTTCTCTGCAGTGCTGACTGCGAAGACATGAAGTATCAACTCTCTCGCAGATGAGCGGGGCTATTATAGCCTGCAGCCCTGCGGGACTATTCCCACCCGTCCTCTTTGATAAAGATGTGCCTCCCAGCCTGGGCTGTGCTGGTCAGGGGAAGGTAGGCAGCACCTCGTGTGCTCACGGAGCTACGCTCCACCGCAATCCCCTACCATAGGGTAGGCGGTTTAGGCCGATGGTGAGCCTCCATTAGATGCCCCTCCCGCATTGTTGCCCGTGCCCCTCTCAGCGATAATCCCTGGGTGCAGGTCCGCTTCTCCCTCGCTTCCTCCCGTAGCTCGGGGGAAAAGAAAGGGGGGGGGGTTATGTGTGGCAGTCCCAGTGTAATGTAACACGTTTAAGGCCGTTGATCTTTTATTTGAACTTGGGTGTCAGGGCCACGCTCCTTGCTCCCCATAAACCTTCTGGTTGCGCACGTGTTTGTCCTTTCATTACATTAGTGTGCAGCCCGGGCGGCAGCATCATTCTCTAGTGTGAGAGCAATCTCCTTAATTACGTTATGTATGTGTGTACTATCCACTACTACCATTCACGTTGCACTGGTTAGAGCTTCGCACTGTTTGGGGGAGGCGGGGACTCGGCATGACGCGCCCCGCGTCACAGCCAGATCAGGCCCGCCCCTCGAGGTTCGCTTGGCGCCATTTTGACGGTCTGCGCGCGCGTGGTTGCGTTCCGCCTCCTCCCTTGGTTATGTAAGTGCCCTCCCGGGCGGTTTTTGTTCCTATGATTTTTTATTGTCTCTGTGGCGCAATCGGTTAATGCGCTCGGCTGTTAACCGAAAGGTTGGTGGTTCTAGCCCACCCAAGGACACGGCTGCGCATGGCACTGACACACCCCTCCTATCCCATTATGTCTTTCAGACGCCAGGATTTCGGTGGCTTCTCCCGGCCTGACATATATTATTGCGGGTCCTCATAACAATTCTCCCACATTCCTAGCGGGTCTTGGGGCATCCAGGGTTGCCTATTGCGTAAATCCCTGCGGGCATACTGCTCAGATAATCACCATATGGAGGCATCTCAGAATTATGTACCCGGGGTCCCTCGGGGACAAGACCGGCTGTGTACAGTGTGTGGTCAGCCCCATGCTGATGCTGACAGAGCATGGGTCTGCCGACCGTGGGCTGAACAGGCACTGACCCTGCAATCAGGTTTGCAATCAGGTTATCCCTTCAATACACCTGTCTCCCCGGACCTAAATCTCACCCCTGATGAGTCTCACTCGAGCGGGGATGACCAGCAAGTCGTGCCGCGCAGGCTGCCTACGACTGAGCAGGTGCTGTCTAGTTTGGCGGAGTGTATGGGCCCTGGAAAGAAGCGGTCTCTGACGCCTCCTGGCTCTCCGGTTCCTAACGAAACCGATGAATCTGCTGCTATGCAGGACCTGGATCCTTCTGATGAAGGTGAGCTATTCTCCGATTCGGGCTCCTCGGATGGGATGCCCTGGAGCCGTGATGATTCTGGCCCCGGTTCTTGGGGCCTGTGTGACACTGATGAACTACTTATAAAGATCTTTGAGGTTTTGTCAATCTCTCCTCCCGAAGAGGCTCCCAAGCCTAAGAGGGAGAGTTTCCACGCAGCGACACCGTGCTTGGAATTTCTGGAACAGGAGCATTTCCAGGCTCTTATATCCAAAGAATGGGATTCGCCTTGTAAACTTAAAGGGGTTCCAGGGGTCTGGGATTGGAAGTACCCTTTTCCCCCTGATGTGGTTAACTTTTGGTCAGCACCTCCCGTGTTGGATGCACCAATTATAGGGGTTACTAACCCCACCCTTCATGATTGCCCCTCATTATCGTACCCTTTGGGATGCTGAGGACCGGTGCATTGACAGACTGGCTTCCCACGCCTTTTCATGTGCAGGGACGGCTCTGCGCCCGGTCTGTGCTGCGGCCATCACTGCGGTGGCCGCCAGGAGTCTCAATAGAAAACTACTTGATCACCGACCTGAGGACCTCCCCTGGGAGTTATTTAATGTGCTCTCAGACTGTGATGTGTTTGTAAGGTTTATCCTCTCAGCGCTGGATGACACCATTAAGATGTGTGCTAGAACCTCTGCCCTTGTGGTAGCTATCCACCGCCTGGTCTGGCTGCGACAGTGGGGTGCTGACGATGATACGAAAAAGGCTCTCACTGGCCTTCCTTTCAGAGGACGGCGTCTATTTGGGGCCCGTTTTGGACCTTTTTGGAAAAAAGGGTAAGGCACCCCTACGCAGAAGGCCATCTCGGCCTCCTCGGGGCAGGGACACCCCTCCCCCTCCCTACGTTAGTGTCAAACACGAACCTGATGTGTGCTTCCAACTTTTCGGAGTGGATTTCCACCACGGGTTGGGCAGGTAACGCCCTGGGCCCTCTGGCAGGGCTAAGTCCAAATCTGCCAAGACTTCCCAAGCATGAAGGGACGCCCTCGCCCTTCTGGGCGAGGGGACTGCCCGAGCACCTGGCTCCTATCTGGGAGCGTATCTTCTCCTTCTGGTGGATCCAGGAGGTAGTTCCCCTGGACACAGGATAGAATTTGCTGGGCGGTCCCTCTCAGAGGTTGTCCGGGTACTTCGAGCCCCTGTTTTCCCCTCAGGAGTTGCTGCAGGCCGTACTCGGCTTACTTGCAGGTTGCCCTTAACAGAATGGGGCAATGGCCTCTATGTTAACCTTTCTCTTTTCCTCAAAATGATGAGGCAATCTGGGCCATGCTGGCCTATGGTAGGCTTGGCAATTCTACACTCACAGGTAGTCCCTGTATGATATCTCTGTCTTGGGACACAGGCTCCCTGTGCAAGGGGGGGCTTCTGGCCTCCTGTGGCGTTCTAGATCCTGTTAGTTCCCCCTCTGTCTTCTGGAAACCAAGACCGTTACTAGTCAGTGTTGCAGGACCAACCCTGCGGATTGGGGCCTTGTTTTTGGCCTCTCTTCCGCCCCCAGGCTACTCGCCATGGCGTGAATGGGGGTGATGTCTGGGACATGCCTGTGGGGCGTCCGCACTAGGACCTACCGGGTCGTCTTTCCTTACTCCCCAATCTCTGTCAGGCCGAGTGGGTTAGTCGGCCGGCGGGGTCCCCTGGGAGTTACTGGATGGGTGCTCAGTCACCTCAATCCCTCATGGTCCCTTATCCGCTATCTCCATTCCTTGGATTGGGTTCAGGCTTGAGCCTTCTTCCTTGGCAACAAGTGGACTCCTGGTTACGGGGGCTCTGCCCCCCTTTGCTGACATCTTACTTTCACCAGGCAGGATTGCAGCTGGTGGGCCCGTTGGTGGCGTATCAGATGATGTCCCTTATATACAGAGCCTTTGGGCTCTTCGGCACAGTAGGTTATTGATCCTAGATGGGGTCCCAGCACCCCGGGAGCTAGGTCTGTGCTCATTCCCCTTCGGTACGGTGGTTCCTCTTGAGCTGGTTATATTCAAGGACCCTGTCAGGGGGCACCCCCTTCCTTACTTGCATCTTCCTGTGAATGGTCACCTTGGGTACCAAGTCGCGCAGGTTGGCGGGGGGGGGGGGGGGGAGTTTCTTCCAAAACCCCCCGTGGTTCCTGGGTAGGGTCCCTTAGAGGGTCCATCTTACCTACTGGTTTGTTAAAACATGAGCCTTCCGTTGACTCTATATGGCTGGACTTCTCCTATTTTAGGACCTGTCTATTTGGGGAATCTTGGCCTGTTGGAAGACAATGGCCTGTTTTATTACTGGTCTGGAACTTGAAGCAGGATGATCCCTCTTGAGGGTTCCTGATCCGGGCGGGGGTCTACGCCCCTGCTCCTCAACGGTATTCGCTCCAATGGATGTTTCTCAGTGGCAGGTTTTGCTATCCTGGTGTCACTCTGAGAGCCAACTAGGGTGGCTCTGTTGGGTCTCGCTTATACCACAGGGGCTCCGCCCTTGTGTTTACTGTCTCAGAATATTCTGACTCTGGTCATGGGGGTTTAGTAAAATTATGCATGGATTTTCTATCTTATATGCCTTATCTTCATTCACCCTGCTATGTGGGGTTCTGCGCACGGTCGTGCTGATAAAGAGACCCGTGAGATTGATGGCCCCTGGGTGGCCTAGTGAACTGTGGTTTGCAGATGCTTCTGCTGAGGTCAGCGGAACTGTACGCTCTCTCAGGAGTGCGGTTCTGCCCTTGTCAGGCTCCATCTTATGTCGTCCCAATCTACAGACTCTAGTCTGGGGCTTGAAAGCTGATTCATTCACCCCTTGGAGACGGGCTTATCTTCTGGGTGACTTGGTATATGGAGGGCTTCCTCTTCCTCCCGTCTATTGGGGGTTATGGTGTACCCATATTGATTGGCATGAGTCTTGATCTCTCCCCTGTTGGACGTTCTTGGTTCCCAGGGTTCTAGAGTTGTTACAGCATAGGTTGGGGTTGGCTCCCCAAGTAGGTACTCCGAAGGTTCAGGTTCTGTCCTGTCTGCCTTCCTGTAGAAGTCTGGTTCTGTCTTCCTTGTTAGGAGTTCTCTTGGGGATTGCTCAGGGGCATCTCCCAAGTAGTTCTATGGTCCCTGTTGGGATCAATTTTCTTTGTTTGCCCTGCGGATTGTTCCCTTGGGACTTATCCTGGATGCTGTCTGAGCTGTTTTGTTGTTCAAGTAGCCCCTCCAGGGGCTGTTGCTTCAGTCAGACGTGTGCCTGAGAAGGTGGTTCTGATTACTTAGCCCTCGTTCATTATATATTTATATATATATATATATATATATATATATATATATATATATATATACACACATACACCATGATGTGGTGGTATTCTGCCTTACGCCGGACCCTTTTGTCCAAGGTGGTGTTTTATGATCAATATTTAAGTCCTTTTAGTCTGCCTATGGGCCTATTCTTAATTATGCTGAAGTAAGGGATCTACATTCCCTCAACAGATGTTGAAATTTTCCTGGTTGTTTCTTGTCCCTTAGGGGGACTGATGCCCTTTGGGGTCTGCAGGCGCCTCCATATGTATGCGCCTGATCTCGTTTGCTTCCAGGGCCTATGCGCCCTTTTGACTGATCTTACTTGGATGGTTTGCCTTCCTGGTCCTGAGTAAAGGTTTCGGCTTCTTGCTGATCCTTGTTAGTGAAGGGGTCTGTATCCGCCTGTCTTGCGGGAGACCAGTTTTTATTTCCCCGTTGGGGAGAGTTCCAAGTTTTACCGGGGCTTCTGTTGCCTTTGGGCTGGTTAGGCCGTTACACTGGCCTATTCCTTTTAGGGGGAAGAATCTCCCTCTCTCTTTTTATTCCGTTCTATTGGGTACCTTTGGCCCTTCAGCACCAGATTTTCTGTTTAATAAGTTGCTAGACCGCTGCTTGTTTCTGTTCAATAGCTTTTCAAAGGTTTTGTTATGGGATTGACGTTAGAGCCTTTGCTCATGTCGTACTTGGTAGCAAAGTTTTTCAGGTCACAGCGCCTCTACTGTCTGCTGTGCCTTTTTTGTTGGGGATCCCACCCTACTTTATGGACACTGCTATTGGATGTCCCACGTGTAAGTATTATATTGGAGCAGGACGTACTGTATGCTTAGAATAATACAATTCTGTGAAATACTCACCTGTAGAATTGGTATTATACGCATACAGTATGTCCTGCTCCACCCCACCCTGGTTTTACTTTTTCTGGATCCCCTGTATGGTGATTGTTATCATTACTATTGTTACCAGTTGGTGGTTGGTTTCTCCCGGCTTCTTTTCTCACTGCTTTTCAATACTGGGGATTTGTGGGAGGTCCCCGCGTATATGAAGGGCCCGGGAGCAGCCTGTTTTTGCATGTCTGCAGTGAACAGTGCCCTCTGGCGGAGGATTAGCCACATGTAAGTATTATATTGGAGCAGGACGTACTGTATGCGTATAATACCAATTCTACAGGTGAGTATTTCACAGAATTCTATTTTCTCAGGTTCGCTCTGGAGGATCTGCACTACCAATTTGTGGCCCTACTGTTCGGTCTTACCTTAGCTCCTCGGGTCTTCACCAAGGTGCTGGCGGGGGTGATGGCTCTGTTGAGATCTCAGGGCATTCGCATCCTTCCTTATCTGGACGACATTCTGATTGTGTCTCAGTCCTTCCATCAAGCTGAGCTGGATACCCAGATGGTGGTCTCCACACTCGAGTCCTTTGGTTGAGTGATCAACTATCCCAAGTCTTGTGTCTCCGTCCTTGGTGAGGTCCTTTCTGGGCATGACTCTGGATACATCTCAGGTCAAGGTTTTTCTGCCTCAGCAGATGGTGGAGAGCCTGCAGATGCTGGCACTGTCTCTACTTTCTTGCCCTCACCCCTCCATTCGGCAGGGGATGCAGCTGGTGGGCCTGATGGTGTCATGCTTCGAGGCGGTTCCCTATGCTCAGTTTCACATGAGAACTCTTCAGTTGCACCTCTTGTCAGTTTGGGCTCGGGACCCTGTGTCCCTGGATCAGATATTTGTTCTGTCCCCTCTGGTCAGTCAGTCCCTCTCGTGGTGGCTGGACTCAAGGAATCTCCTACTGGGCAGGACCTTTCTGCCCCCGTGCTGTGAGACTGTCATCACAGATGCCAGTCTGACAGGTTGGGGTTTTTTTTGGAAGTCTCTGAAGTTCCATGGTCAGTGGGGCCCTCAGGAGGCTCATGCTCCCATCAACATTATGGAACTGCGGGCGATAAGGTTGGTTCTTTCCCAGTTGACTCCGCACCTTCCTTTACTGCTCATTCCACTTGTTCTATTGGGCCTTTCAGCACCAGGCTTCTGTTGAACAAGTTTGTAAGGCCGCAACTTGGTCTTCTGTTCATACTTTTTCTAAGTTTTACAAGGTTGATGTTAGGGCCTCAGCGGATGCTGCTTTTGGCCGCAAAGTTATTCAGGCGGCAGTGGTTTAAACTTCCCGCTGTTGTTCTTGGGGATCCCACCCTACTTTACGGACACTGCTTTTGGACGTCCCAAGCATAAAGAATATTAGTGAAACGGGACGTGCTGTATACTTAGAAAAAGACAATTCTTTAGCACTCACCTGTAGAATTGATTTTGTAGTATACAGCACGTCCTGTTTCACCCCTCCCTTGTTATCATTTTCTTGGTTATCTCTGTATGGTGATTTGTTAACATTTTTGGTTGGGTTTCCTTCATTATTATTCTCCCGGCTTCTTGTCTAACTGCTTTGTAACACTGGGAATTTGTGGGAGGTTCCTGTCTTTTTATAGGGCCGGGAGATGCCACAAGTCTTTCTGCAGTCCACTGCTTCACCTTGAGGCAGGATATCCCAAGCGTAAAGAATATTAATGAAACAGGACGTGCTTTATACTACAAAATCAATTCTATTCTGAGTACTCACAGAATTGTATTTTTTTTTTTTCTTAACAAAAATCTCAAAACTTTCTGACATGTATCCTGGGCAAGAAAATGACATATTTGAAAACTTTTTTGATTAATAATATTTTTATGCAGAATTGTCCTTATATCGCATATCGGGTATTAAAGTGTTCATGCAATTCCATATGTTTTCGCTTTGCACATGTTCATAAACAGATTTTAAACACACAGCCTCTGGCGCTATGGGCTAGAACTACATGATTTTGAGCGCCGGGTCTGTTTGAGGCTATTATTCTAAGTATGTCACACACCCCGCTTCAGATAGTCATTACACTTGGGTTATACCGACCTGTAGAGGGCGATCTTGATGTCATAAAAAAAAGGGAGCCCCGCCCGGTCCATAAATACCTGGTACCTCCCACTCATTCCCCAGTCTTTCATCTCTGCAGACGGCGAGCAAGTCAGAAGATGGATGTCTCCTCCTTACAGGTAGCTTGTTGGTCTATTTCTGCCTGGACCCCCTTTCTTAGTATTTCTCCTTGCCTTCCAGCCTAGGCTGCTGGTCCGGGCAAGGGTAGACGGCACCAGATGGTGTTTAGGAGCTACGCTCCACCGTGAGACCCCATACTAAGGGGTGGCGGTTTTGCCGGGTTGGTGATCCCGGTTTGGGATGCCCCGTCCCTTGACCTTCCAGCGTGGTTTTCCCCTCTCCCGGATTGCCCTTGCTCCTTAGAGGGGGGGGGGGGGGGGGGTCCCTTCTCCCTTAGTGTAATCGTCTTTATTATGTACTTTGTGTTGTGTGCTTGTTGTGTGTGATTCACTCGGGTGCATTGTACTGGTAACTCAGCCGGCGCCAGCAGCTTCGGCGGGGGAGCTTCTTCCCCTCAGGTGCGGTTGGTAGGGGGGCGCGGTCGGGCGATCGGCGTGATCGCCTACGGGCCGCCCCCCGTGCTCCTGTCGCCGGTGCGGAGCTGGGCCACTGGCCGGGAGTGGCGTCGTTGTCAGGGGGGAGGGGCGCCCTTCTTCCTCTGCTTCTCGGGTCTCCAGCCTCTGGCAGGACAGACGCCATCTTCCTCCGTGAGTGGCCCGTGGGGCCTCATTACCTTCATGACATGCATATTTATATATATATTTCTTATGTTATTGCATATCAGTATGTCTGCATTTTGTGTGCTTGGGCATGATTGAGGCGCTGAATATCCCTGTATTCTGTCTTCCAGGTGGACCCGTGTTGGATTCTAAAGGGGTCCAGGGTCCCTGGTCTAATTTAGGAACTCCCCATAAATCCTCCCTCTCGGGACACAGAAGGGGCATCCTGGGTCGCTTATATCGTAATTCCCTTGGGTATTGCGGCTACCAATAAAATCACCATATGGAGGCTTCCCAGGATACCGGGCTCGGGCTCCCCTCAGGCAACCCCGGCAGTGTTTGGGGTGTGGGGCATCCCTTACAGGGGATGATGTTTTCCTTTGCATACAATGTACGCAGCAGACTATTACGCGGCAGTCCGGATCCCATGCGTCTGGTTCTGCCCCGCCGGTTCCTTCTCCTACCCCTCCCTGCCTGACCCGTACCCCGTGTGATATTGCCACGAGTGGGAAGTCGCAATCTGAGGTTTGTGCCAGATTGTCCAATCTTGAAAATTTTTTTTCTAGCGCTGTGGCCAGAAAGGCCCCGGCTAAGAGACAGCACTTGTCCCCAGCCACGTTGGCTTCTGATCTTGAGGAGTGTGATTCACTGGACTGGTCTGATTACCCCCCACTAGAGGAAGGGTAGCTTTTTGAGGAGTCGGTTGGTTCTGACGATCAGCAGTTTGTGGGCGCTGATGCCGAGTGGGGTCAGGGGGATTCTTTGGATACCCCTAAGGTCCTGGCTCATATGTTTGAGGTTTTGGCAATCTCTCCTCCTGAAGTGACCCTTCCGCAGAAGGGGGAGTTCTTTGAAGAGGCTTAGCCGCGCTTAGAATTCCCTAATCAAAGGCATTTCGACTGCATTATTCTTAAGGAATGGGGGCATCCCTCCGGGTTGGGATAAGAAATATCCCTTTCCGGTGGATACGGTGAAGCACTGGTCATCCCCTCCCGAGGTGGACGCCCCTGTTTTGGGGTTGTCTAGCACCTCTGTCTTGCATTCTCCTGATTTTTTTACTCTCATGGTGAGGACAAACGCATTGACCAGATGGTTTGTCACGGTTTTGCCAGTGTTGGTTCGGCCTTGCGGCCTGTTTGTTCTTCTGCGCTTTTAATAGTGGCTTCTAGGTCGGTTGTTAGGGACCTGTTGTCTACCTCCAGGCTTGACCCGGCTAATGATGAGTTCACCGCCCTTAAGCGGTGCGAATTGTTTTTGTCATTTGTGCTAGCCGCCCTGTATGACACCATGGTAATGTGTAGTAGAACTTCCGCCTTGCTGATGGCTATTCGGCGGTCAGTTTGGTTGCGCCAGTGGGCGGCTGATTTTGTGTCCAAAAAGTCTCTTACGGCTCTTCCTTTCTGGGCTTGCGGCACTTTGGAGAAAAATTAGATTCGGTCGCAAAAGGAGGTAGGTTACCTCAGCGAAAGAAGCAACGTCGCCCCTTTCGGGGGGCTGCTTCATTTACCCCTTCCTTTCGTGGGGCCAGAGCTGGACGGGGATCGTCTGTCTTCCCCTCGAGGTGATTCCTGGAACAGGGGAAGAGAACGTGCCCGTCCAGGTCACAGCTGGGGCTCTAAGCCCAAAGCCACTGCTAAGCCGGCTCAGCAATGAGGGGGCGCCCTCACCTTCGCGGGTGGGGGGACGGCGGCGACACTTCTCCCAGGTCTGGGACCAGGAGGACTTGGACAGATGGATTCGGGAAGTGGTGTCTTCCGGTAACAAACTGGAGTTCGAGCTCCGGCCTTCTCCCAGATTCTTCAGGTCGCGCGTGCCCTTGGATCCTCTGGCCGCGCAGGGGCTCCCGGCGGCAGTAAAAGATCTCCTGGACATGGCTGTCATCTGCCCAGTGCCTCCCTTGGACCGGGGCCTGGGATATTCCAATCTGTTTACCGTGCCCAAGAAGGATGGCTCCGTTCGATCCATCCTGGATCTGAAGTTTCTCAACAGGTTTATCCGTCCCAGGAAGTTCCGCATGGAAACTCTGCGCTGTGCCATAAATTCACTTCGGCGGGAGGACTTCATGGCGTCCATAGACATCAAGGATGCTTATCTGCATGTTCCAATCTTCCCGGCGCATCAGAGATTTCTCAGGTTCGTGGTGGAAGATCGGCATTTTCAGTTTGTGACCCTTCCGTTTGGCCTTACCTCGGCTCCAAGGGTTTTCACCAAGGTGCTAGCAGGGGTGAGGGCCCTCCTCAGAGCCCAGGGAATCCGCATCGTGCCTTATCTGGACGATCTTCTTATTATGGCATCCTCTCTCAGCGGAGACGGAGCTAGATACCAGGACTGTGGTAGCTACCCTGGAGAGATTCGGCTGGGTGATCAACTATCCCAAGTCCTGCCTCTCTCCGTCCAGGGTGGTGGCGTTCCTGGGAATGTCTCTGGATACTTCTCAGTCCAGGGTGTTCCTCCCCCGGCCCAAGGTTCTTTTGATTCTGGAATTGACTCAGCTTCTCCTATCCATCCCTCGCCTTTCCATCCGGCTGGGGATGCGACTGGTGGGATTGATGGTGGCCTCGTTCGAGGCGGTTCCCTTTGCCCAGTTTTACACAAGGATGCTCCAGCTCCATCTCTTGGCGGCCTGGGACGAGTCCCCGCTGTCATTGGATCAGTCTTTTCTGATGTCCCCCCGGGTTCGTCATTCCCTTCGGTGGTGGCTGGAACCAAGCAATCTGATGAGGGACAGATCCTTTCTGACCCCTCGTTGGGAGACTGTCACCACGGATGCCAGGTTGGGGGGGATTTTGGAAGGATCTTCAGTTTCAGGGACTGTGGGGGCATCGGGAGTCTCACGATCCCATCAATGTTCTGGAGCTGAGAGCCATCAGGTTGGTTCTGGCTCAATTGACTCATCAGTTACAGTGCTTACAGGAGTGGAGAACACGGAGGCGGAATCCCTGAGCAGGTGCTCATCTCGCCGGGGGGAATGGTCGCTCAGCCCCAAGGTGTTTCGTTTGCTTTGCCACCGGTGGGGGACTCCGGAGGTGGACCTCTTTGACTCTCGTCACAATCTCAAGCTTCCGGCATTTGTGTCTCTCTTGCGGGATCCGCTGGCTCTGGCAGCGGATGCCATGTCTCTGAACTGGAGGGATCTGGGGTTTCTGTATCTTTTCCCTCCGTTTCCTATGGTGGGCAAAGTGGTGCGCAAGCTGTTCCTAGAGGGCGCGTCAGCAATCCTGGTGGCTCCAAGGTGGCCAAGACAGGTTTGGTTCGCAGACGTGGTAAGGTTGGTAGCGGATCAGTTGGATCTGCCCCTTCTGCCGGATCTGCTCACTCAGGGTCCACTGCTTAACCCCAATTTACCAACGCTGGCTTTGACGGCGTGGCTGCTGAAACTTCCATCTTGAAGGAGGAAGGTCTTTCTGATGCTGTCATTCAGACTCTGGTTAGGGCTAGAAAGGAGTCTTCCTCTGCCATCTACTATAGGATTTGGAGGTCTTATATTGATTGGTGTGAGGCCTTGCCTTGCAGGGTGTTTTCTATCCCTAGGGTTTTGGAATTTCTGCAACATGGTCTGGATCTGGGTTTGCAGCTTAGTACACTGAAGGTGCATGTTTCTGCCCTGGCGGTTTTCTTTCAAAGGTCTTTTGCTTTTCATTCTCTGGTTAAGACCTTTCTCCAGGGGGTTACGCATGTGCGGCCTCCTAGGAAGCATTTGCTCCCAGTTTGGGATTTGAATTTGGTTCTTTCTGCCTTTCAGGGTCCTCCTTTTAAGCCTTTGCAGGATATTGCTCTTTCTACGCTTACTCAGAAGGTTGCGTTTCTGGTTGCCATCACTTCCGTTCGGCGTGTATCGGAGTTGGCGGCGTTGTCCATTAATGCTCCTTACTTTGAGAAGCATCAGGACAAGGTTGTTTTTCGCTTCAAGCCAGATTTCCTTCCTAAGGTGGTCTCTGCCTTTCATCTTAATCAGGACATTGTTCTTCCCTCCTTGTGTCCTAAGCCCTGCAATGACAAGGAGAGGGTTTTGCATTCTCTGGATGTGGTTCGCTGTGTGAAGTACTATTTGGTGGCTACTTCTTCCTTTCGTAGGACTGACGCCCTTTTTGTGGTGCCCTCTGGGCCTAGGAAAGGTTTGGCTCCCGCCAAGTCTTCCATTAGTAAATGGATTCGCCAGGCCATTGTTGGGGCCTATTCTGCCAAGGGGAAGGTTCCCCCTTTTTGTGTTACTGCTCATTCCACTCGTGCTGTTGGGGCGTCCTGGGCTTTCCTGCACCAGGCCTCTGTTGAGCAAGTTTGTAAGGCTGCTACTTGGTCTTCCGTTCACACTTTTTCCAAGTTTTACAAGGTTCATGTACGGGCCTCAGCGGATGCTGTTTTTGGCCGCAAAGTTCTGCAAGCTGCAGTGGTTTAAGTTTGTGCTTTGTTGCCTTGTTTTGGATCCCCGCCCTTTATGGACACTGCTATTGGATGTCCCAAGTGTAATGACTATCTGAAGCGGGGTGTGTGACATACTTATAATACCCATTTTACAGGTGAGTATTCACAAAATGGTATTTTTACAACATGGATTCGGGCCTTCAGCTTAGTACCCTCAAGGGGCAAGTGTCAGCTCTGGCAATTTTTTCCCAAAGATACTTTGCCAATCATCGGCTGGTTAAGACTTTTTTCCAGAGAGTTACTCATGTGCGTCCGCCACGTCAACCTATGCTACCGGTTTGGGACTTGAATCTGGTTTTGTCTACTCTACAGGGTCCTCCCTTTGGGCCTATCCGTGGGGCAGCTTTACCCATTCTGACTCTTAAGGTGGCCTTTTTGGTGGCTATCACTTCACGTAGTTTCTACGTGGTTGCTTCTCCTATCCTTAAAGTGCCAAGCACGTAGAAACTACGTGCCTGGCATTTCCCACAACTAGTTAAAAAGTAAAACAAAAGAAACACTCACCTTTGATATTGTTTTGAAGCTGGGGGTTCACCTCTTCCCGGGCGGGGGGGGGGGGCGCGCGCATCAGATCCCCCCCCCCCCGTCCTCCGTCTTCAGAGGGGGGCCCGAAACAGGTCGCGGACCCCTATACCAGTTCACAAGGCTGGGGGGTTGGCAAGTCACCTGCGCTTGCGGGTGACTTGCCATTAACCCCTGGCACCCCCATTACCTGCCTCCCCAAAGGCCAGGGGGTGGGGCAGAAGAGCCCGGGCCCACGGGCTATGCGCGCTTGTAGCCTGAAGGGACAGGGGCCACAAAAGCTGGCCCCTGCGCCCTGTTACTACAAGCCCTGCATAGCTGGTCCCGGGCTGGTTACTTTGGGTAAGGGGGACCCCATGTCGTTTTTTTTTTTTTTTTGGATTTTTAAGGGTTTTTAACCCTTAAATATCCCAAAAAAATGGGTTCCCTCCCCCAGGAGGGGGGGACCCTATGTCATTTTTTTTTTTTAAATTAACCCTTTGTGTTGTCATCCAGCAGCTATAAAAGGCTTCTAGCAAGTGAGCAGAAGCCAGTGATCGCCGAGGGACAGAGTGCTCCAGTATGGATGGGAGGTAAGTATTAAAAAAAGAAATAATAATAAAATATTTTTTCTCTGTGTGGTGTGTTTTTTTTACATTTAACCCCTTGTGAACTGGTAAGGGGTCCATGAGACCCCTATACCAGTTCACAAGGCTGGGGGGTTGGCAAGTCACCTGCGCTTGCGGGTGACTTGCCATTAACCCCCGGCACCCCCATTACCTGCCTCCCCAAAGGCCGGGGGGGGGGGGGGGCGGAAGAGCCCGTGGCCACGGCTATGCGGGCTTGTAGCCTGCAGGGCCAGGGGCCACAAAAGCTGGCCCCTGCGCACTGTTCCTACAAGCCCTGCATAGCTGGTCCCGGGCTGGTTAATTTGGGTAAGGGGGGCCCCATGTAATTTTTTGGGGGGATTTTTAAGGGTTTTTAACCCTTAAAAACCCCCAAAAAATAATGCCGGGAAGGGGGACACTATGTCATTTTTTTTTTTTCTCGATTTAACGCTTTGTAGTGTGGATGGTAGTTGTATTTTATTTGTAAATGTTAAAAATTACTTGTTTGTTAGGGGGGTCTCCTGGGCAGGAACAGGGGGCTACCGATAAATATGTGGTACCGTTCTAATCGGTAGAAATGGGGCTTTCACATGCAATATGGTTTTCCCTAATAAAATACACTTTTTATTTAACCCTTTTGTTGCCAAGCACGTAACACCTACGTGCTGGCTTGGCTGGGCCTTAAGTGCCAAGCACGTAGGTGTTACGTGCTTGACTTTCCTCGCTTGTAGTTTAAAAAGTAAAAACAACAAATACTCACCTGACCCCTTGTTGGATCCGGCCGGGTCTCCTCTTTAATTTGGTGCCATCCGATCCCCCGTGGGGGGTCGGATGGCTCCAGGAGAGCCCCCGGAATAGGCCGCCCCCCCCCCCCCCCCCGCTTCTGCAGCAGCAGCAGCTTCTAACTGTAAAAAAAAAAAAAAATAAAAATGACATTCACTTACCTGTGTGTGCGCTGGCTCCCGCTGTCCCTCCTCTTCACCTGGGGGGCCTCCGATCCCCCCCCAGGACTTACCGATCTTCAGGAGAGAGCCTGGGAGGCTCTCTCCTCTCTTCTGCACGATGGCGGCCGCCATCATGCCTCTAAGCCCCGCCCCCTTGGGGGCGGGGCTTATGAAGTCATCCCGGCCCCGATCTCAGGCTTCAGCCTTCTCAGCTTCTCAGATGCCGGTGATCGGCACAGGGGAAGGAGGTGACAGGAGATCCTCTGATCTCCTGCCTTCTCCTTCTCTGGATGCCGATCACCGGCATCTGTCAGCTGAGCGGCGAGGGACAAGAGCTTGCAATCGAAGGTAAGTACAGTAAAAAAAAAATTTATTTTTTTCTAATAAAATACTTTTTATTATTGTGTGGTGTTTTTTTTTTCACATTAACCCTTTGTGAGCTGGTAAGGGGTCCATGAGACCCCTTATACCAGTTCACAAGGCTGGGGGGGTGGCAAGTCACCTGCCCTAGCGGGTGGCTTGCCATTAACCCCCGCGCCCCCATTACCTGCCTCCCCAAAGGCCAGGGGGGGGGCAGAAGAGCCCGGGCCCACATAGGCTATGTGGGCTCGTAGGCTGCAGGGTGGGGGGGCCACCAAAGCTGGCCCCCCCACTCTGTGCCTACAAGCCCCCATAGCTGGTCCCGGGCTGGTTACTTTGGGTAAGGGGGACCCCACGTCATTTTTTTTTTTGGATTTTGAAGGGTTTTTAACCCTTCAAAATCCAAAAAAAAATGGGGTCCCCCTCCCCGGGAAGGGGGACCCTATGTCATTTTTTTTTTTAATTAACCATTTGTCATCCAGCAGCTATAAAAGGCTTCTGGGCAGGAAAGGGTGTCTACCTATACATATGTGGTATCGCTGTAACCGGGAGAAATTGGGGTTTCTCACGCAATAAGATTTTATTGACAAACTTACATTTTTTATTACAAAAAAACTCTACAAATTGTAAAAAAATGTTTTTTTTTTGTTTTTTTTCACACATTTCACCCAAAAAAATTGAGAATACACCTAAAAAATACAAACAAGACATTTCATGTTAAAGCCCAGACTCTGTTGAAAAAAACAATATATAATTTTCCTGGGAAATCCCTGGAAATCCCTTCAAAAATGACAGTTGAATATGTGTAGCGCAAAATGGTGAAACATCGTCTGGCAACAGGGAGTGGCAAATGCTGCAGGTAGGCTGGCAGCGAAAGGGTTAAAATAAAGGAGGCAATTTTCTAAAAAAATGTTTTATTTATATTCTAAGCATACAGTACGTCCTGCTCCATATATAATACTTACACGTGGGTAATCCTCCACCAGAGGGCGCTGTTCACTGCAGACATGCAAAAACAGGCTCCTTCCGGCCCTTCATATACCCAGGGACCTCCCACAAATCCCCAGATTTCTCTGCAGTGCTGACTGCGAAAACATGAAGTATCACTCTCTCGCAGATGAACGGGGCTTTTACAGCCTGCGGCCCTGCAAGACTATTACCACCCGTCCTCTTCGATAAAGATGTGCCTCCCAGCCTGGGCTGCGTTGGTCGGGTGAAGGTAGGCAGCACCGTGTGTGCTCACGGAGCTACGCTCCACTGAAGTCCCCCACCATAGGTTAGGCGGTTTAGGCCGATTGTGAGCCTCCTATAGATGCCCCTCCGGCATTATTGCCCCGTGCCCCTCGTAGCGATGTACCCTTGGTGCAGGGTCGCCTTCTCCCTCCTGTAGCTCGGGGGAAAAGAAGGGGGGGGGTATGTGTGTGGCGGTCCCAGCGTAATGTTATACACCTTTATGGCCGTTGTTCTTTCCTAGAACCTGGGTGTCAGAGCCGCGCTCCTTGCTCCACATAACCCTTGTCTGGTTGCGCGCGTGTGTGTCCTTTTCATTTACAAGAAGTGTGCGGCCCGGGCAGCAGCATCATTCTCTAGTTTTGAGAGCAATCTCCTTAACTACACTCTGTATGTGTGTCCTGTCCACTGCTGTCATTGACGTTGCGCTGGTTAGAGCTTCGCGCTCTTTGGGGGAGGCGGGGACTTGGCTTCACGGCCAGATCAGGCCCGCCCCTCAAGGTCCGCTTGGCGTCATTTTGATGGTCTTCGCGCGCGTGGTTGCGATCTTCCTCCTCCCTTGGTCATGTAAGTGCCCTCCTGGGCGTTTTTTTGTTCCTATGATCTTTCATTCAGCTGCGCATGGCTCTGACACCCCCCTCTTATCCTTTTTATGTCTTTCAGACGCCAAGATTTCGGTGGCTTCTCCCGGCCTGACTTATATTATAGCGGGTTCACATAAAAAATTCTCCCACATTCCTAGAGGGTCTTGGGGCATCCAGGGTTGCCTATTGCATAAATCCCTGCGGGCATATTGCTCAGATAATCACCATATGGAGGCATCTCAGAATTATGTACCCGGGGTCCCTCGGGGACAAGACCGGCTGTGTACAGTGTGTGGTCAGCCCCATGCTGATGCTGACATAGCACGGGTCTGCGGCCCGTGTGCTGAACAGGCACTGACCCTGCGATCAGGTTTGCCAGTGGCTGCACCTCACTTCAATACACCTGTCTCCCCAGACATAAATCTCACTCCTGATGAGTCGCACTCGAGTGGGGATGACCAGCACGTGCCGCGCAGGCTGCCTACGGCTGAGCAGGTGCTATCTAGTTTGGCGGAGCGCTAGGGCCCTGGGAAAAAGTGGTCCGCGACGTCTCCTGGTTCTCCGGTTCCTAATGAAACTGATGAATCTGCTGCTATGCAGGACCTTGATCCTTCTGATGAAGGTGAGCTATTCTCCGATTCGGGCTCCTCGGGTGAGATGCCCTGGAGCCGTGATGATTCTGGACCCGGTTCTTGGGGCCTGTGTGACACTGATGAACTACTTATAAAGATCTTTGAGGTTTTGTCAATCTCCCCTCCTGGAGAGGCTCCCAAGCCTAAGAAGGAGAGTTTGCACACAGCGACACCGCGCTTGGAATTTTTGGAACAGGAGCATTTCCAGACTCTTATATCCAAAGAATGGGAATCTCCTTGTAAACTTAAAGGGGCCCCGGGGGTCTGGAATTGGAAGTACCCTTTTCCCCCTGATGTGGTTAACTTTTGGTCAGCACCTCCCGTGTTGGATGCACCGATTATAGGGGTTACTAACCCCCCCTTCATGACTGCTCCTCATTACCGTACCCTTCGGGATGCTGAGGACTGGCGCATTGACAGACTGGCTTCCCAAGCCTTTTCGTGTGCAGGGACGGCTCTGCACCCGGTCTGTGCCGCGGCCATCACTGCGGTGGCCGCCAGGACCCTCATTAGAAAGCTACTTGATCACCGACCTGAGGACCACCCCTGGGAGGTCTTTAATGCACTCTCAGATTGTGATGTGTTTGTGAGGTTTATCCTCTCAGCGCTGGATGACACCATTAAGATGTGTGCTAGAACCTCTGCCCTTGTGGTAGCTATTCGCCGCCTGTTCTGGCTGCGACAGTGGGGTGCTGATGATGATACGAAAAGGCTCTCTCTGGCCTCCCCTTCAGAGGACGGCGTCTATTTGGGGCCCGTTTGGACCTTTTTGGGAAAAAGGGTAAGGCACCCCTACGCAGAAGGCCGTCTCGGCCTCCTCGGGGCAGGGACACCCCTCCCTACGTTAGTGTCAAGCACGAACCTGATGTGCGCTTCCAACTTTTCGGAGTGGATTACCACTCCAGGGTGAGCAGGCAACGCCCTGGGCCCTCTGGCAGGGCTAAGTCCAATCTGCCAATACCTCCCAAGCATGAAGGGACACCCTCGCCTTCCGGGCGAGGGGATTGCCACAGCACCTGGCTCCTATCTGGGAGCGTATCGTCTCCTTCTGGTGGATCCAGGAGGTAGTTCCCCTGGACACAGGATAGAATTTGCTGGGCGGTCCCTCACAGAGGTTGTCAGGGGGCTTCTAGCCCCTGTTTTCCCCTCAGGAGTTGGTGCAGGCCGTGCTAGGCCTACGGAGTTTGGGCTTACTTACAGGTTGCCCTTAACAGAATGGGGCTATGGCCTCTATATTGACCTTCCTCCTTTCCTCAACAGTATGAGGCAGTCTGGACCATGCTGGCCTATGGTAGGCCTGGCAATTCTACTCTCACAGGTAGTCCCTATATGACATCTCTGTCTTGGGACACAGGCGCCCTGTGCAAGGGGGGCCTCTGGCCTCCTGTGCAGTTCTAAATCTTATTAGCTCCCCCTGTGTCTGCTGGACACCAAGACCGTTACTAGTCGGTGTTGCAGGACCAACCCTGCGGATGGAGGCCTTGTTTTTGGCCTCTCTTTCGCTCCCAAGCTGCTCGCCATGGCGCAAAGGGGGGGGGGGGGGTGATGTCTCGGACATGCCTGGGGGGCGTCCGCACTAGGACCTACCGGGTCATCTTTCCTTACTCCCCAAGCTCTACGTCAGACCGAGTGGATTAGTTGGCAGGCGGTGTCCCCTGGGAGTTACTGGATGGGTGCTCAGTCACCTCAATCCCTCATGGTCCCTTATCCGCTATCTCCATTCCTTGGATTCGGTTCAGGCTTGAGCCTTCTCCCTTGGCAACAAGTGGACTCCTGGTCACGGGGGCTCTGTCCCCCCTTTACTGACATCTTACTTTCACCAGGCAGGACTGCAGCTGGTGGGCCCGTTGGTGGCGTATCAGATGATGTCCCTTATATACAGAGCCCTTGGGTTCTTTTGCACAGTAGGTTACTGATCCTACTTGGGGTTTCAGCACCCCTGGAACTAGGTCTGTGCTCATTCCCCCTTGGTACGGTGGTTCCTCTTGAGCTGATTATATCCAAGGACCCTGTCAGTGGGCACCCCCTTCCTTGCTTGCATCTTCCTGTGAATGGTCGCCTTGGGTACCAAGTCTCGCAGGTTGGCGGGGGGGGGGGGGGGGGGGATTTCTTCCAAAAAAAACCCTGTGGCTCCTGTGTAGGGTCCCTTACCTACTGGTTTGTTAAAACATGAGCCTTCCGTTGACTCTATATGGCTGGACTTCTCCTATTTTAGGACCTGTCTATTTGGGGAATCTTGGCCTGTTGGAAGACAATGGCCTGTTTTATTACTGGTCTGGAGCTTGAAGCAGGATAATCCCTCTGGAGGGTTCCTGATCTAGGCGGGGGTCTACGCCTCCTGCTCCTCAATGGTATTCGCTCCAATGGATGTTTCTCAGTGGCAGGTTTTGCTATCCTGGTGTCACTCTGAGAGCCAACTAGGGTGGCTCTGTTGGGTCTCGCTTATACCACAGGGGCTCCGCCCTTGTGTTTACTGTCTCAGAATATTCTGACTCTGGTCATGGGGGTTTAGTAAAATTATGCATGGATTTTCTATCTTATATGCCTTATCTTCATTCACCCTACTATGTGGGGTTCTGCGCACGGTTGTGCCGATTAAGAGACCCGTGAGTTTGTTGACCCCTGGGTGACCTAGTGAACTGTGGTTTGCAGATGCTTCTGCTAAGGTCAGCGGACCTGTTCTCTCTCTCGCGGTTCTGCCCTTGTCAGGCCCCTTCTTTGTCGTCCCAATCTACAGACTCTAGTCTGGGGCTTGACAGCTGATTCATTCACCCCTTGGAGACGGGCTTATCTTTTGGGTGACCTGGTATATGGGGGGCTAGGAGCAAGCTTCCTTGGCTTCCTCTTCCTCCGTCTATTGTGGGTTATTGTGTACCCACATTGATTGGCATGAGTCTTGGTCTCTTCCCTGTTGGACGTTCTCGGTTCCCAGGGTTCTAGAGTCGTTACAGCATAGGTTGGGGTTGGCTCCCCATCTCGGTACTTTGAAGGTTCAGGTTCTGTCCTGTCTGTCTTCCTGTAGAAGTCTGGTTCAGTCTTCCTTGTGAGGAGCTCTCTTGGGGTTTGCTCAAGGGCATCTCCCAAGTAGTTCTGTGGTTCCTGTTGGGATCCATTCCCATTAATTCTGTTTGCCCTGCGGATTGTTCCCTTGGGACTTATGCTGGATGCTGTCTGAGCTGTCTTGTAGTCCAAGTCGCTTCTCTGGGGGCTCCTGCTTCAGTCAGACGTGTGCCTGAGAAGGTGGATCTGATTACTTAGCCTTAGCTCGATATATATATATATATATATATCTATATGCACACCATGACGTAGTGGTATTCCGTCTTACGCCGGACCCCTTTGTCCAAGTGATGTTTTATGATCATTGTTTAAGTCCTTTTAGTCTAACTTTGGACCTTATTCTTAATAATGCTGAAGTAAAGGGTCTACATTCCCTCAACAGGTGTTGCAATTTTTCCTGGTGGTTTCTTGTCCCTTAGGGGGACTGATGCCCTTGGGGTCTGCGGGCGCCTCTTTATGTATGCGCCTGATATCGCTTGCTTCCAGGGCCACTGCGCCCTTTCTTTGGATTCATCTTACTTGGATGCCTTCCTGGTCCTGAGTAAAGGTTTCGGCTTCTTGCTAATGAAGGGGTCAGTGTCCCGCCTTTTGACGGGAGACCAGTTCTCATTCCCCTTGGGGAGAGTTCTAAGTTTTCCACGAGGCTTCTGTTGCCTGTGGGCTGGTTGGGCCGTTACACTGGCCTATTCCTTTAAGGGGGAAGAATCTCCCTTTCTCATTTTATTCCGTTATATTGGTGTTTGGGTACCTTTGGCCAGGTTTTTCTGTTGAATAAGTTACTAGACTGTTGCTTGTTCATACCTTTCAAAGGTTTTGTTATGAGATTGACGTTAGAGCCTCTGCTCATGTCATACCTGGTTGCAAAGTTTTGCAGGTGACAGCGCCTTTACTGTCTGCTGTGCCTTATTTTTGGGGATCCCACCCTACTTTATGGACACTGCTATTGGATGTCCCATGTGTAAGTGTTATAGATGGAGCAGGACGTGCTGTATGCTTAGAATAATGGTATGGTATTACACGCATACAGCACGTCCTGCTCCACCCCACCCTGGTTTTACATTTTTCTGGATACCCTGTATGGTGATTGTTCTCATTACTTTTGTTACCAGTTGGTGGTTGGTTTCTCCCGTCTTCTTTTCTCACTGCTTTTCAATACTGGGGATTTGTGGGAGTTCCCTGGGTATATGAAGGGCCGGGAGGAGCCTGTTTTTGCATGTCTGCAGTGAACAGCGCCCTCTGGCGGAGGATTACCCATGTGTAAGTATTATAGATGGAGCAGGACGTGCTGTATGCGTATAATACCAATTCTACAGGTGAGTATCTCACAGAATTGTATTTTTCACATTCCTGTATTTTCAGGACACCAAGGTTCCTCAGATTTGCTTTGGAAGACTAATACTGCCAATTGGTGGCCTTGCCATCTGGCCTCTCTTCAGCTCCCGGAGTGCTCACCAAGGTGCTGGTGGGGGTGATGTCCCTGATGAGACCAAGGGGCGTCCGCGTGCTTCCCTACCTGGACGTCTTCATTACTTCCCAGTCTCTACATCAGACTAAGTTGGATACTCAGCTGGTGGTGTCCATTCGGGAGTCATTTGGGTGGGTGATCAACCACCCCAAGTCCTTACTGTCCCCTTCCTTGGTAACTCCATTCCTAGGAATGAATCTGGATACAGTTCAGGCAAGGATATTCCTTCCTTAGCAAAAAGTGGACAATCTGGTTGCACCGGCTCAGTCCCTCGTAGCTGTCTCCGTCCCTCCACCAGGCAGGGGATGCAGCGGGTGGGCCTGATGGGGGCGTGCTTCGAAGTGGCCCCTTATGCTCAGTCCCAGTTGGGACTTTTGCAGCTTCTCCTATTGTTTGTATGGGACAAGGACCCTGCATCTCTGGACAGGGTCTTTGTGTCTTCCCCCCTGGTAAGGAGGTCCCTCTTGTAGTGGATGGACTCAAAGTCCCTGCGGTTCCAGGGGAGGTGGGGCCCTTAGGAGGCCCATACACCTATCAATGTTTTGAAACTGTGAGCGATCAGGTTAGTTCTGACTCGCTTGGCTACTCTTCTTCAGGACCTACCTGTTCAGGGGCGCTAGGTCAATCTGACGTCAGTTGCCTACATCAATCATCAGGGAGGGACCCGGAGCAAGAGGGTCCTCCAGGTAGCGTCTCTGATTCTGACATGGGTGGAGGCCAATGTTCCCTGCATATCAGCGGTATACATTCCGGGGGGGGGGGTCCCTCTGTAATAGGGTGTTCCAATTTCTTTGTCACCGTGGGGATCAACCATATGTGGATCTGTTTTGTGTCCCGTCACAATCACAAGCTCCTGGCCCTTGTCTCCCTGTCCCAGGATCCTCTGGCCGTGACCACGGATGCTTTAGTAATGTCATGACAGGACATTCTGTTCTGTATATCTTTCTTCCATTCCCCCTGCTAGGCAGGGTCCTGTGCAAGATTGCTCTGGAAGGGGTGCCAGTGATTCTGGTGGCCCCCAGGTGGCCTTGAAGAGTGTGGTTCGCAGACGTGGTGCAGATGGCAGTAGATCAGTACGTTCTGCCCGGAGTGCCAGTTCTGCTCAGTCAGGGCCCCTTACGCCAGCCCAGTTTACAAACTCTGGCTTTGACGGCCTGGTTGCTGAAACCTCCATCTTGATGGAGAAAGGCCTGTCTGCCTCGGTGATTGAGACCATGGTGATGGTTAGGAAGAACACGTCTTCTTCCATCTATTATAGGGTATGGCGTAACTATATTGATTGGTGTGAGTCTAGGTCTCTTCCCTGTCGGGTGTTCTCAGTCCCCAGGGTTCTGGAGGTTTTTACAGCATGGGTTGGAGTTGAGTCTCCAACTCAGTACTCTGAAGGGTCTGGTTTCAGCCCTGTCAGTCTTCTTTCAGAAGACTTTTGCTCAGCATTCTTTGGTTAAGACTTTCTTTCAGGGGGTTACTCATGTGCGTCCCCCACGTAAATCTATGGTCCCTGTGGGGATTGGAACTTGGTCTTGTCTGCCTTGCGGGGTGCTTCCCTTGATCGTATTCAGGATGCTGCTCTGGCTGTACTTACCCTCAAGGTTGTCTTTCTGGTGGCTATTACTTCGGTCAGGCGTGTGTCTGAGCTGGCAGCTCGGTCTATCCAGCCCTATGCTTTGACAGACACCAGGATAAGGTGGTGTTCCGCTTTAAGCCGGACTTTCTGCCTGAGGTGGTGTCTGCTTTTCAATTGAATCATGATATTGTTCTTCCCTCATTGTGCCCTAATCCTAGCAACGCTAAGGAAAGGGTTCTGCATTCCTTGGAGGTGGCCAGGTGTCTGAGGTATTACCTGGTAGTCACTGCGTCCTTCAGGAAAACTGATGCTCTTTTTTGTGGTCCCTTCTGGGCCCAGGAAGGGTTTGGCTCCTGCCAAGTCTATTAGCTAATAGATCTGTTAGGCCGTGATTCAGGCCTATTCTGCTAAGTGGAAGAGTCCTCCCTTCTGCCTTACTGCTCATTCTACTCGTGCTATTGGTGCCTCTTGGGCCTTCCAGCACTAGGCTTCTGTTGAACAAGTTTGCAAGGCTGCTACTTTTCTGTTCATACCTTTTCAAGTTTTATAAGGTTGATGTTAGGGCCTCAGCTGATGCTGTTTTTGGCCGCAAGGTTTTGCAGGCGGCAGTGGTTAAACTGTCTGCTGTTACCTTTTTGTTGGGGATCCCACCCTACTTTATGGACACTGCTATTGGATGTCCCAAGTGTAAGTAATCTATCTAGAGCAGGACGTACTGTATACTAAGAATAATACAATTCTGTGAAATACTCACCTGTAGAATTGGTATTATAAGTATACAGTACGTCCTGCTCCACCCCACCCTGGTTTTGCATTATTCTGGATCCCCTGTATGGTGATTGTTATTGTTATCATTACCAGTTTTTTGGTGGTTTAATTCTCCCGGCTTCTTGTTTACTGCTTTTCAATGCTGGGGATTTGTGGGAGGTCCCCGGGTATTTGAGGGGCCGGGAGGAGCCTGATTTGCATGTCTCTGCAGTGCAGCGCCATCTGGCGGAGGATAACCCAAGTGTAAGTACTATATCTGGAGCAGGACGTACTGTATACTAAGAATACCAATTCTACAGATGAGTATTTCACAGAATTTTATTTATTTTTTTTTTTTGCACATATTTCGCCAAAAAATATTGAGAATACACCTAAAAATGACAAACAATACATTTCATGTTAAAGCTCAGACTATCCTGAAAAAAACAATATATCATTTTCCTGGGAAATCCCTGGAAATCCCTTCAAAAATCACATTTGAACATGGGGAGTGCAAAATAGTGCAAAACGGTCTGGCAACAAAGGGTGACAAAAACTCCAGGTAGGCTGGCACTTAAAGGGTTAAACCTCCTTATTTTGAGCTTCATCAGGATAAGGTGGTATTTAGGCTTAAGCTGGATTTCTTGCCCAAGGTTGTGTCTGCTTTTCATCTCAGTCAGGACATTGTATTACCTTCCTTGTGTCCTAACCCTGCTAATTCCAAGGAACGGACCCTGCATTCTCTGGATGTTGTCAGGGCTCTGAAATTTTACTTGGTTGCTACTGAGTCTTTCAGGAAATCTGATGCTCTTTTTGTTCTTCCTGCGGGACCTAGGAAGGGCTGGCCTCCGGCTAAATCCACTGTCAGCAAGTGGATCCGTCAGACGGTGGTTCAGGCCTATTCTGCTAAAGGGAAGAAACCTCCTTTCCGGATTACTGCTCATTCCACTCGTGCTATTGGTGCTTCTTGGGCTTTTCAGCACCAAGCTTCTGTTGAACAAGTTTGTAAGGCCGCGAGTTTTACAAGGTTGATGCTAAGGCCTCAGCTGATGCTGCTTTTGGCGACAAGGTACTTCAGGCGGTAGCGGTTTGAAATGCCTGCTGCTACTCTTTTGGGGATCCCACCCTACCTTACTGACACTGCTATTGGATGTCCCATACGTAAGGACTTCTTGAAGCAGACCGTGCCATGCAATAGGAAAAATACAATTCTGTGAGTACTCACCTGTAGAATTGTTTTTACTATGCATGGCACGGCCTGTTTCACCCCAACCTTGTTGTCGTTATTCTTGGTTGCCTCTTTATGGTGATTGTTCCAAGTTAGTTGGGGTTGTTACTCTTTTTTACCTTTATTATCTCCCGGCTTCTTGTATAACTGCTTGTCAACACTGGGGAGGTCTATTGGTGATCCTGTTTTTATATGGTGTCGGGAGGAGCCACAACTCTTCTGCAGTACACTGCGCCACCTTGTGGCGGAATATCCCGTACGTAAGGACTTCTTGAAGCAGGCCGTGCCATGCATAGTAATAACAATTCTACAGGTGAGTACTCACAGAATTGTATTTTTGAACATGTATCCACTAGTAACAAAGCGAAGTAACACATGGAATTACATTATTACATTGTAACATGAACACTGTAATACCAGACATGTAAAGACAATTCTGCATAAAAATATTATTAATCAAAAAGTTTTCAAAAATGTCATTTTCTTGCCCAGGATACATGTCAGACGTATGAGATTTTTTTTTAAGGAAAAAAAAAAATTGGGATCAGGAAAGGGATTTAAGGATCATCCATAGAAATGTATGGGAGAGCGCGAGGTATCGACAGGTTAGACGTGGCGCTCTGCAAGGCTGAAGGCCGGGGCTGTACGCTGAGCCTGGGATCATGATGAATCGTACGCTACATGGCGTTGTTCCAGTCGCTCACCAGTTTCGGCTTCATAAATATGTAATTGCGTGCCGTGTCCAGCGTTCACCTGCCGCTGTGCAGGCACTACCTGGCACTATAACTTCATGAATAACCCCCTATGTTACTATATAAAGGGACGTAAAGGTAAGTCCTTACTCTCCTCCTTTTTACCTCCCCCTTTTTTTTCTCTCCTGTTATTTTTCCCGCAGATACTCTTTATTGTCTAACCAATCCTGGTTTACTTGCAGGACTCCACTGACTACCCTTTGTCGCTCAGCACGCTGCCTTGGAAGAAGTTTTGCCTGAACTTTGGGGAGTTTTTTGAAAAGCTGGTCATTAGCTGCCAGTATAACATCATGTATGATGACGTTCTCATGGACAGCCTCATTGCTTTTCTCACTGGTCTCTCCGACTCCCAGGTGCGAGCTTTCCGACACACTAGCACCTTCGGAGGTAAGTTACTTTGATTTTCTAAGTATACAGCACGTCCTGTTTCACTAAATTCTTTACGTCTGGGTTATCCGCCACAAGGTGGCGCAGTGGACTGCAAAAAAGACTTGTGGCATCTCCCGGCCCTATAAAAGGCCGGGAACCTCCCACAAATTCCCAGTTTCCTTCTGCAGTCTGGACTGCGAAGATAGAAGATGGCTCTCTATATTCTAAGTATACAGTACGTCCTGCTCCAAATCTAATACTTAGTTGGGATATACTCCGCCAGATGGCGCTGGACTGCACTATTGCCCCTGCCTATTGGTGGGCCCTATTTAAGTGGCCGCCGTCCTCCCTCATCCAGCTTGTAGTCTTCGGGGGAAAGGGGGGGGGGGGTGTGTATGTGTATAGATATGTATGTTATGCAGTCTGTGCTTTCACTTTTCACATGTCTTTATTCATTGTGTCAGCCGCCGCGCTGACTTGTCTTTATTGCTTTTAAAATTACCGCCACCGCGCGCTGACTTGGTTTCGCGCTTGGCGGCGCCATTTCCTCAGGTGCGGGTGCGCCATCATTGGCTGTTGGCTTTTCTGGCTTCGTGCTCTTTGGGGGGGCGTCTTTGGCGCATTCCGCGTCATCGCTATTACTGGCCCGCCCCTCCAGGTATACCGACGCCATCTTTTTTGACTTGGTTGGCCTATGCACGACGCACTCCTACCTACCGCGGTCCGTAAGTGCCCTCACGGGCGGCTTGATCTGCTTCACTTTTGTTACGATGTACTTAAGGTCTTGTCTGCTTATGTCTTTCAGGTGGGACGAACCCTTCTTGGCTTCTCCCGGCCCTGTTTTTAGTATATTACTTGTAGACCTTTGTAAAAATTATACTCCCACGTTCCAAGCGGGTTATTGGAGCATCCAGAGTTGCTGTATAGCGTTATTCCCTATCGGCGTATAGCGCCGTGATAATCACCATATGGATTCATCTAATGGATAATGTTACCGGGTCCCTTTGGGACAAGACCGGCTGTGTGTAGCATGTGGGCAGCCTCATGCTGACGCTGACAAGGCGCGGGTCTGTGTACCCTGTGCTGAGCAGGTGCTTGCATTGCAATCTGGCCTGCCAGTGGCTGCACCTCGTTTCACTTCACCTACTCCCCCAAGCTTGAATCTCACTCCTGCTGAGTTGCATACTAGTGGGGATTCTCAGCCTGATGTGTCTTCTAAACTGGCTACTGTTGAACAGATTATTGCAAAGTCTTTAGCGCATAAGGCCCCTGCTAAGAAGCGGCACTTGACGCCTAATGTTACTGTTTTCCCTATGGGAACTGAGGAGTTTTGGAATCTGTGTGGCTATACCCCGTCTGATGAAGGGGAGCTCTTTTCTGATTCAGGCTCATCTGATGAGAGACCAAGGGGTCATGACGATTCTGGCTTTGACCCCTGGGCCCCGGATGACACTGACAGATTATTGACCCAGATTTTTGAGGTTCTGTCTATCACTCTCCCTGTTGAGGCTCCCAGTCAAAGAGGGGAGCTTTTCCATACAGCAAGATCACGTTTGGAATTTCCAGAGCAGGCACATTTCCATAACCTTGTGCTCAAGGAATGGGAGCGCCCCAGTAAACTTCCCGGGGTTCCAAAGAGTTGGGATAGGAAGTATCCCTTTCCTGCTGGTGGTTAAATGTTGGTCATCCCCCCCCCCCCCCCCCCCCCCGAGGTGGATGCCCCGATCCTAGGGCTATCTAACACCTCTGTCATGCATTCCCCTGATTCTACTACCCTGCGGGATGCCGAAGACCGGCGTATTGATCAGCTGGCATCCCACGCCTTTGCATGTGCAGGGATGGGGCTGCGCCCGGTCTGTGCTTCTGCCATTACTGCTCTGGCCACTAGAACCCTTTTTAGAAATATGCTTGATAGTGCCCCTGATGACTTGCCTTGTGAGGTGTTTAATGCACTCTCCAGTTGTGATGTTTTTGTAAATATTCTAAGCATACAGCACGTCCTGCTCCAGATGTAGTAATTACATGTGGGTAATCCTCTGCCTGATGCGCTGTTCACTGCAGACATGTAGAAAACAGGCTACTCCCAGCCCCACACACACCGAGGGACCTCCTACAAATCCCCAGATTTCTCTGCAGTGCTCACTGAGAAGACATGAAGTATCACGCTCTCGCAGTCGAGCGGGGGATTTACAGCCCGAGGCCCTGCGGGACTATTTCCACCCGTCCTCTTTATGAAAGAATATTCCTCCCAGCCTGGGCTGCGTCGGTCGGGTGAAGGTAGGCAGCACCTTAGGTGCTTACGGAGCTAGACTCCACCGCAATCCCCCACCATAGGGTAGGCGGTTAAGGCTAATGGTGAGCCTTCAGAGGATGCCCCTCCTGCATCAGCGCCCCGTGCCCCGTGTAGCGGTGAACCCCGAGTATTGGGTCACCTTCCTTCCTAGTTCCTCCCGCTATTGGGGGGAAAAGAGGGGGGGGGGGGTTGTGTGTACAGACGGCCTAGCCTAACATTGCCCCATTACACTGTAAGTTAAAGCCCTTGACGGTTACTGGGTGTCAGAGCCGCTTTTCAACACTTATCTTAACCTTAGCCGCAGCGCCCTTAATGTAGTTTACTCGGCGCGTACGGCAGCTCCGACGCTACATGTTTACTACTGTATTCTTTCCTGTCATGTCAGTCCCTGAGGTGATTCACTCGGTAGGGGCTCAGTTTCTAACTACTCGCCTTTCTATTGGCTACGCGCTCCGAGCTTTGCGCTCTCCGGGGGGGGGGGGGGGGGGGGGGTTTGGCACGTGGTCTGATGTGGCGCGTTCTACGTCATTTTCAGCTCTGGCCCGCCCTTCGAGGTTCGCTGGCGCCATTCCTTTTCACGTGCGCGTGGTGAAGACTGTCCTCCCCTCGCTGTTCTGTAAGTGCCCTCATGGGCAACCTTTCTTTAGCTTTTGTTTCTCCTCGCTTGGCTCTGACATCCCTCTTCCCCTTGTGTCTTTCAGACCGTGAGCTTCGGTGGCTTCTCCCGGCCCGGCGTAACGCCCGGTCCTGACTTCTAAAAAATCACTCCCACTTCCCAGCGGGTCATTGGGGCATCCAGGGTTGCTTTATAGCGTCAATCCCTACTGGCATATTGCACATAATAATCACCATATGGAGGCATCTCAGGATATTGTGAACGGGGTTCCCTCGGGACAAGCCCGTCTGTGTGTAGCTTGTGGGGTCTTACCTAGCAGCGGTGACAATGCACGGGTCTGCGTCCCTTGTGCACAGCAGGCGCTAGCCGGTCTTCCCACCTCTTCTGAGGCTGAGCTCGCCCCTGCCTCGCTTCGCCTACTCCCCCAAGTCTGAGCCTAACCCCCAATACCAGTGGGGATTCTCATTCCGATTTGGCCACTAGGTTGGCTAGTGTGGAAAACTTAATTGCTGGCTCCTTGGCGCACAAGGCCACCGCCAAGAGGCGACATTTGAATCCTGAATCTACTATATTTCCTATAGAATCTGATGATTTACTTCTTTCCTACGCTCATTCCCCCTCAGGCGAAGGGGAATTGCTCTCTGACTCAGGGTCATACGATGACGAGTCCAGGGGACAGGAAGAGTCTGGTTCTGATCATTGGTCCTCGGACGACATGGATAGACTGTTGACCCAGATCTTTGACGTATTGTCCCTCTCTCCCCCTGCCGTGGCTCCCCGGCAAAGGGGCGATCTGTTCCACACCGCTAGGGCGCGGTTGAAGTTTCCCGAACAAACCCATTTTAATTACCTCGTGCTAAAAGAATGGGAACACCCCAGCAAACTTCATGGTGTGCCTAAAAGTGTGGATAAGAAATATCCCTTTCCTGCTGACCTGGTCAAGTGTTGGACATCACCACCAGTGGTTGATGCCCCAATCCTAAGTCTGTCCAACACCTCTATTATGCACTCCCCCGACACTACTACGCTGCGGGATTCGGAGGATCGGCGTGTTGACCAACTGGCATGTCATGCCTTTGCATTTGGGGGAGCATCGCTCCGCCCAGTGTGCGCCTTGGCCATCGCGGTGGTGGCGCTCAGGACCGTGGTTAAGACTGCTCTTGAAGGGGCGGATGACTTGCCCTCTGATGCTGCCAATGCTCTGGCCACCTGTGAAACTTTTGTAAACTATATCCTATCTGCATTGGACGATGCTATTAAGTTGAGTGCTAGGGCTTCTGCTCTGGTGGTAGCTATACGCCGAGCGGTCTGGTTGCGCCAGTGGGCCGCTGATAACGCCGCCAAGAAGGCCCTTACGGGGCTTCCATTTAAGGGATTGCGCCTGTTTGGAGAAAGGTTAGATATCTTTGCCAAGGGTGGCAAGTTACCCCAGCGCAAGCGTCAGATTCAGCCCTTTCGTGGCCCAAGCTCCCACTCGACCCCCTACCGTGGGGCTAAGCAAGGCAGAGGAGTGTCCTTCGCTGGGTCTCGGGCAGAGCCCTGGAACAAGAATAAAGGATGCCATCCCGGTGCCTCCTGGGGGCCCAAGCCCAAGGCCCCTCCCAAGACCCCTCAAGCATGAAGGGGCGCCCTCGCCCGTCAGGGTGGGGGGACGTCTACAGCACTTCGAACATGTCTGGAGTCGCCACGTCTCAGACCTGTGGATTCAGGAGGTAGTGTCCTCCGGTTACAAGATAGAATTTGCTGTACGGCCCCCTAACAGGTTAGTTGGGTCCCGGATCCCTCAGGACCCTGTGTCAGCACGGGTCTTGATGCTGGCTGTGCAGGACCTTCTGGATCTAGGGGTCATTTGCAAGGTCCCCTTAAGAGACAGGGGCAGGGGATTCTATTCCAACCTTCTCACGGTACCCAAAAAGGATGGTTCAGTCAGACTCATTCTGGATTTAAAAATCCTCAACAGATTTGTCAGAAACAAGCACTTTCGTATGGAAACTTTGCGCTCAGCCATCGCCTCGCTGCGCCCAGGGGACTTTGACATCTGTGGACATCAAGGATGCTTACCTGCACGTTTCGGTGTTTCCAGGACACCAAAGGTTTCTCAGATTTGCGCTGCTGGATCAGCATTACCAGTTCGTGGCCCTGCCATTCGGCCTCACGTCGGCTCCCAGGGTGTTCACCAAGGTGCTGGCAAGGGTGATGTCCCTGTTAAGACTAAGGGGCATACGCATGTTGCCCTACCTGGACGACATACTCATCACCTCTTGGTCTCTGCGACAGGCAGAGCTGGACCCTCAGTTCGTAGTGTCCACCCTGGAGTCATTCGGCTGGGTGATCAATTACCCCAAGTCCTCTCTGTCCCCCTCCTCAGTGACCCCGTTCCTGGGGATGATTCTGGATACAGTTCAGTCAAGGATATTCCTTCCTCAGCAGAAGGTGGAAGCTCTGACAACGCAGGCGATGTCCCTGCTTTCGAGCCCTCATCCCTCCATCCGGCAGGGAATGCAGTTGGTGGGCTCGATGGTGGCAAGCTTCGAAGCGGTGCACTTTGCCCAGTTTCATTTGAGAACCCTACAGCTTCACCTTCTGTAAGTTTGGAACAAGAACCCAGCGTCCTTGGACGGGATATGGGTGGTTCCCCCCTTGGTCAGACAATCCCTTGCGTGGTGTTTGGACCACAAGAACTTGACAAGGGGCAGATCCTTCCTGTCTCCCTCCTGGGAGACTGTCACAATGGATGCCAGTCTGTCGGGTTGGGGGGGATTCTGGAAGTCCCTGTGCTTTCAGGGGAGGTGGGGCCCTCAGGAGGCCCATCTGCCTATCAATGTCTTGGAACTCAGGGCGGTCAGATTGATGCTGGAACAATTGACCCATCACCTGAGGGGTCTGGCGGTTCAGGTACGTTCAGACAACAGAACAGCGGTTGCCTACATCAAGCATCAGGGAGGGACCCGGAGCAAGGGGGGCGGAGGCCAATGTCCAATGCATCTCGGCTGTCTACATTCCGGGGGCGGAGAACCTGCTGGCAGATGCTCTGAGCAGGGGGTCGTCCCATCAGGGGGAATGGTCCCTCTGCAACAGGGTATTTCAGTCCCTGTGTCACCGTTGGGGTGTGCCAGATGTGGATCTGTTTGCGTCCCGTCACAATCACAAGCTCCAGTGCTTTGTATCCCTGTCTCAGGATCCTCTGGCTCTGGCCACGGATGCCCTGTCCATGTCTTGGAGGGAGTTTCGGCTCCTGTATGTGTTTCCACCAATACCCGTTCTGGGCAGAGTTCTGCGCAAGATTGCTCTGGAAGGGGTACCCACGATTCTGGTGGCCCCAAGGTGGCCAAGAAGAGTGTGGTTCGCAGACGTGGTTCAAATGGCAGTAGATCAGTACGATCTGCCAAGGTTGCCAGATCTTTTAACTCAGGGGTCTCTACGCCATCCCAATTTACTAACTCTGGCTTTGACGGCTTGGCTGCTGAAACCTCCATCCTGATGGAAAAGGGTTTGTCTGCATCTGTAGTGGCTACTATGGTGCAAGCCAGGAAAAAGACTTCCTCTGCTATCTGTTATAGAGTCTGGCGTTCTTACATTGACTGGTGTGAGTCCAGGTCTCTTCCATGCCGGGAATTTTTAGTCTCTAGGGTGCTGGAGTTTTTACAACATGGTCTAGACTTAGGTCTTAAGCTTAGTACTCTGAAGGGCCATGTTTCGGCCCTGTCTATTTTCTTTCAGAACACTTTTTTGCCCAGCATTATCTTATCAAGACCTTCTTTCAGGGGGTCACTCACGTGCGCCCCCCCCTGCAAGCCTATGGTACCTGTTTGGGATTTAAATTTGGTTTTATCGGCCCTGCTGGGTGCTCCCTTTGAGCCTATTCAGGAGGCTGCTTTCGCTGTTCTCACGCTCAAGGTTGTCTTCTTAGTAGCTATCACCTCTGTTAGGCGTGTGTCTGAGTTGGCTGCCTTATCTATTCAGCCTCCCTACTATGAGAGACACCAGGATAAGGTGGTGTTCCACTTCAAACCAGACTTTCTACCTAAAGTGGTGTCTGCCTTTCATTTGAATCAAGATATTGTGCTTCCTTCTCTGTGCCCTAATCCTAGTAACCCTAAGGAAAGGGTTTTGCATTCCTTGGATGTGGTTAGGTGCGTCAAGTATTACCTAGTTATCACTAAGGCCTTCAGGAAGACTGATGCTCTCTTCGTTGTGCCTCACGGGCCTAGGAAGGGTTTGGCTCCCGCCAAGTCTACCATCAGTAAATGGATTCGCCAGGCTGTGGTTCAAGCCTATACTACTAAGGGGAAGTCTCCCCCCTTCCGTCTTACTGCTCATTCTACTCGAGCTGTTGGGGCTTCTTGGGCTTTTCAGCACCAGGCCTCTGTGGAACAAGTTTGCAAGGCCGCTACTTGGTCTTCTGTTCATACCTTTACTAAGTTTTACAAGGTTGATGTTAGGCCCCTTTACGGACACTGCTATTGGATGTCCCACATGTAATTACTACATCTGGAGCAGGACATGCTGTATGCTTAGAATAATACAATTCTGTGAAATACTCACCTGTAGAATTGGTATTATGTGCATACAGCACGTCCTGCTCCAACCCAGCCTGGTTTCACGTTGTTCTGGATCCCCTGTTTGGTGATTGTTATCATTGTTATTATTGCCAGTTTCTGGGTGGTTGGTTTCTCCTGGCTTCTCCTTTCTTTGCTTTTCAATGCTGGGGATTTGTGGGAGGTCCCTCGGTGTGTGTGGGGCCCGGGAGGAGCCTGTTTTCTACATGTCTGCAGTGAACAGCGCCTCAGGCGGAGGATTACCCACATGTAATTACTACATCTTTAGCAGGATGTGCTGTATGCACTTAATACCAATTCTACAGGTGAGTATTTCACAGAATTGTATTTTTGTCCTATCAGCATTGGATGACACCATCAGAATGTGTGCCAGAACTTCTGCCCTTGTGGTGGCTATACGCCGCTCGGTTAGAGTGCGCCAGTGGGCTGCTGACAACGCTGCCAAGAAGGCCCTCACTGGGTTTCCCTTTAAAGGACTGCGTCTGTTTGGAGACCGCCTGGACCTTTTTGCTAAGGGAGGCAGGTTACCCCAGCGCAGGCGGCAACCTCGGCCCTTTCGGGGTCAGGGTTCCTTCTCCGCCCCTTACCGCGGTGCAAGACAGGGAAGGGCGGTGTCTTTCCCTGGGGCCCGGGGAGATTTCTGGGGTAGAGGCAGAGGACGTGGACGTCCTGGCTCCTCCTGGGGTCCCAAAGGTGGGGGGACAGCTGCAGCACTTCGCTCACGTCTGGAGGCTTCATGACTCAGACCGGTGGATTCAGGAGGTAGTGTCCTCCGGTTACAAGTTGGAGTTTGCTGCCGATCCCCCTCCAAGATTCATCAGATCCCGGATTCCTCAGGACCCTGTGTCAGCTCAGGAGCTAGTGCAAGCAGTGCAAGGCCTCCTGGAGCTGGGGGTCATCTGCCAGGTCCCCTTAAGAGAAAAAGGCAAGGGCTTTTATTCCAACCTATTCACAGTACCCAAAAAGGATGGTTCTGTCAGGCCCATCCTGGACTTAAAGATTCTCAACAAGTTTGTCAGGGGCAGGTGCTTTCGCATGGAGACTCTGCGCTCTGCCATCAGTTCCCTGCGCCAAGGGGATTTCATGACTTCTGTGGACATCAGAGATGCTTATCTTCATATTCCTGTGTTCCCAGGTCATCAAAGGTTCCTCAGGTTCGCTCTGATGGATCAACACTACCAATTTGTGGCCTGGCCCTTCGGCCTCACTTCAGTTCCCAGGGTGTTCAAGGTGCTGGCGGGCGTGATGTCTCTGCTCAGATGTCAAGGCGTCCGCGTGCTTCCCTATCTGGACAACATAATCATCACTTCCCAGTCTCTACATCAGGCAGAGTTGGATACTCAGCTGGTGGTGTCCACTCTGGAGTCATTTGGATGGGTGATCAACCACCCCAAGTCCTCACTGTCCCCTTCCTTGGTAACTCCAGTCCTAGGAATGAATCTGGATACAGTTCAGGCAAGGATCTTCCTTCCTCAGCAGAAGGTGGACAGTCTGATTGCACTGGCCGAGTCCCTTCTAGCTTGTCCCCATCCCTCCATCAGGCAGGGGATGCAGCTGGTGGGCCTGATGGTGGCATGCTTCGAAGCGGTCCCTTATGCTCAGTTCCACTTGAGGCCTCTGCAACTTCACCTATTGTCAGTATGGGACAAGGACCCAGCTTCCCTGGACAGGGTCTGTGTGCTCTCCCCCCAGGTCAGGAGGTCCCTCTTGTGGTGGATGGACTCAAGGAACCTGTTGGGGGGCAGATCCCTTCTTGCCCCTTCCTGGGAGACGGTCACCACAGATGCCAGTCTATCAGGTTGGGGCGGGGGGGGGGGGGTTCTGGAAATCCCTGCGGTTCCAGGGGAGGTGGGGCCCACACACCTATCAATATCTTGGAACTGCGAGTGTTCAGGTTAGTTCTGGCTCGCTTGACTACTCATCTTTAGGGCCTGCCTGTTCAGTTGGCGCTCGGACAACCAGACGGCAGTTGCCTACCTCAATCGTCCGGGAGGGACCCGGAGCAAGAGGGCCCTCCATGTAGTGTCTCTGATCCTGACCTGGGTGGAGGCCAATTTTCCCTGCATATCAGCGGTGTACATTCCGGGGGTGAAAAATTTGCTGGCATATCCTCTGCAATAGGGGGTTCCAGTGTCTGTACCACCGTTGGCCGACCAGATGTGGATCTGTTTGCGTTCCATCACAATCACAAGCTCCCGGCCTTTGTCTCCCTGTCCCAGGATCCTCTGGCCTTGGCCATGAATGCCCTAGCAATGTCATGGCAGGACTTTCGGCTCCTGTATGTCTTTCCTCCATTGCCCCTGCTGGGCAGGGTTCTGCGCAAGATTGCTCTGGAAGGGGTGCCAGCAATTTTGGTGGCCGCCAGGTGGCCATGAAGAGTGTGGGTCGCAGACGTGATGCAGATGTCAGTAGACCAGTACGTTCTGCCAAGGGTGCCAGGTCTGCTCACTCAGGGACCCTTACGCCATCCCAATTTATAAACTCTGGCCTTGACGGCCTGGCTGCTGAAACCTCCATCTTGATGGAAAAAGGCTTGTCCGCCTCGGTGGTTGATACCATGGTGAAGGCTAGGAAGAAAACTTCTTCTTCCATCCATTACAGGGTATGACATACCTACTTTGACTGGTGTGAGTCTAGGTCTCTTCCCTGTCCAGTGTTTTTAGTCCCCAGGGTTCTGGAGTTCTTACTGCATGGGTTGGAGTCAGGATTCCAACTCAGTGCTCTGAAGGGTCAGGTTTCTGCCCTGTCTGTCTTCTTCAGAAGTCTTTTGCTCAGCATTCTTTCTTTCAGGGGGTTACCCAGGTGCATCCCCCACGTAAACCTATGGTCCCTGTTTGGGATTTGAACTTGGTTTTGTTTGCCTTGCAGGGTGTTCCCTTTGCTCCTATTCAGGATGCTGCTCTGGCTGTTCTTACCCTCAAGGTTGTCATTCTGTTGGCTATTACTTCGGTCAGGCGTGTGTCTGAGCTGGCGGCTCTGTCTATCCAGCCCCCATACTTTGAGAGACACCAGGATAAGGTGGTGTTCCGCTTTAAGACGGACTTTCTGTCTAAGGTGGTGTCTGCTTTTCATTTGAATCAAGATATTGTTCTTCCTTCATTGTGCTGTAATCCTAGCAACGCTAAGGAAAGGGTTCTGCATTCCTTGGATGTGGCCAGGTGTCTGAAGTATTACCTGGTGGTCACTGCGTCCTTCAGGAAAACTGATGCTCTTTTTGTGGTCTCTTCTGGGCCCAGGAAGGGTTTGGCTCCTGCCAAGTCTACTATTAGCAAATGGATCTGTCAGGCCGTGATTCAGGCCTATTCTGCTAAGGGGAAGGGTCCTCCCTTAAGCCTTACTGTTCATACTACTTGTGCTATTGGTGCCTCTTGGGCCATCCAGCACCAGGCTTCTGTTGAACAAGTTTGCAAGGCCGCTACTTGGTCTTCTGTTCATCCCTTTTCAAAGTTTTACAAGGTTGATGTTAGGGCCTCAGCTGATGCTGTTTTTGGCCGCAAGCTTTTGCAGGCGGCAGTGGTTTAAACTGTCTGCTGTTACATTTTTGTTGGGGATTCCACCCTACTTATGGACACTGCTATTGGATGTCCCAAGTGTAAGTACTATATCTGGAGCAGGACGTACTGTATACTAAGAATAATACAATTCTGTGAAATACTCACCTGTAGAATTGGTATTATTTGTATACAGTACGTCCTGCTCCACCCCACCCTGGTTTTGCATTTTACTGGATCCCTTGTATGGTGATTGTTATCATTACCAGTTGTTTTGGGTGGTTATATTCTCCCGGCTTTTCAATGCTGGGGATTTGTGGGAGGTCCCCGGGTATTTGAGGGGCCGGGAGGAGCCTGTTTTGCATGTCTCTGCAGTGCAGCGCCATCTGGCGGAGGATAACCCAAGTGTAAGTACTATATCTGGAGCAGGACGTACTGTATACAAATAATACCAATTCTACAGGTGAGTATTTCACAGAATTGTATTTTTGGGCCTGCCTGTTCAGTTGGCGCTTGGACAACCAGACGGCAGTTGCCTACATCAATCATCAGGGAGGGACCCGGAGCAAGAGGGCCCTCCAGGAAGTGTCTCTGATCCTGACCTGGGTGGAGGCCAATGTTCCCTGCATATCAGAGGTGTACATTCCGGGGGTGAAAAATCTGCTGGCAGACCCTCTGAGCAGGGGGACCTCTCGCCAAGGAGAATGGTCCCTCTGCAACAGGGTGTTCCAATCTCTGTGCCACCGTTGGGGCCAACCAGATGTGGATTTGTTTGCGTCCCGTCACAATCACAAGCTCCCGGCCTTTGTCCCCATGTCCCAGGATCCTCTGGCCTTGACCACTGATGCTTTCGCACTGTCATGGCAGGACATTAAGTTCCTGTATGTCTTTCCTCCATTCCCCCTGCTGTGCAGGGTTCTGCGCAAGATTGCTCTGGAGCGGGTGCCAGCAATTCTGGTGGCCCCCAGGCGGCCAAGAAGAGTGTGTTCGCAGACGTGGTGCAGATGGCAGTAGACCAGTACGTTCTGCCAGGGGTGCCAGATCTGCTCACTCAGGGCCCCTTACGCCATCCCAATTTACAAACTCTGGCTTTGACGGCCTGGCTGCTGAAACCTCCATCTTGATGGAAAATGGCTTGTCCGCCTCGGTGGTTGATACCATGGTGAAGACTAGGAAGAAAACTTCTTCTTCCATCTATTACAGGGTATGGTGTACCTACTTTGACTGGTGTGAGTCTAGGTCTCTTCCCTGTTGGGTGTTTTCAGTCCCCAGGGTTCTGGAGTTCTTACAGCATGGGTTGGAGTCGGGTGCTTTGAAGGGTCAGGTTTTATGCCCTGTCTGTTTTCTTCAGAAGTCTTTTGCTCAGCATTCTTTGATTAAGACCTTTTTTCCAGGTTGTCACTCATGTGCGTTCCCCACGTAAACCTGTGGTCCCTGTCTGGGATTTGAATTTGGTTTTGTCTGCCTTGCAGGGTGCTCCCTTTGATCCTATGCAGGATGCTGCTCAGGCTGTTCTTACCCTCAAGGTCTTCTATTCAGCCCCCATACTTGGGAAGACTCTAGGACAAGGTGATGTTCCGCTTTAAGCCAGATTTTCTGCCTAAGGTAGTGTCTGCCTTTCATTTGAATCAAGATATTGTTCTTCTTTCTTTGTGCCCTAATCCTAGCAACGCTAAGGAGAGGGTTTTGCATTCCTTGGATGTGGTCAGGTGTTTGAGGTATTACCTGTTGGTCACTGCGTCCTTCAGGAAAACTGATGCTCTTTTTGTGGTCCCTTCTGGGCCCAGGAAGGGTTTGGCTCCTGCCAAGTCTACTGTTAGCAAATGGATCCGTCAGGCCGTGATTTAAGCCTATTCTGCTAAGGGGAAGGGTCCTCCCTTTCGCCTTACTGCTCATTCTACTCGTGCTGTTGGTGCCTCTTGGGCCTTGTTATCATTGTTATAGTTACCAGTTTGGGTGGTTAAATTCTCCCTGTTTCTCGTTCACTGCTTTTCAATGCTGGGGATTTGTGGGAGGTCCCGGGTATTTGAGGGGCCGGGAGGAGCCTGTTTTACATGTCTCTGCAGTGCAGCGCCATCTGGCGGAGGATAACCCAAGTGTAAGTAATCTATCAGGAGCAGTACGTACTGTATACTTATAATACCAATTCTACAGGTGAGTATTTCACAGAATTGTATTTTTACTTATGTCTTTCAGGTGGGATACCATTGGGTTGTGGTTTTTCCTGGCTCCACTCCTTCCTCCCCCTCATTCCCCCTTTATTAATTTCTGGGGGCATCCCGGGTGGCTTCTGTATTAAGCCTGTACCCACTGCTGGCCTATTGCGCCTGTGCTAATCATCATACGGAGGCTTCTGGGGATAGCACGCTTGGGGGCCCTTCGGGGCAAGCACGGCTGTGTTCCATGTGTGGGGTATCCCCTGTGAGTAACAGTGTCACGGTGTGCGTGCCGTGCGCTGAAAGTGTCCTTGCGCTTCAAGCTGGTTTGCCTGCTTCGCTTCCCAGCTCTGCGCCTCACTCGGCTTCACCTACTCCCCCGCTCCTGCAATTGGGCCCCAGTGAGGGGAATGTTGGCAGGGAGTCGCATTCTGATTTGGCTCTGCGGTTGGCTAACATTGAATAGCCGCTTGCCAGGAATGCTCCTAGGAAGGCCTCTGGCAAGAAGAGACACCTGTACCCCAGGTCTGCTCCCCTTACTGAAATGTATGTGGGGATTGATGAGCTTGGTGACTGTCACCCCCTTGAGATGGGGCTACTCTCTCAGGACTCCTCTTGGAACCATCAGGAGGGTTGCGATAGTGACCCTGGGTCTGCGTCCGGAGAGGAATCATGGTACCCTGAGGACACTGATAATCTGCTGTCACATATTTTTGAAATTTGGCACATTGCTCCCCCTGAGGTAGCTAAAAGAAAGCAGGGGGAGCTTTTTCACCCTGGTAAACAGCGTTCCCTGAGCAGAAACATTTTATCGCCTTGGTGCTTAAAGAATCGGAACATCCTAACAAGTTGCCTGTGGTGCCCAAGGGTTTGGATAAAAGGTATCCCTTTCCCGTTGATCTGGTTAAAGTGGACCAACACCCAGGATTTTGACTATCCTGGGCTTTGGTCCACTTCAGCAGGGCACCCCGATCGGGGGTGCCCCGCTGTGTGTAACCCCCCAGAAAGCCCCAAAAACGTACCTCTCCCCGCTCCCACGTTACCGCTGCCGCCAATCACCGCCGACGGACAAGCGGGAGGCAGCGACGGACAAAAGAGCGCACCCGCCTCCCGCGCGTGCCCGCGCCGGCCATTCACAGACGGACGCGCGGGAGGCTGCGGCAGGCGCCGCTGGAATGAGGATCAGGTAGGGATTTAGGGGTTTCTGGGGGGTTTCACACAGCGATCGGGGTGCCCCACTGTCAGGGGACTGACCGGTCCGGGAATCTTATAGATTCCCGGGTCGATCAGTGGAGGGTGTTGGTCCACTTTAAGAGGTGGTCATTTCCCCATGAAGTGGACGCTCCCGTGCTAGGCTTGTCCAATACTTCGGTCATGCCTTCCCCTGACACTACCACTCTGAGGGATGGAGAGGACCGGCTCATGGATCAAGTGGCCTGCCATGCTTTTACCTGTGTGGGGGCTGGCTTGCGCCCTGTATGTGCTGCCACCATTACTGCTATTGCCCTTAGGAAAATGCTTAAGCGTCTCATTGATGGCACAACAGCCGGTAGTGTGGGGGAGGAATATAGGACTCTCTTACTTTGCTCTGATTTTGTGGCCTTTATCCTTACTGCTATGGATGATGCTGTGTGGCTGTGTGGAAGGACCTCTGCGCTCTTGGTGGCTATGCGCCGCTCTGTCTGGTTGCGCCAGTGGGCAGCTGACGCTGCGGCTAAGAAAGCTCTCACTGGCCTCCCCTTCGTGGGGCTGCGGCTGTTTGGAGAATGTCTTGATGTTCAAGCCAAGGATGGAAGGCTGCCTCAGCGTAGGAGGCAGTCTCGTCTCTTTCGGGGGTCCTCTGCCCCCCTCCCTTCCTTTTGTATTCCTAGAGGGGGCCGTGGCTCCCTCCTCTCCGGTGGTCGCAGAGATTCTTGGGGCCGTGGCAGAACCCATGGTCATCCCGGTCTCTCCTGCAAGTCCAAACCCTCTCCCAAGCCCCCTCAGGCATGAAGGGGCGCCCTCACCCATCTGTGTGGGGGGGGCGGCTTCGGCTCTTTGCTCACGTCTGGAGGCTTCACGTCTCAGACCTGTGGATTCAGGAGGTAGTGTCCTCCGGTTACAAGATAGTTTGCAGCCTGTTCCCCCCCCCAAAGATTCATCAGATCCCGGATGTCTTTAAACCCCCGTCCGCTCAGGGATTGCTTCTGGCTGTTCATTGCCTGTTTGAGGCCGGAGTCATTTGTTTGGTGCCTCGTCAAGAAAGAGGTCAGGGGTACTATTCCAATCTTTTCACGGTCCCCAAAAAGGACGGCTCTCTGAGGCCCATTCTGGATCTGAAGGGCCTCAACAAATTTGTCAGATTCAAGCACTTTCGCATGGAGACGCTGCGCTCTGCTGTTAGTACCCTTCGCCCAGGCGACTTCATGACCACTGTGGACATCAAGGATGCTTATCTTTATGTGCCTATCTTCCCAGGTCATCAGAGATTTATAAGGTTCGAGCTGCAGGGTCAGCATTACCAGTTTGTGGCTCTACCCTTCAGTATCATCTCGGCACCTCGGGTGCTCACCAAGGTGCTGGCGGGAGTGATGGCTCTGCTAAGGAACCAGGGCACCCGCATCATTTCTTACCTGGATGACATCCTGATTGTGGCCAAGTCCTTTCCTCAGGCCGAGCGGGACACTCAAATGGTGACACTCTGGAGTCTTTCGGCTGGGTGATCAACTATCCCAAATCTTCTCTGTCCCCGTCATTGGTGAGGACCTTTCTGGGCATGACGCTGGATACCTCTCAGGTCAAGGTGTTCCTTCCTTAGCAGAAGGTGGAAGGTCTTCAGCTGCAGGCTCGGGCTCTGCTGTCGTGTCCTCATCCCTCCATCCGTCAGGGGATGCAGTTGGTGGGCCTGATGGTGTCCTGCTTCCAGGCAGTCCCCCTTGATCAGTTTCACATGAGACCTCTCCACCTCTTGTCAGTTTGGGATCGGGACCCTGTGTCCCTGGATCAGGAATTTGTTTTGTCTCCCCTGGCCGGACAGTCTCTCTCATGGTGGCTGGACTCAAGGAACCTTCTGGGGGGCAGGTCCTTCCTGCCCCCGTGCTGGGAAACGGTCACCACAGATGCCAGTCTGACTGGCTGGGGAGACTTCTGGAAGTCCTTGAGGTTCCAGGGTCGGTGGGGCCCACAAGAGGCCCATGCTTCCATCAACGTCCTGGAACTGAGGGCGATCAGGTTGGTTCTTTCTCGCCTATCCACTCACCTCCAGGGTCGGGCTGTTCAGATTCGCTCAGACAACCAGACGGCGGTTGTCTACATCAACCATCAGGGAGGGACTCGGAGCAAGCGAGCCTTCAAGGAAGTGTCCCTGATTCTGTCTTGGGCGGAACAGCATGTTCCCTGCATCTGAGCGGTATACATCCCAGGGGTGGAGAACCAGGTGGCGGACTCCCTAAACGGGGGCGTCTCATCTGGGAGAGTGGTCTCCGCTGGGGTCAGCCGGATGTGGATCTGTTTGCGTCCCGTGACAATCACAAACTTCCCAGATTTGTCTCTGTCTCAGGATCCTCTGGCCTTCGCCACGGATGCCTTGGCAATACCTTGGACGGATTTTCAGCTTCTCTGTGTTCCCTTTGTTTCCTCTTCTGGGCAGGGTCATGCGCAAGATAGCACAGGAGCGAGTACCAGCCATACTAGTGGACCCTTGTTGGCCAAGAAGAGTTTGGTTCGCAGATGTCGTGCGGTTGGCAGTAGACTGGCACGTCTTGCCCAAGGATCCAGATCATCTCACCCATGGGCGCCATCCCAATTTACAAACTCTGGCTTTAACGGCTTGGCTGCTGAAACCTCCATATTGATGGAAAAGGGGTTGCCTGCTTCTGTTGTTGATACCATTGTTTGGGCTAGGAAGAAGTCCTCGTCCTTTATCTATTACAGGGTCTGGCATGCTTAAATTGCCTGGTGTGAGTCCAAGTCTCTTCCCTGTCGGGTTTTTTCCATTCACAGGATTCTGGAATTCTTGCAACATGGTTTGGATCAGTGGCTTCAACTTAGTACCCTAAAAGGCCCTATTCTTAGTATACAGTACGTCCTGCTCCAAATCTAATATTTACAGTTGGGATATACTCCGCCAGATGGCGCTGGACTGCAGAGACATCGAAAATAGGCTCCTCCCGGCCCCTCAAATACCCAGGACCTCCCACAAATCCCCAGAATTTCTCTGCAGTCTGGCTGCGAAGGACAAGAAATTGGCCCTCTACTCGCAGGTGAGCGGGGTTATTAACCTGCGGCCCTGTAGGACTATTCCCAACCTTTCCACTAATAATATGCCTCCCAGCCTTGGCTGCGCTGGTCGGGTGAAGGTAGGCAGCACCACTGTCAGGTGCTTAGGAGCGCTGCTCCACCGCAATCCCCCACCAAAGGGTAGGCGGTTCAGGCTTATGGTGAGCCTCTATGGTATGCCCCTCCCGCACTATTGCCCCTGTCTGTCGGTGGACCCTATTTAAGTGGCCGCCGTCCTCCCTCATCCTCCTTATAGTCTTCGGGGGAAAAGAGGGGTGTGTGTGTGTGTATGTGTATAGATATAGTCTGTGCTTTCAACTTTAACATGTCTTTATTCTTATGTCAGCCGCCGCGCTTACTTGTCTTTTTTGCTTTTAAATTTGCCGCTGCCGCGCGCTGACTTGGTTCCGCGCTTGGCGGCGGCATTACCTCAGGCGCTGGCGCGCCATCATTGCCTGTTGGCCTTCTGGCTTCGCGCTCTTCGGGGGGTGGGGGGGTGGGGCAGGGCCCGTCTTTGGCGCCTTCCGCGTCATCGCCGTTACTGGCCCTCCCCTCGAGGTATACCGACGCCATCTTTTCTGACTTGGTTGGCCTATGCGCGACGGACTCATACCTACCGCGGCCCGTAAGTGCCCTCGCGGGCGGCTTGATCTGCTTCACTTTTGTTACGATGAACTTAAGGTCTTTTCTGCTTATGTCAGGCGGGACGAACCTTCTTGGCTTCTCACGGACCTGTTTTTAGTATATCACTTGTAAAGGCCCTGTAAAGAGTTATACTCCCACATCACTAGCGGGTTATTGGGGCATCCAGGGTTGCTATATAGCGTTATTCCCTATCGGCGTATAGCGCCGTGATAATCACCATATGGAGGCATCTCAGGATAATGGGACCGGGGTCCCTACGGGACAAGACCGGCAGTGTGTAGCGTGTGGGCAGCCTCATGCCGACGCAGAGAAGACACGGGTCTGTGCACCCTGTGCTGAGCAGGTGCTTGCATTGCAATCTGGCTTACCCGTGGCTGCGCCTCGCTTCACTTCGCCTACTCCCCCAAGCTTAAACCTCACTCCTACTGAGTTGCATACTAGTGGGGATTCTCAGCCTGATGTGTCTTCTAGACTGGCTACTGTTGAACAAATTATTGCGAAGTCTTTTGCGCGTAAGGCCCCTGCTAAGAAGCGGCACTTGGTGCCTAATGTTACTGTTTTCCCTATGGGAAAGGAGGAGTTTTGGAATCTGTGTGGCTATACCCCGTTTGACGAAGGGGAGCTTTTTTATGATTCAGGCTCATTTGATGAGAGACCAAGGGGTCATGACGATTCTGGCTCTGACTCCTGGGCCCCGGATGACACTGACAGATTATTGACCCATATTTTTGAGGTTCTGTCTATCGCTCTCCTTGTTGAGGCTCCCAGGCAAAGAGGGGAGCTTTTCCATACAGCAAGATCACGTTTGCAAGCACATTTCCATAACCTTGTGCTCAAGGAATGGGAGCGCCCCAGTAAACTTCCCGTGGTTCCAAAGAGTTGGGATAGGAAGTATCCCTTTCCTGCTGAGGTGGTTAAATGTTGGTCATCCCGACCCCCCCCCCCCCCCCCCCCGAGGTGGATGCCCCAATCCTTGGGCTATCTAACACCTCTGTCATGCATTCCCCTGATTCTACTGCCCTGCGGGATGCCGAAGACCGGCGTATTGATCAGCTGGTATCCCACGCCTTTGCATGTGCGTGGACAGCGCTGCGCCTGGTCTGTGCCTCTGCCATTACTGCTGTGGCCACTAGAACCCTTATCAGAAATATGCTCGATAGTGCCCCTGATGATTTGCCTTGTGAGGTGTTTAATGCACTCTCCAGTTGTGATGTTTTTGTAAATTTTGTCCTATCCGCATTGGATGACACCATCAGAATGTGTGCCAGATCTTCTGCCCTCGTGGTGGCTATACGCCGCTCGGTTAGGCTGCGCCAGTGGGCTGCTGACAATGCTGCCAAGAAGGCCCTCACTGGGTTTCCCTTTAAAGGGTTGCGTCTGTTTGGAGACCGCCTGGACCTTTTTGCTAAGGGAGGCAGGTTACCCCAGTGCAGGCGACAACCTCAACCCTTTCGGGGTCAGGGCTCCTTCTCCTCCCCTTACCTTGGTGCAAGACAGGGAAGGGCGGTGTCTTTCCCTGGGGCCCGGGGAGATTTCTGGGGTAGAGGCAGAGGACGTGGACGTCCTGGCTCCTCCTGGGGTCCCAAAGCAAAATCCTCTCCCAAGCCCCCTCAGGCATGATGGGGCGCCCTTACCCAACCGGGTGGGGGGGGACGGCTGCAGCACTTCGCTCACGTCTGGAGGCTTCATGTCTCAGACCGGTGGATTCAGGAGGTAGTGTCCTCCGGTTACAAGTTGGATTTTGCTGCCGATCCCCCTCCAAGATTCATCAGATCCCCGATTCCTCAGGTCAGCTCAGGAGCTAGTGCAAGCAGTGCAAGGCCTCCTGGAGCTGGGGGTCTTCTGCCAGGTTATTCCAACCTATTCACAGTACCCAAAGGGGATGGTTCTGTCTGGCCCATCCAGGACTTATAGTTTCTCAACAAGTTTGTCAGGGGCAGGCGTTTTCGCATGGAGATTCTGCGATTTGCCATCCGTTCCCTGCGCCAAGGGGATTTCATGACTTCTGTGGACAGCAAAGATGCTTACCTTCATATTCCTGTGTTCCCAGGTCATCAAAAGTGCCTCAGGTTCGCTCTGATGGATCAACATTACCATATTGTGGCCTTGCCCTCGCTTCAGCCCCCAGGGTGTTCACCAAGGTGCTGGCTGGCGTGATGTCTCTACTCAGATGTCAGGGCGTCCGCGTGCTTCCCTATCTGGGCGACATCCTCATCACTTCCCAGTCTCTACATCAGGCAGAGTTGGATACTTAGCTGGTGGTGTACACCTTCCCTGGTAACTCCATTCCTAGGAATGAATCTGGATACAGTTCAGGCAAGGATCTTCCTTCCTCAGCAGAGGGTGGACAATCTGATTGCACAGGCTCAGTCCCTCATAGCTTGTCCCTACCCCTCCATCTGGCAGGGGAAGCTGCTGGTGCGCCGGATGGTGGCATGCTTCGAAGCGGTCCCTTATGCTCAGTTCCACTTGAGGCCTCTGCAACTTCACCTATTGTCTGTATGGGACAAGGACCCAGCCTCCATGGACAGGGTCTGTGTGCTCTCCCCCCTGGTCAGGAGGTCCCTCTGGTGGTGGATGGACCCGAGGAACCGGCTGGGGGGCAGAGCCTTTCTTGCTCCTATCAATGTCTTGGAACTACGAACGATCAGGTTAGTTCTGGCTCGTTTAAATACTCATCTTCAGGGCCTGCCTGTGCAGGTGTGCTCGGACAACCAGACGGCAGTTGCCTACTTCAATCATCAGGGAGGGACCCGGAGCAAGGGGGCCCTCCAGGAAACGTCTCTGATCCTGACCTGGGCAGAGGCCAATGTCCCCTGCATTTCAGCTGTGTACATCCCGGGGGTTGAAACTTGTCTGACGGTCTCTCTAAGCAGGGGGACCTCTCGCCAGGGAGAATGGTACCTATGCAGCAGGGTGTTTCAATCTCTGTGTCACCGTTGGGGCCAACCAGATGTGGATCTGTTTGCGTCCCGCCACAATCACAAGCTTTCAGCCTTTGTCTCCCTGTCCAGGGATCCTCTTACCCTGAACTCTGATGCGCTAACAATGTCATGGGAGGACTTTCAGTTCCTGTATGTCTTCCCCCCCATTCCCCTGGGAGGAGTTGCTCTGGAAGGAGTGCCAGCAATTCTGGTGGCCCCCAGGTGGCTAAGAGGAGTGTGGTTCGCAGACGTGGTACAGCTGGCAATAGATCAGTACGCTCTGCCCTTGGTGCCAGATCTAATCACTCAGGAGTCACTACGCCATCCCATTTTACAAACTCTGGCTTTGACGGCTTGGCTGCTGGCTTGGCTGCTGAAACCTCCATCCTGATAGAGAAGGGGCTGTCTTCCTCAGTTGTGGATACCTTGATTAAGGCTAGGAAGAAGTCTTCCTCTTCCATTTATTACAGGGTTTGGCGTGCCTACATTAACTGGTGTGAGTCTAAGTCTCTTCCCTGTCGTGTCTTCTCTATTTCCAGGATTAAGGAGTTCCTGCAGCATAGGTTGGAGATGGGGCTCCAACTCGGTACTCTGAAGGGTCAGGTTTCCGCCCTGGCTATTTTTTTCCAGAAGTCCTTTGCTCAGCACCTTCTGATCAGAACTTTTTTCCAGTGGGTCACTTGTGTGTCCCCCACGTAAACCTATGGTGCCTGTTTGGGATTTGAATCTGGTTCTGTCAGCCCTGCAGGGTGCTCCCTTTGAACCTGTGCAGGATGCTGCCTTGGCCATTCTTACGCTCAAGGTTGTGTTTTTGGTGTCTTATCACTTCTGTCAGGCGTGTGTGTGAGTTGGCGGCGCTGTCCATTCAGCCCCCCTACTATGAGAGACACCAGGACAAGGTGGTGTTTTGTTTCAAACCTGACTTTCTGCCTAAGGTGGTGTCTGCTTTTCATTTAAATCAGGATATTGTTCTTCCTTCTTTGTGCCCTAATCCTAGCAATGTTAAGGAAAGGGTTTTGCACTCTTTTGATGTTGTTAGGTGTCTGAAGTACTATCTGGTGGCTACTGCACCTTTCAGAAACACTTATGCTCTTTTTGTGGTCCCTTCTGGTCCCAGGAAGGGTTTGGCTCCTGCCAAGTCTACTGTCAGCAAGTGGATTCGTCAGGCTGTGATTCAGGCCTACTCTGCTAAGGGGAAGAATCCTCCCTTCCACCTTACTGCTCATTCCACTCGTTCTATTGGTGCCTCTTGGGCTTTTCAGCACCAGGATGAAAAGCCTGCCAAGTCTACTATCAGCAAGTGGATTCTTCAGGCTGTGATTCAGGCCTACTCTGCTAAGGGGGAGAATCCTCCCTTCCGCCTTACTGCTCATTCCATTCGTGCTATTGGTGCCTCTTGGGCTTTTCAGCACCAGGCTTCTGTTGAACAAGTTTGCAAGGCCGCTACTTGGTCTTCTGTTCATACCTTTTCAAAGTTTTACAAGGGTGATGTTAGGGCCTCAGCTGATGCTGTTTTTGGTGGCAACGTTCTGCAGGCGGCAGTGGTTTAAACTGCCTGCTGCTGATTTTTCTTGGGGATCCCACCCTACTTTATGGACGCTGCTATTGGATGTCCCAACTGTAAGTATTAGATTTGGAGCAGGACGTACTGTATACTAAGAATAATACAATTCTGTGATTACTCACCTGTAGAATTGGTATTATGAGTATACAGTACATCCTGCTCCAACCCACCCTTGGTTTGCCTTTTCCTGGATCCCCTGTATGGTGATTGTTATCATTGTTATAGTTGATAATTGAATTGTTTAATGCTCCCGGCTTCTCCTTAACTGCTTTTCAATGCTGGGGATTTGTGGGAGGTCCCTGGGTATTTGAGGGGCCGGGAGGAGCCTATTTTCGATGTCTCTGCAGTCCAGCGCAATCTGGCGGAGTATATCCCAACTGTAAGTATTAGATTTGGAGCAGGACGTACTGTATACTCATAATACCAATTCACAGAATTGTATTTTTTCAGCTCTGGCAATTTTTTTCCAAAGATCTTTTGCCAATCACCGGTTGGTTAAAACCTTTTTTCAGGGTGTTTCTCATGTGTGTCCACCCCGTAAGCCTTTGCTACCAGTCTGGGATTTGAATCTGGTGTTGTCTGCCCTGCAAGGGACTCCCTTTGAGCCTATCCGTGATGCTACCTTGTCTATTCTGACCCTTAAGGTAGCCTTTCTGGTGGCTATCACTTTTGTAAGGCGAGTTTCTGACCTAGCGGCACTTTCCATCAAACCTCCTTATTTTGAGAGGCATCAGGATAAGGTGGTGTTTCTGCTCAAACTGGACTTCCTGCCTAAGGTTGTGTCTGCCTTTCATCTTAATCAGGACATTGTCTTGCCTTCCTTGTGTCCTAATCCTGCTAATTCCAAAGAGCGGTCTCTGCATTCCCTAGATGTCGTCAGGGCTCTGAAGTTTTATTTGGTTACCACCGAGCCTTTCAGGAAGTCTGATGCTCTTTTTGTTCCCACTTCTGGACCTAGAAAGGGTTTCTCTCCGGCTAAATCCACTATCAGCAAGTGGATCCGTCAGGCGGTAGTTCAAGCCTATTCTGCTAAGGGAAAGGAACCTCCCTTTGGGATTACTGCTCATTCTACTCATGCTATTGGTGCCTCTTTGGGCTTTTCAGGACCAAGCTTCTGTTGAACAAGTTTGCAAGGCCGTTACTTGGTCTTCTGTTCATACTTATTCTTAGTATACAGTACGTCCTGCTCCAGATATAATACTTACACTTGTGCTACACTGCAGAGACATGCAAAACAGGCTCCTCCCGGCCCTTCAAATACCCAGGGATCTCCCACAAATCCCCAGATTTCTCTGCAGTGCTGACTGTGAAGTATCATTCTCTCGCAGGTGAGTGGGGCTATTAAAGCCTGCGGCCCTGTTGGACTACTCCCACCCTTCCTCTTCGTGATGTGCCTCCCAGCCTGGGCTGCGCTGGTCGGGTGAAGGTAGGCAGCACCATGCGTGCTCTTGGAGCCATGCTCCACCGCAGTCCCCCACCACAGGGTAGGTGATTTAGGCTGATGGTGAGCCTCTAGTGGATGCCCCTCCCGCATTATTGCCCCATACCCCGTGTTGCGGTGGACCATGTTCAAAGGGTCACCATCCTCCCTCGTTCCCCCCCGTAGCTCGGGGGGAAAGAAAAGGGGGGGTGTGTGTGTGTGGTGGTCTTAGTGTATTGATTACACGTTATAGCCTTAGTATTGTCCTTGACTTATACACCTTGGTGTCAGAGCCGCGCCGTTTGCCTTTTATTACTATCGGCCACCGCCGCGCGAGTCTCTTACCCTTATTGGGTGAGCATGCGAACAGGCGGCGGCGTAGCCTCAGACGCTATGGCGTCTTCTTTGGAAACCCCTGTTTTTTTCTAAGTGTGTCATACACTCGCGTTTTCTTGTCTGCGTTGACTACCTCAGAGCTTCGCGCTCTTCGGGGGGTGGGGACCTGGCTTGGCGCGCTTCGCGTCACAGGCCCGCTCTGGCCCGCCCTTCGAGGTTCGCTTGGCGCCATTTTAGATGCTCATGGGTGACGGTCCTCCTCCTCCCTAGGTCTGTAAGTGCGATTTTCTTCATTCTTGTTCACTGCGCATGGCTCTGACATCCCTATTCCCATTATGTCTTTCAGACAGTCGAATCCAGTGGCTTCTCCCGGCCCGGTATAATTGCCAGTTGGACCTAGTATAATTACTCCCACTTCCCTGCGGGTCTTTGGGGCATCCAGGGTAGCTTATAGCGTCAATCCCTACTGGCCTATTGTGCCTATTAATCACCATATGGAGGCATCCCAGGATATTGTGAACAGGCTTCCCTCGGGACAAGCTCGGCTGTGTGTAGCTTGTGGGGTCTCACCTATCAGCGGTGACAATGCACGGGTCTGCGTCCCTTGTGCACAGCAGGCGCTAATGGTACTTCCCGCCCCTCCTGTGGCTGGGCCTGCACCTCGCCTCACTTCACCTACCCCCCCAAGCCTGACCAGTGTTGAGAAATTGCTTGCTAGTTCTCTAGCGCGCAAGGCCACTGCAAAAAAGTGGCACATAATCCCTGATTCTGCTCCTTTCCCTACGGAGTCTGATGATTTTTCGCATCTATATGGCCATGCCCCTTCGGACGAAGGGGAGCTGTTCTCTGACTCAGGGTCATCTGATGAGAAGTCTAGGGGTCATGACGATTCCGGTTCTGATCACTGGACCCCGGATGATACTGACAAACTACTGCTTCAGATTTTTGTCCATCTCTCCCCCTGTTGCGGCTCCCAGGCAAAGGGGTGAGCTACTTCATACTGCTAAGGCTCGATTGGAATTTCCTGAGCAAACCCATTTCAATAACCTTGTGCTGAAGGAGTGGGAGCATCCCAGTAGACTTCCCGGGATCCCTAAGAGCTTGGACAGGAAGTATCCATTTCCTGCTGATATGGTCAAGTGCTGGTCATTGCCCCCCGAGGTCGATGCTCCTATTCTAGGGCTGTCTAACACCTCTATTATGCACTCCGCCGACACTACTACGCTGCGGGATCCTGAGGACCGGCGTATTGACCAATTGGCGTGCCATGCCTTTACGTTTGGAGGGGCGCCGCTACGCCCGGTCTGCGCCTTGGCCATTACTGCTGTGGCGCTCAGGGCCATGGTCAGGAATGCACTTGACGGCCCAGACGAGTTGCCTACTGATACTATTAATGCACTGTCTAACTGTGATATATTTGTGAACTTTATCGGATGATGCTATTAGGCTGTGTGCCAGATCTTCCGCCTTGGCGGTGGCTATACGCCACGCGGTATGGCTACGCCAGTGGGCGGCCGACAATGCTGCTAAGAAAGCCCTTACTGGGCTTCCATTTTAAGGGCCTACGCCTGTTTGGGGACCGCCTAGTCCTATTTGCTAAGGGGGGTAAGTTACCACAGCGCAGGCGACAGCCTCAGCCCTTTCGTAACCAGGGCCCCCTTTCAGCCCCCTACAGAGGCGTTAAACAGGGGAAAGAGGTGTCCTTTGCGGGGGCTTGTGCAGACTCCTGGCATAGGAGCAAGGGGCGACGTCCTGGCTCCTCCTGGGGGACCAAACCCAAAGCCCCACCCAAGACCCCTCAGGCATGATGGGGCGCCCTCGCCCCCCAGGGTGGGGGGACGGCTACAGCATTTCGCGCACGTCTGGAGGCGCCAAGTCTCAGACCGGTGGATTCAGGAGGTAGTTACCTCTGGCTACAAGATCGAGTTTGCTGTTTGGCCCCCCTCAAGATTCATCAGGTCCCGGATCCCCCAGGACCCGGTATCGGCTCAGGTCCTGATGCAGGCAGTGCAAGGACTTCTGGATCTGGGAGTTATTTGCAAGGTTCCCTTGAGAGAATTGGGAGAAGGGTTCTACTCCAACCTTTTCACAGTACCCAAAAGAGATGGGTCAGTCAGGCCCATTCTGGATTTAAAGATCCTCAACAAATTTGTCAAGAACAAACGCTTAGGCATGGAAACTCTGCGCTCGGCCGTTGGCTCTCTGCGCCCAGGGGATTTTATGACGTCTGTGGACATCAGAGATGCTTACCTTCACATCCCTGTGTTCCCGGGACATCAAAGGTTTCTTAGATTCACGTTGAACGATCAACATTACCAATTTGTGGCCCTACCGTTTGGCCTCACTTCAGCTCCCAGTGTGTTCACCAAGGTGCTGGCGGTGGTGATGTCTTTGATAAGGTCAGGGGGCATTCGAGTGCTGCCCTACCTGGACGACATCCTCATTGCATCATGGCCCCTACAGCAGGTGGAGCTGGACACTCAGCGGGTGGTGTCAACCTTGGAGTCCTTCGGCTGGGTGATCAATTATCCCAAGTCCTCTCTGTCCCCTTCGTCTGTGACCCCATTTCTGGGGATGATTCTGGATACGGTTCGGTCACGAATATTCCTTCCCTAACAGAAGGTGGAAGCTCTGACTACGCAGGTGCGGTCCCTGCTCTCGTGCCCCCAGCTCTCCCTCAGGCAGGGAATGCAGCTGGTGGGTCTGATGGTGGCGAGCTTCGAGGCGGTGCCCTTTGCTCAGTTCCATTCGAGGCCTCTGCAGCTTCACCTCTTCTCAGTATGGGACAAGGATCCCGCGTCATTGGATGGGGTTTGTGTGCTTCCCCCATTGGTCAGAAGGTCCCTCTTGTGGTGGCTAGACCTCAAGAACTTGCTAAAGGGCAGGTCCTTTCTAGCCCCCTCCTGGGAGACTGTCACCACGGATTCCAGTCTGTCAGGTTGGGGTGGGGTTCTGGAGGTCCCTGAGGTTCCAGGGGAGGTGGGGCCCTCAGGAAGCCCATTTACCCATCAACATTCTGGAACTACGGGCAGTCAGGTTGGTTCTGGAACAATTGACCAATCACCTGCAGGGACTGTCTGTTCAGGTGCGCTCAGACAACAGGACGGCGGTTGCTTACATCAACCATCAGGGAGAGACCCGGAGCAAGGGTGCCCTCCAGGAAGTGTCGCGGATTCTGACATGGGCGGAGGCCAATGTTCAATGCGTTTCGGCTGTTTACATCCCCGGGGTAGAGAATCTCCTAGCAGACTCTCTGAGCAGGGGGACTTCCCGTCAGGGGGAGTGGTCCCTCTGCAACAGGGTGTTCCAGTCCCTGTGTTACCGGTGGGGCCTACCGGATGTGGATCTGTTTGCATCCCGTCACAATCACAAGCTCCCGGCTTTGTCTCCCTGTCTCAGGATCCTCTGGCCTTGGCCACGGACGGTCTGTTAATGTCATGGAAGAAATTTCGTCTCCTGTATGTCTTTCCCTCGTTCCCCCTGCTGGGCAGGGTTCTGCGCAAGATTTCCCTGGAAAGGGTGCCAGTGATTCTGGTGGCCCCAAGGTGGCCAAGAAGAGTGCGGTTCGCAGACGTGTTACAAATGGCAGTAGACCAGTACGTCCTGCCAGATGCGCCAGATCTACTCACTCAGGGCTCCTTACGCCATCCCAATTTACAAACTCTGGCTTTGACGGCCTGGCTGCTGTAACCTCCATCTTGATGGAGAAAGGCTTGTCTGCCTCAGTGGTGGATACCATGGTACAGGCCAGAAAGAAAACTTCTTCTGCCATCTATTATAGGGTATGGCGTTCCTACATAGACTGGTGTGAGTCTAGGTCTCTTCCCTGTAGGGAGTTCTTCATCCCTAGGATTCTGGAGTTTTAACAACATGAATTGGAGTTGGGTTTAAAACTCAGTACTCTGAAGGGTCAGGTTTCTGCCCTGTCTGTTTTCTTTCAGAAGTCTTTTGCTCAGCATCCCTTGGTTAAGACCTTCTTTCAGGGGGTCACTCACGTGTGTCCCCCACGTAAGCCTACGGTCCCTGTTTGGGACTTGAACCTGGTTTTGTCTGCCTTGCAGGGTGCTCCCTTTGAGCCTATTCATGATGCTGCTCTGGCTGTACTTACCCTCAAAGTTGTTTTTCTGGTGGCTGTCACTTCAGTCAGGCGTGTGTGTGAGCTGGCGGCGCTGTCTATTCAGCCCCCATACTACGAGAGACACCAGGACAAGGTGGTGTTCCGCTTTAAGCCAGATTTTCTGCCAAAGGTGGTGTCTGCCTTTCATTTGAATCAGGATATTGTCCTTCCTTCATTGTGTCCTAATCCTAGCAACACTAAGGAAAGGGTTCTGCATTCCTTGGATGTGGTCAGGTGTCTAAAGTATTACCTGGTAGTCACTGCGGCCTTCAGGAAGACTGATGCTCTTTTTGTGGTCCCCTCTGGTCCTAGAAAGGGTTTGGCTCCGGCCAAGTCTACTATTAGCAAATGGATTCGTCAGGCTGTGATTCAGGCCTAATCTGCTAAGTGGAAGAGTCCCCTCCTTCCGTCTTACTGCTCATTCTACTTGTGCTATTGGTGCCTCTTGGGCCTTCCAGCACCAGGCTTCTGTTGAACAAGTTTGCAAGGCCGCTACTTGGTCTTCTGTTCATACCTTTTCGAAGTTTTACAAGGTTAATATTAGGGCCTCAGCTGATGCTGTTTTTGGCCGCAAGGTTTTGCAAGCGGCAGTAGTTTAAACTGCCTGTCGTCACCTTTTGTTGGGGGATCCCACCCTACCTTATGGACACTGCTATTGGATGTCCCAAGTGTAAGTATTTTATCTGGAGCTGGACGTACTGTATACTAAGAATAATACAATTCTGTGAAGAACTCACCTGTAGAATTTATATTATAAGTATACAGTACGTCCTGCTCCACCCCACCCTGGTTTTTGCATTATTCTGGATCCCCTGTATAGTGATTGGTATCATTGTTAGTTACCAGTTGTTCTGGGTGGTTTAATTCTCCCGGCTTCTTGTTCACTGCTTTTCAATGCTGGGGATTTGTGGGAGGTCCCTGGGTATTTGAAGGGCCGGGAGGAGCCTATTTTTGCATGTCTCTGTAGTGCAGCCCCATCTGGCGGAGGATAACCCAAGTGTAAGTATTATATCTGGAGCAGGACGTACTGTATACTTATAATATCAATTCTACAGGTGAGTTCTTCACAGAATTGTATTTTTGTACATTCACTTTGTATGTTGTGCTTGGTTGCTTTTAGTTCTGTCTCCGCATAGACTTGGTTGCTGGTTCGAATATGCCGCCACGCGCGCGCTTCTATGGCGTTCCGCGGTTGGCGGTGATATAACCAATGCGCCATCATTGGTTGATTGTCACGTGTTCGGCTTCGCGCTCTTCGGGGGGGGGGGGGGGGGGCTGGCGCCTACTTACCGCGGTCTGTGAGTGCCCTTGCGGGCTGTTTGTTTTACATTAATGTCATGTATGCATGTCACTTACGGGGTTTTTCTTCGCTTATGTCTTACAGGCCGGTCAAACTCAATTTGTTTCTCCTGGCTCTACCCCCTCTATTTAGTTATTAAACTTTGTGAGGCCTAGTGTGCTAATTCCTCCCACTTCCCTAGCGGGCTATTGGGGCATTCTAGGTTGCTTTGTAGCGTGAATCCCTGTCGACCTATTGTGCCGCTATAATCACCATATGGAGGCGCCTCACGATAATGTGCTCGGGGTTTCTTCGGGCAAGCCCGGCTGTGTGTGGGGTGTCCCCTACATGTGTTGACAATGTGCGGGTTTGTGTACCTTGCGCCCAGCAGGCGCTTGTGCTGCAGCCTGGTTTACCAACCGCTGGGCCTGCGCCACGTATGGCTTCACCTACGGCTTCACCTACTCCCCCAAGCTTAAATTTGACTCCCAGTAAGCTGCATACCAGTGGGGAGTCTCAGCCTGATGTGTCTACTAGACTGGCTAGTATTGAAAAGTTGCTTGCTAATACCATGGCATACGTAAGGCCTCTGCTAAGAGGCGGCGCTTGACGCCGGATGTCACTCTTTTCCCTATGGAGGCTGAAGAGTACACTGTCTGGTTATACTCCCCTGGAAGAAGGGCAAATGTTCTTTGACTCGGAGTCATCAGAGGCCCAAGGGTTATGATGATTCTGGGTCTGATCCCTGGGCCCCAGATGATACTGATAGGCTGTTGGCTCAGATTTTTGAGGTACTGTCTATCTCTCCCCTGGTTGCGGCCCCCAGGCAGCAGGGGGAATTGTTTCATACTGCTAAGCCATGTTTAGAGTTTCCTGAGCAAGCTCATTTTAATAATCTTGTGCTCAAGGAATGGGAGCGCCCCAGCAGGCTCCCCGGAGTCTCTTAAGAGTTGGGATAAGAGGTATCCCTTTCCTGCTGAAAGTGGTGAAGCGTTGGTCATCCCCTCCAGAGGGGGATGCCCCGGTCCTAGGGTTATCTAACACCTCTGTCATGCATTCCCCTGACTCTACTAAGCTGCGGGTCCCATGCCTTTGCCTGTGTGGGGACGGCGCTGCGCCCGGTCTGTGCCTCTGCCATTTCAGCTGTGGCTATTAGGACCCTGCTTAGAAGTGTCTTAGAGGGTGCTCGTGATGATGTGTCTAGTGAGGAGTTTCATGCTCTCTCTCGTGAGGTTTTTGTGACTTATGTCCTCTCTGCCTTGGGTGATACCATTAGGATATGTGGCAGAGCCTCTGCCCTAGTGGTGGCTATACGCCGCTCGGTTTGGCTGCGCCAGTGGGCTGCTGACAACGCTGCCAAGAAAGCTCTAACTGGGTTTCTCTTCAAAGGACTACGCCTGTTTGGAGACCGCCTGGACCTGTTTGCTAAGGGAGGCAGGTTACCCCAGCACAGGCGGCAGTTTCGGCCCTTTCGGGGCCAGGGCTCCTTTTCTTCCCCCTACCGTGGAGCCAGACAGGGGAGGGGGGGTCTCCCTCACCGGGGCCCGAGGAGATTTCTGGGGTAGGGGCAGAGGATGTGGACGTCCTGGCTCATCCTGGGCCTCCAAGCCTAAGTCTTCTCCCAAGCCCCCTCAGGCATGAAGGGGCGCCCTCACCCATCCGGGTGGGGGGACGGCTTCAGCATTTTGCTCACGTCTGGAGGCTTCATGTCTCAGACCGGTGGATTCAGGAGGTAGTGTCCTCCGGTTCCAAGATAGTTTGCTGCCTGGCCGCCCCCAAGAATCATCAGATCCCGGATGTCTCAGGACCCCATGTCCGCTCTAGTTCTGGCGGTGCAAAGCCTTCTGGAGCTGGAGGTCATCTGTCAGATCCTCTTATGAGAAAAGAGCAAGGGGTTCTATTCCAACCTTTTCACCGTGCCCAAAAGAGATGGGTCAGTGAGGTCCATCCTGGACTTCAAGATCCTCAACAAATTTGTCAGGTGCAAGCGATTTTGCATGGAAACTCTGCGCTTTGCTATCAGTTCCCTGCGTCCAGGGGATTTCATGACCTCTGTGGACATCAAGGATGCTTACCTTCATCAATACCAATTTGTGGCATTGCCCTTTGGTCTCATCTCGGCTCCCAGAGTGTTCATCCAAGGTGCTGGCAGGGGTGATGGCTCTGCTCAGGGCTCATTAGCGTGCTGCCATATTTGGACGACATTCTCATCACTTCTCAGTCCCTCCATCAAGCACAGCTGGATACTCAGCAGGTAGTGTCCACCCTGGAGTCATTTGGCTGGGTGATCAACCATCCCAAGTCTTCCCTGTCTCCCTCCTTGGTGACTCCCTTCCTGGGAATGAATTTGGATACAGTTCAGGCAAGGATTTTTCTTCCTCAGCAGAAGGTGGACAGTCTACAGGTGCAGGTTCAGTCCCTGCTCTCTTGCCCTCATCCCTCCATCAGGCAGGGAATGCAGCTGGTGGGCCTGATGGTGTTGTGCTTCGAGGCGGTTCCTTATGCTCAGTTTCACATGAGGCCTCTGCAACTCCACCTCTTGTCAGTATGGGACAAGGATCCCGCGTCCCTGGACCAGGTCCTTGTTCTATCCTCCCTAGCCAGGCGGTCCCTCTCGTGGTGGCTGGACTCCAGGAACCTCTTGGCGGGCAGATCCTTTCTGGCCCCCTGCTGGGAGACAGTCACCATGGATGCCAGTCTGATGGGTTGGGGGGGCTTCTGGAAGTCCCTGCAGTTCCAAGGGCGGTGGGGCCCTCAGGAGACCCACACACCCATCAATATTCGGGGCTGGCCTGTCCAGGTACGCTCAGACAACCAGACAGCGGTTGCCTACATCAATCATCAGGGAGGGACTTGGAGCAAGGGGGCCCTCAAGGAAGTGTCTCTGATCCTGTCCTGGGCGGAGGCCTTCATATCTGCTGTGTACATTCCGGGGGTGGAGAATCTGCAAGCAGACTCTCTGAGCAGGGGGACCTCTGGCCTGGGAGAATGGTCCCTCTGCGAGAGGGTGTTTCACTCTCTGTCACCGCTGGGGCCAACCAGATGTGGATCTGTTTGCGTCCCGTCACAACCACAAGCTCCCGGCCTTTGTCTCCCTGTCCCAGGACCCTCTGGCCTTGGCAACAGATGCTCTAGCAATGTCATGACAGGACTTTCCGCTCCTGTATGTCTTTCCCCCATTCGCCCTGTTGGGCAGGGTTCTGCGCAAGATAGCTTAGGAGGGGGTGAGAGCTATCCTGGTGGCTCCCAGGTGGCCAATAAGAGTATGGTTTGCAGACGTGGTGTAGCTGGCAGTGGATCAGTACGCTCTGCCCAGGGTGCCAGACCTGCTCACTCAGGGTCATTTACGCCATCCCAATTTACAAACTCAGGCTTTGACGGCCTGGCTGCTGAAACCTCCATCTTGATGGCGAAGGGGCTGAAAGGGCTAGAAAGAAGTCCTCTTCTTCCATTTACTATAGGGTTTGGCGTGCCTACGTTGACTGGTGTGAGTCTAAGTCTCTTCCCTGTCGTGTGTTCTCTATTTCCAGGATCCTGGAGTTCCTGCAGCATGGATTGGAGCTGGGGCTCCAACTCAGTACTCTGAAGGGTCATGTCTCTGCCCTGGCTGTTTTCTTCCAGAGGTCCTTTGCCCAGCATTCTCTGATCAGGACTTTTTTCCAGCGGGCTACTCATGTGTGCCCCCCATGTAAGCCTATGTTGCCTGTTTGGGATTTGAACTTAGTCTTGTCTGCCTTGCAGGGTGCTCCCTTTGAACCTGTGCAGGATGTTGCCCTGGCCATTCTTACTCTCAAAGTTGTCTTTTTGGTGGCTATCACCTCTGTTAGGCGTGTTTCTAAGTTGGCGGCGCTTTCCATCCAGCCCCCCTACTTTGAGAGAAAACAGGACAACGTGGTGTTTTGCCTCAAGCCAGATTTTCTGCCTAAGGTCGTGTCTGCCTTTCATCTGAATCAGGACATTGTTCTTCCTTCCTTGTGCCCTAATCCTAGTAACGCTAAGGAGAGGGTTTGGCATTCCTTGGATGTGGTTAGGTGCCTGAAATACTATCTGGTGGCTACTGCACCTTTCAGAAAAACTGATGCTCTTTTTGTGGTCCCTTCTGGTCCTAGGCAGGGTTTGGCGCCTGCCAAATCTACTATCAGCAAATGGATCAGTCAGGCTGTGATTCAGGCCTACTCTGCTAAGGGGAAGAATCCTCCCTTCCGCCTTACTGCTCATTCCACTCGTGCTATTGGTGCCCCTTGGGCTTTTCAGCACCAGGCTTCTGTTGAACAAGTTTGCAAGGTTGCTACTTGGTCTTCTGTTTTACAAGGTTGATGTTAGTGCCTCAGCTGATGTTGCTTTTGGCCGCAAGGTTCTGCAGGCGGCAGTGGTCTGACCTGTCTGTTGTTACCTTTGGGGATCCCACCCTACTTTATGGACACTGCTATTGGATGCCCCAAGTGTAATGAATCTTATCTGGAGCAGGACGTACTGTATACTAAGAATAATACAATTCTGTGATTACTCACCTGTAGAATTGTTATTTAGAGTATACAGTATGTCCTGCTCCACCCCACCCTTGGTTTGCATTATCCTTGGATCCCCTGTATGGTGATTATCATTGTTTTATAGTTACTAGTTGGTTCTGTTATCTTTCTCCCTGCTTTTCGTTAACTGCTTTTCAATGCTGGGGATTTGTGGGAGGTCCCGGGTACTTGAGGGGCCGGGAGGAGCCAATTTCGCGATCTTTGCAGTCCAGCGCCATCTGGTGGAGTAATAACCCAAGTGTAATGAATCTTATCTGGAGCAGGACGTACTGTATACTCAAAATAACAATTCTACAGGTGAGTAATCACAGTATTGTATTTTTTTACTTATTGTCTCCCAGCTTTTTGTCTCGCTGCTTGTGTACGCTGGGGAACTCTATGGTTAATCCCGTTTTTATAGGGTGCCAGGACAAGCCACAGCTTTTCTGCAGTACCACTGCGCCACCTTGTGGCGGAATAACCCACCTATTATGAATACCGAAGCGGGCCGTACCATGCAAGAACAAAAACAATTCTACAGGTGAATACTCATAGAATTGCTTTTTTGGCTAGGTCATCTCCGGAAAAACTCCTTTTCCCGTTTCCCTATAAGCTTAGGGGACGTCGGGTGGTTTTCTCTATTAAGGAGTGCGTAAAGGGAAGATATTACATGGGATGGAGGAGTATCTTGATATATTAAGGCTTCAAGCTCTGTATATCCAGCATATTTATATGCATTTTTATTATTGGAGGATTTATTTTTTTGTAGTAGTTTTCCTTTAAAGTGAATCAAACCCAGTACCTTAAAGTGGACCAAAAGTCCAAAAAAGAAAGTTTAGTAAATTGCTTCCCTAAAGCCCCCCTCTGGCAAAAACTATTTGAGAGGGCTTAAAGTGGGCTGTCCCCCTGGGCACCCCAGTTTGGAAACCCGCCAGGTTGCTCCCCCCTGAGAATCCTGATTTGGGATACCCCACTGTGTGACACCAGCCTCCCTGTCCCCCAATATCGCCCAAAAACCCTCTACCTTTCCTTTGCCACGATTGTAGCCCACATCCCTGCAGCTGTACGTGTTCCCACTCCCAGCCATTCAGGTAGCCCGGGAACTCGTACTCCACAGGGAAACCGGGGGTGCTGCTGCCCTTGTCCCCTATGCCAATGCTGAGTCCTAAACAATAGATTTATGCCATGCATTAGTATGCACAGCATAAAGCGCTAATTGGACACGCCATGGGGACAGCAGAAGGGTGAGCATAGTGGGGAGGTTCACACTGCAGGGCACCTCAGATGGGGATGCCCCTGGGCCAAGGGCCAAGAACCAATCACCAGGATAGTAAAAATCATTTTTTTTGTTTAGCGCCACAGTTGTCACTGAGACTGGACAGAAATGTGTGTTTACTTTTTCCAGGCATGAAGATCATGAGCGCTTTGGTGAAGGTAGCAAAGGATCTGACTCACCATATAGAGACAAGCAGGCGTCAGCTGGATACTGAGTGTACGAAAAGTCCAGAGAAAAGGGCGCCGGGGAGGGTGGAAAGTTTGCAGGAGAAGATACAAGAGGTGAGTGGAGCAGATGATGATCATTCCCTCAGTGCTTCTCACACTGCTTTAACCCCCTAACTGTTATAGAGAAATAAAAACAAAATTTAATCTCCATTTGAAAGGGCAGTGCTGTGTATGGGGTCCTGGCACACAGGGTGAATGAGCACCTGGTCATTTATTCCAAGTATGTCACACACCCCGCTTCCAATATTCATGACATATGGGTTATAACCAGTAGAGGGCGAACTTCTGCATAGATGACAGGAAAAAAGAAGCCCCTCCTGGTCCATAAATACCTGGGACCTCCCACACATTACCCAGTTTTCGTCTCTGCAGACGGCGAGCAAGTCAGAAGATGGCTGTGTCCCTTCCGCTCGGCGTGCTCACTGTGGTCCGCCCCCCTCTGTGTTTGACGCTGTTGCGGAGCCCAGCTATTTGCTGGGATCTGCGTCTTGCTGAAGGGAGGGGGCAGGGCCAGACGTGGCGCGCGATCAGCGCTCGCCCGTGCTGGCAGGACGCCATTATCGATACTTGAGTGCCCTATTGGGCCCTTCTCATTTTGATATTCATACTGGCTGCGTGCCCCATTTTAGCGCGTTGGGGCAGCGGGGCTCATGTTTTCCATGTGTCATGTGTCTATATATCTCTCTCATATATATATATATATATATATATATATATATATATATATATCTTTGTATGTATGTTTTTTTGTGCATGATTGTTTGCCTTTCTTATGGCCCCTTTACATTATATCTTTCAGGAGGAATCCCTATCTATCATATTAAAAGGGGGTTTCTCCCGGTCCTAGGGTCCCTTGGAGATAAATTTGGGGGCATCCCGGGTAGCTTAATTGGCGTAATTCCCTCTGGTCCTTGCGACTACCATGAAAATCACCATATGGAGGCTCCCCAGGATATCGGGCTCCCTTCGGGGCAATCCCGGCAGTGTGTGGGTTGTGGGGTATCCCTTACGGGGATAATGTGCTGATTCTGCATACCATGTGCCTAGCAGGCCATAACGCGGCAGTCTGGGTCCCAGGCGTCTGGGTCCGCGACGCCGGCCTCATCACCTACTCCACCCCGCCTGATCCGTACCCCAAGTGACACTGTCATTAGTGGGGAGTCGCAATCTGATGTATGTGCTAGATTGGCTAACTTTGAGAGACTGATTTCTAGCTCTGCGGCCAGAAAGGCCCCAGCTAAGAAGATACATTTATCACCGGCCGCTCCGGTTCTGGATTTTGATGATTGTGATATCCTTGACTGGTCTGATTATTCCCCACTTGAGAGGGGGAATTGTTTGATGAGTCTGGCTCTGAGGATCAGCAGTTTTTGGATGCTGATGCTGGGCAGGAGCTTGGGGATGCCATGGATACCCCCAGGATTCTGGTCCATTTGTTTTAGGTACTGACTATTTCTCCTTCGGCGGAGTCCCCTCCACAGAAGGGGGAATTTTTTGGGACCTCAAAGCCTCGTTTGGAGTTCCCAAATCAGAAGCATTTTGAAAATCTGATTCTTAAGGAATGGGAAAGACCTAGCCGGCTTCCTGGTGTTCCTCAGGGATGGGATAGGAAGTATCCCTTTCCGGTGGACGCGGTGAAGCGCTGGTCGCCCCCTCCCGAGGTCGATGCACCCGTCCTGGGATTGTCTAACACATCTGTTGTGCACTCTCCAGACGCCACCACGATTAAGGATGGTGAGGACCGAGATATTGACCAAATGGCTTTTCATGCCTAGCGTGGGTTCAGCCTTGCGGCCTATTTGTGCTTCTGCGCTCACGGCTGTGGCTACCAGGTCTGTGGTTAGGGGCCTGTTGAGTGGTTCCCAGCTTAACCTGGACAGTGATGAATTTTCAGCGCTTACGTGGTGTGATTTATTCATGTCCTTTGTCTTATCTGCCTTGGATGACACAATATGTATATGTAGCAAAACCTCGGAGTTGCTGGTGGCTATTCGCTGATCGGTCTGGTTGCGCCAGTGGGCGCCTGACATTGCGGCTAAGAAGTCACTTACAGGGCTACCCTTCCTGGGTATGTGGCTGTTTGGAGATAAAATGGATTCAGTTGCGAAAGGAGGAAGGCTACCGCAGCGCAAGAAGCAGCGCTGCTCCTTTCGGGGGCAGGCTCCTTTAATCCTTCCATTCGCGGTGCCAGAGCAGGCAGAGGAGCTGCCTACTCTACCTTCAGAGGGGATTCCTGGAACAGAGGCAGAGGATGGGCCGGTCTGGGACCTGTCTGGGGTTCCAAGACCAAGCCCGCTGCCAAGCCAGCTCAGCAATGAGGGGGCGCCCTCACCCTTGCGGGTGGGGCGACGGCTGCGTCACTTCTTCAGGTTCTGAAGAACCCCTCGGACCCCCGGGCTGCGCAGGGGCTCCTGTTGGCAGTGCAAAGTCTTCTGGACATGGAAGTCATCTGCCCGGTGCCTTTATTAGAGAGAGGCCGGGGCTATTATTCCAACCTTTTCACGTTGCCCAAAAAGGATGGATCCATAAGACCCATTCTGGATTTGAAGCTTCTCAACAGGTTCATCAGAACCAGGAAGTTCCGCAAGGAGACTTTGCATTCAGCCATCCTTTCTCTTCGTCAGGGGGACTTCATGACGTCCATAGACATCAAGGATGCTTACCTTCATGTACCGATCTTTCCTGCACACCAGAGATTTCTCAGGTTTGTGATGGGAGATCGGCATTTTCAGTTTGTGGCCCTCCCGTTCGGGCTGACCTCGGCACCAAGGGTGTTCACCAAGGTGTTGGAGGTATAATGGCCCTTCTCAGAGCCCAGGGCATTCGCATTGTGCCGTATTTGGACGACCTCCTCATTATGGCATCCTCTCTCGGAAAGGCGGAGCTGGACACCAGGACGGTAGTGTCTACGCTGGAGAGGTTTGGCTGGGTTCTCTCTCCCCGTCAAGGGAGTCACCAAGGAGGGACTCGCAGCAGGAGTGACCTCAGGGAAGTTTCTCTGATTCTTGCATGGGCGGAGAACAATGTCCCATGCATCTCGGCTGTGTACAATCCGGGAGTGGAAAACATGGAGGCGGACTCCCTGAGCAGGGGATCCTCTCGCCGAGGGGAATGGTCGCTCAACGACAGGGTATTCCGGTCCCTTTGTCGCAAGTGGGGGATTCCAGAGGTGGATCTCTTTGCCTCACGTCACAATCACAAGCTTCCTGCTTTTGTGTGTCTGTCTCAGGATCCTCTGGCCCTGGCAGTGGACGCCTTGTCCCTTGCCTGGAGGGATCTGGGGTTTCTTTACCTGTTTCCCCCCTTCTCCATGGTAGGCAAGGTGGTGCGCAAACTGGCTCAAGAGGGTGTGCCAGCAATTCTGGTGGCCCCAAGGTGGCCAAGACAGGTTTGGTTCGCAGACGTCGTACGGCTGGCGGTAGATCAGTACAGGCTGCCCCTGTTTCCGGGTCTGATCACTCAAGGTCAACTTCGTTACCCCAATTTACAAACGCTGGCTTTGACGGCGTGGCTGCTGAAAGCTCCATCTTAAGGGAGGAAGGTTTGTCTGATGCTGTGATTCGTACACTCGTTAGAGCCAGGAAGAGTCTTCCTCTAACATCTACTACAGGACTTGGAGGTCCTATATTGACTGGTGTGAGACTAGGGCATTGCCTTGCTGGGTGTTTTCGATTCCTAGGATTTTGGATTTTCTTCAACACGGTCTGGACCTGGGGTTCCAGCTTAGTAGCTTGAAAGGGCAGGTCTTAGCCCTGGCGGTTTTCTTTCAAAGGTCCTTTGCTCTGCATCCATTGGTTAATACTTTTTTCCAGGAGGTCACTCATGTGCGGCTCCCTAGAAAGCCTTTGTTGCCCTTTTGGGATTTGAATTTGGTTCTGTCGGCTCTCCAGGGGCCTCCTTTTGAGCCAGTGCAGGATGTTGCACTATTCCAGGTCACACACCCGCTTCCAATATGCATGACATATGGGTTATGGTCCAGTAGAGGGCAAACTTCTGCAGAGATGAAAGCAAAAAAGAAGCCCCTCCCGGTCCATAAATACCTGGGACCTCCCACTCATTCCCCAGTTCCTTCCCTGCAGGACGGCGAGCAAGTCAGAAGATGTCTGCTTCTCTTCCTTGCAGCTAAGCCGGGTTACACCCGGCCATTTTTTGCCCTATTTCTGCCCGGACCTTTATATTGTAAACCTATTCTAGCCTCCCAGCCTTGGCTGCAGTTCCGGGTGAGGGTAGGTAAGACACCTTAATAGGTGTTCAGGGAGCCATGCTCCCCCGTGAGACCCCACATTAAGGGGTAGGCGGAATCCGGGTTGGTGATCCCGGTTTGGGATGTCCTGTCCCTATTTATCCCTTGCATCTAGAGTGCGGGATTCCCCCTTCCGGGTCCCTCTTCTAACCCTCCAGGGGGGGAGATGGATGGATGTGTCTCTCGCTTTTTCTTCCATTTCACTCTGTTCATCTGTGGTATGATTGTTAGTGGATGTGTGCGTGGTGGTTTTTATTACCATATTTTGCATTGCTGCTATCTCCTGAGGGGAGCTTCTTCCCTTCAGGCTGCGGCATTGAGGGGGGCGGGCCCGGGCAATTGCCGCGGCCCGCCCCCTCCTGCCTTGGCACCATTTGCGGAGCCCAGCCTCCTGCTGGGAACCACGCTACATGCTTGTGAGGGAGGGGGGGGCGGGACCAGGCGCGGCACGCGATCCACGCTGGCCCGGCCCCTTCTTCGTCTCTCCTCCCGACGCTGAGCTGCTGAGTTGGTGGCAGCCATTACTGCTGACACGTGAGTGCCCTCTTGGGCTCCTTTTCATGGTCATTACTGTCTTGCCATGCGCCTCGTTCAGACAGGGGATCGCGCTGGCCCCCTTTTTTCTCCATTGTGTGATTTTATGATTGTATTATATTACGCGTGTGTGTGTGTGTGTGCATGTGCTTATGCCACTCTCCTGTGTCTTTCAGGAGGACTCCCTGTGCCTTGCAATTAAGGGGGTTCTCCCGGTTCTAGGGTCCCTAGAAGTAATTTGGGCTCCTATAAATCCTCCCACTCGGGACACAAAGGGGCATCCCGGGTAGCTTATCAGCGTAATTTCCTCTGGTCATTGCGACTTACCCTAAAAATCACCATATGGAGGCTACACAGGATACCGGGCTCGGGCTCCCATCGAGACAATCCCGGCTATGTGTGGGTTGTGGGGTTCCCCTTACGGGGGAGAATGTACTGGTTTGCATACCATGTGCGCAACGGGCCATAACGCGGCAGTCGGGACCCTAGGCGTTCTGGGTCAGTGCCGCCCGTCTCATCTCCTACCCCTCCCCGCCTTATCCGTACCCCATGTGACACTGTCGCACTCGGAGGTATGTGCTAGGCTGGCCAACCTCGAGAAAATTATTTCTAGCTCAAGTTGGCAGAAAGGCCCCTGCTAAGAAAAGGCATCTGTCACCGGCTACGCCGGTAATTGACTTTGATGATTATGACTCCCCTGACTGGGCTGATTATTCCCCGCTTGAGGAGGGGCAATTGTTTGAGGAATCTGAGACTGAGGAACTGCAGTTCTTTGATTCTGATGCCGGGCAGGGGCTGGGGGATGCTGTGGATTCCCCCAAGGTCCTGGCCCATCTCTTAGAGGTTTTGGATATTTCCCCACCAGCGGAGGCCCCTTTGAAGAAGGGGGATTTCTTTGGGTGCTCTAAGCCCTGCTTGGAGTTCCCAAATCAGGATCATTTTGACAGCATGATTCTTAGAGAATGGGAGAAGCCGAGTCGGCTTCACGGTGTTCCTCAGGGATGGGATAGAAAGTATCTCTTTCCGGTTGACGCGATGAAGCGCTGGTCTTCCCCTCCTGAGGTCGATGCGCCCACCTTAGGATTGGCCAACACCTCTGTTGTACATACTCCTGCCGCCACTACCCTTAAAGATGGCGAGGACAAGCGCATTGATCAGATGGCATGTCATGCTTTTGCCAGTGTGGGTTCAGCCTTGCGGCCTGGCAGTGCATTGGCACTCGTGGCTGTGGCTACCAGGTCTGAGATTAGGGACATGTTAAATGGGTCCCAGCTCAACCCGTCCAGCGTTGCATTCACAGCCCTTAAGAGGTGTGAATTGTTTCTGAATATTCTAAGTATGTCACACACCCCGCTTCAGATAGTCATTACACTTGGGTTATACCAACCTGTAGAGGGCGATCTTGCAGAGATGTCATGAAAAAAAGTGAGCCCCTCCCGGTCCTTAAATACCTGGTACCTCCCACTCATTCCCCAGTCTTTCATCTCTGCAGTCGGCGAGCAAGTCAGAATATGGATGTCTCCTCCTTGCAGTCTGCTTGGAGAAAGGTAGCCGGGTTACCCCGGCATATTTTCCTATTTCTGCCTGGACCTCATTACCTTAATCCCTATCATGCCTCCCAGCCTTGGCTGTTTTGGTCCAGGTGACTGTGGGATACACCTTCGTGGTGTGTGTAGGGAGCCATGCTCCCCCGTGAGGCCCCATTCGGGGTAGGCGGTATCCGGGTTGGTGATCCCGGTTCGGGATGCCCTGTCCCTGACCATTATCCCTCCACCCTGTGGTGCGGATTCTCCCATCTGGTCCCTGACTTCCCTCTGGGGGGGGGGGGGCGGGCACGGCACTGTCCCTTCCCTTATTGTCAGTATGCTGTTTTTACATTGTGTTTGTGTATGCATGTTTGGTGCGCACTGGTTGGTGTGGGCATAGGAGCAATCCCTCTGAATTGGTTGCGATGTCAGAGGGCCATCATTCAGAGAGTGTTCGGCGGGGGAGCTTCTCCCCCCCTCAGGCGCATCTTCTCCGGAGTGGAGGGGGGCAGGGCGCTCGGCCCGCCCCCTTCCCTGTTCTGGCGCCAGTGTGCGGTTTGTAGTTGGCTGGGGACTGCGCCCCTTCTTGCTCCTGCTTGCATGCGGGCTGCGGTGGGCGCCATTACCGTCACGTGAGTGCCCCTGTGGGCCTTTTTCTTCCTGATTTCATTATTTGCGGTGTTAGGGACAGCTGTCCCAATTGTGTTATGCGCTTGCTTACAAATTTTTTTTTCTTAATTTTGCTGCTCATATATGGTGCCTATATGTATGCTTCCGGATGCATGTGTCTTGTACCCCTTGTTGGTGTCTTCAGGAGGATCCCCTTCATTTGTTAAAAGGGGTTTCTCCCGGTCCTACTGTCCCTTGGGCTCAAAATTGGGTATTATTCAAATCCTTCCACACGGGACTTAAAGGCACAGAGGCTATACCACGGCAGTCGGGGTACCAGGCGGCTGGTCCAGTGCCGCCGGCCTCAGCGCCTACCTCTCCCCACCTGATCTGTACCCCAAGTGACGTCGTCCTTAGTGGGGAGTCACATTCCAATGTTTGTGATAGACTGGCCGACATTGAGAAAATGTTCTCTAGCTCTGTGGCCAGATTGGCTCCGACTAAGAGAAGACACTCGTCTCCGGCGGTGCCGGTTATGGTTTTTTTTGACTGTGATACCCTTGACTGATCTGATTATTCCCCGCGTGAAGGGGGAGAATTGTTGAGGGGGATTCTGTGGATATCCCCAGTTTCTTGCTCATTTATTGCTGTTCTGGCTAGTTCTCCTCCGGAGGAATCCTTAAGCCGAACCTTGGTATTCCCAGATCTGAAGCACTTTGTCAGCATTGTCCTTGGGGAATGGGAGAAACCTAGTCGGCTTCCGGTGATCCACAGGGATGGGATAGGTAGTATCCCTTTCCGGTGGATGCGGTGATACGCTGGTCGTCTAAGGTTGATGTTTCCGTGCTGGGGTTGTCAATACCTCGGTTGTACTTTCTCCCTACGTCACCACTCTCAAGGATGGTGAGGTTAATTGCTTTGATCAGATGGCTTGTCGGGCCTTTGCCAGTGTGGCTTAGGCTTTACGGCCGGTCTGGGCTTCTGCGCTTGCTACTGTGGCTTCCAGGTCTGTGTTTAGGGACCTGTTGACTGTTTCCCTGCTTTGCCTGTCTAGTGATAATTCAGAGCCCTTGGAGGTGTGATTTATTCATTTCTTTTGGCCGCCTTGGAGGACACTATTTGCTTGTTTAGTAGGACTTAGGCCTTGCTTGTGGCTATCCGGCGAGTAGTGGGTTGCGCCAGTGGGCGGCTGACAGGTGGCCAAGAAGTCTCTTACTGGGCTTCCCTTCCTGGGGTTGCGGCTGCTGGAGAAAAATTGGATTCAGTGGCGAAAGGAGGCAAGTTACCTTAGCGCAAGAAGCGGCGTCGCCCTTTTCGGGGGGCGGGTTCCTTTAATTCTTCTTTCATTGTGCCAGAGCGGGCCGTGGTTGGCCATCTCTAATGTCAGAGGTGATTCCTGGAACAGGGGCAGAGGACGTGCCCATCCAGGTCACTCCTGCGGTTCCAAACTAACCCGCTGCCGAGCCGGCCCGGCAGTGAGGGGGTGCACCCATCCCTGCAACTCTTCTCCCAGGTCTGGGACCAGGAGGTCTCGGACAGATGGCTTCGGGAAGTGGTGTCTTCCGGTTACAAGCTGGAGTTCGAGATCCGGCCTCCTCCCTGATTCTTCAGGTCTCGTGTGCCCTTGGATCCTCTGGCCGCTCCGGGCGGCAGTAAAAGATCTCCTGGACATGGCTGTCATCTGCCCCGTGCCTCCCTCGGACCGGGGCTTGGGAAACTATTCCAATCTGTTCACGGTGCCCAAGAAGGATGGCTCCGTTCGTCCCATCCTGGATCTGAAGTTTCTCAACAGGTTTATCCGTCCCCAGGAAGTTCCGCATGGAAACTCTGGGCTCAGCCATAAATTCACTTCGGCAGGAGGACTTCATGATGTCCATAGACATCAAGGATGCTTATCTGCATGTTCCAATCTTCCCGGCACATCAGAGTTTTCTCAGGTTCGTGGTGGAAGATCGGCCTTTTCAGTTTGTGGCTCTTCCGTTTGGCCTTACCTCCGCTCCAAGGGTTTTCACCAAGGTGTTGGCGGGGGTGAGGGCCCTCATCAGAGCCCAGGGAATCCGCATCGTGCCTTATCTGGTCAATCTTCTTGTTATGGCATCCTCTCTCAGCCAGGTGGAGCTAGATACCAGGACTGTTGTAGCCACCTTGGAGAGATTCGGCTGGGGGATCAACTATCCCAAGTCCTGCCTCTCTCCGTCCAGGGTGGTGGCGTTCCTGGGAATGTCTCTGGATACTTCTCAGTCCAGGGTGTTCCTCCCCCGGCCGATCACCTCCCTCCCCGCGGGACATCCGAGATCGGGATGTCCCGCGGGGTCAAACACCCCAAACCCCCTTACCTTATCTTCAAGAGGGGCGCGCGGGAAGCGGCGGCGGAGGAGCCGCTTGTCCGCGTCTGTCAAATCCCTTGTCCGTCGGCGCTGGGAGCAGGGAGAGGTGAGTTTTTAGGGTGATTGGGGGGGTTTCACACAGCGGGGAACCCCGATGGGGGGTGCCCCACTGAAGTGGACCAAGACCCAGGATAGTCAAAATCCTGGGTGTTGGTCCACTTTAAATAGCTCCTCACACCAGGTGCAGCAGATGATGGGGAGAGAGCATCCAAGGCTCTGCTGACACCCGCTGGTGGCTGATGGGACTGCACATGGGGTGTGCAGCCAGAGCTCTGCTGACACCCGCTGGTGGCAGGTGGATCTGCAGATTGGGTGAGCAGCCGCTGGTGGCTACCGATACCGCAGATGGGGTAATAGACCCCAGTCACCAGCCGGGCATCAGCCAAACCCGGGGTTCTGACAGCTGCATTGTCTATTTTGACTCTCAAAGTGGTCTTTTTGGTAGCGATCACCTCGGTGCGTCGCGTGTCAGAGCTGGCCGTGCTTTGTATGAAGCCTCCCTACTTTGAGCGGCATAAGGATAAGGTGTGTGTTCGCTTTAAACCTAATTTTTTTGCCTAAGGTCGTTTCTCCCGTTCACCTTAATGAGGAAGTTGTCTTGCCTTCTTTGTGTCCTGCGCCGACTAATTCTAAGGAAAGGACCCTCCATGTCTTGAATGTGGTCAGAGCCATTAAGTATTACCTTGTTGCGACTGAGTCTTTCAGGAAATTGGATTTGCTCTTTGTCCTAACAGAGGGCCCTAGGAAAGGTTTGCCACCAGCCAAGTCCACTCTCAGTAAGTGGATCAGACAGGCGGTGGTGCAAGCATATTCTGCCAAGGGGAAAGAACCCCCTTTTCGTATTACAGCTCATTCTACTAGAGCTATTGATGCCTCCTGGGCTTTTCAGCACTAAGCATATTTTGAACAGGTTTGTAAGGCCGCCACTTGGTCTTCAGTTCATACCTTTACCAAGTTTTACAAGATGGATGTGAGGGCCTCAGCTGATGCTGTCTTTGGCCGGAAGGTACTTCAGGCCGTAGTGAAATGAACTACATGCTGTTCTGCACTGGGGATCCAGCCTAATGGCTTTTGGATGTCCCACATGTCATCACTGGGAGGACCTGGACTGGATATAGGGAAAAATGCAATTCTGTGAAACTCACCTGTAGAATTGTTTGAGTATATCCAGTCCAGGTCGTCCCACCCCGCCCTTGTTCATTATCTTCTGTTTGCCTGCTATGGTGATTGCCATTTTTATTCTTGGACTTGTTGTCCTTAAGGTTTTTTGTTGGAGAGAGTACATGCTGAAGCTATGTGAAGTAACATGGTTTCTTGGCCTCCCGGCCCGTCTCCACCTTTACTGCTTTTTAACCACTGGGAAATGATAGACACCTGCTTTTATAGGGGGCCGGGAGGAGCGACAGCTTTTGATATTGCAGTCGAGCACCCCCTGGGGGCGGAATACCCACGTGTCATCACTTTGGGACGACCTGGACTGGATATACTCTTGAGTTTCACAGAATTGTATTTTTCCTACCAGGCCTTCCCCTATGTCACTTACAAATATATTAAAAATGAGCCCACTACAACAAGCTGGGTACGCTTAGAAAGCTTAACATGTGTACTTTCAGGGAATATATGATTTATGGGGGATATCCCAAATGTAAATGGTTTTTTGGGTTGAAAAATTGCAAGGTGCGCACTTTGTCAGCAGAGCTGAAATTAAAATTATTCTTACACACATGCTTTACTTTGCCAACTCTTTCCTTGACTGGACCTATGCATGTTGGGTATTGTTCTGTTCGGGGATGTTGCTTTTTCAGATTTAACTTGTTTTTTCTGGCTTGCATTTTGTTTTTTTAGAAAAATGGGGCTTTGATTCTCTTCATTTTTTTTTAGGGAAACCCTGTGCAACCAAATAATTAATTGAGGGATTACTTCCAGAAACTGCACCCATGTCAACAAGCCTGGTACGCCTAGAAAGCTTGAGGTGTGTACTTCCAGAGAATATATGGTTTGTTGGGGGTATTTCAAATGTAAAGGGTTGTTTCTCTGGAAAAACTGTAAGGTGCGCATAGCATAGTTGTATTTTGTCTGAGTTTCAGTTTGGGGGACTCTCCTGGGCAGGAAAGGGTGTCTACCAATACATATGTGGTACCGTTGTAACGGGAGAAAAGGGGCTTTTACACGCAAAAAGATTTTATTCTTAGTATACAGTACGTCCTGCTCCAGATAGATTACTTACACTTGGGTATTACTCCTCCAGATGGCGCTGGACTGCAGAGACATCGAAAATGGGCTTCTCCCGGCCCCTCAAATACCCACGGACCTCCCACAATACCCAGATCTTCTCTGCAGTCTGGACTGCGAAGGACAAGAAGATGGCTCTCTCTTCTCGCAGGTGAGCGGGGCTATTAGCCTGCGGCCCTGTAGGACTATTCACACCCGTTCCATTAGTAATTTGCCTCCCAGCCTTGGCTGCGCTGGTCGGGTGATGGTAGGCAGCACCGCTGTCAGGTGCTTAGGAGCGCTGCTCCACCGCAATCCCCCACCAAAGGGTAGGCGGTATAGGCATATGGTGAGCCTCTATGGGATGCCCCTCCAGCCCTATTGCCCCTTGCCCCTGTCTATCGTTGGGCCCTATATTAAGTGGCCGCTGTCCTCCCTCGCTCTTCTTGTAGTCCTCAGGGGAGGGGGGGTGGGGGGGGGGTGTATGTGTATTGGCCTTGTGCTTCACTACATTATTTTATTATGCTTAGCGTCAGTGTCACACGCTGACTGTGTTCCGCGCTTGGCGGCGGTGTTACCTCAGGCGCTTGTGCGCCGTCATTGGCTGCTTGTCACGTGTATGGCTTCACGCTCTAAGGGGGGGGGGGGGGGTTTGTGGCGGGCCCGCCTTTGGCGTGTTCTGCGTCACTGTCCCTGCGGCCCTCCCCTCGAGGTATACCCAACGCCATTTTTTTTCTTGGTTCTGGCTGCTGCGTGACGGGCTTCTACCCGGGGGGGGGGGTTTGTGGCGGGCCCGCCTTTGGCGCGTTCTGCGTCACTGTCCCTGCGGCCCTCCCCTCGAGGTATACCCAACGTCATTTTTTTTTTCTTGGTTCTGGCTGCTGCGTGACGGGCTTCTACCTACCGCGGCCCATGAGTGCCCTCGTGGGCGGCTTTATTACCTCTGTTATTTATTTGTATACTTACGGCTCCCCTTTGCTTATGGCTTTTAGATGGGCCGAACCCTCTTGGCTTTTCCCGGCCCTGCTCCCTCTATTTAGTTGATTAACTTGTGAGGCCTAGTGTTAATTACTTCCACTTCCCTAGTGGGTTATTGGGGCATCCCGGGTTGCTTTATAGCGTCAATCCCTATCGGCCTATTGTGCCGCTATAATGACCATATGGAGGCGTCTCAGGATAATGTGCTCGGGGTTCCTTCGGGACAAGCCCGGCTGTGTGTAGCTTGTGGGGTGTTCCCTATTAGCACTGACAATGCGCGGGTCTGTGTACCTTGTGCCCAGCAGGTGCTTGCGCTGCAATCTGGCCTTCCAGTGGCTGGGCCTGTGCCTCGTTTCACTTCACCTACTCCCCCAAGCTTAAATCTCACTCCCGCTGAGTTGCATACAAGTGGGGATTCTCAGCCTGATGTGTCTTCTAGACTGGCTAGTGTTGAGAAGTTAATTGCGAATACCTTGGAGCGTAAGGCCTCTGCAAAAAAGTGGCACTTAACGCCTGATGTCACTCTTTTCCCTATGGAAGCTGATGAGGTTTTGGAAATGTCTGGCTATACCCCTTTGGAGGAAGGGGAGCTATTCTCTGACTCAGGGTCATCTGATGAGAGACCAAGGGGTCATGACGATTCTGGCTCTGACCCCTGAGCCCCAGATGATACTGATAGACTGTTGGCTCAGATTTTTGAGGTTCTGTCTATTTCTGTTGCCTGGGGGCCGCAACAGGGGGAACTTTTTCATACTGCTTGGAATTTCCTGAGCAAGCCCATTTTAATAACCTTGTGCTCAAGGAATGGGAACGCCCCAGCAGGCTTCCCGGGGTACCTAAGAGTTGGGATAGGAAGTACCCCTTTCCTGCTGATGTGGTGATATAGGGTTATCTAACACCTCTGTCATGCACTCCCCTGACTCTACTACTCTGCAGGATGCTGAGGACCTGCGCATTGATCAGCTGGCGTCCCATGCTTTTGAGTGTGTGGGGACGGCACTGCTCCCGGTCTGTGCCTCTGCCATTACGGCTGTGGCTATTAGGACCCTGCTCGGAAGTATCCTTGATGGTGCCCCCTGATGATGTGTCTAGGGCGGAGTTTAATGCACTATCTAGTTGTGATGTTTTTGTGACCTATGTCCTCTCTGCCTTGGATGACACCATTAGAATGTGTGGCAGAACCTCTGCCTTTGTGGTGGCAATACGCCGCTCGGTTTGGCTGCGCCAGCGGGCTTCTGACAATGCTGCCAAGAAAGCCCTCACTGGGTTTCCCTTCAAAGGACTACGCCTGTTTGGGGACCCCCTGGACCTGTTTGCTAAGGGAGGCAGGTTACCCCAGCGCAGGCGGTAGTCTCAGCCCTTTCGGGGTCAGGGCTCCATTTCCTCCCCCTACCGTGGTGCTAGACAAGGGAGGGGGTTTCTCTCTGCGCTCTGCCATCATTTCCTTGCGCCCAGGGGATTTCATGACGTCTGTGGACATCAAAGATGCTCACCTTCATACTCCTGTATTTCCAGGTCATCAAAAGTTCGCTCTGGAGGATCAACACTACCAATTTGTGGCATTGCCTTTTGGTCTCACTTCTGCTCCCAGGGTGTTCCCCAAGGTGCTGGCAGGAGTGATGTCTCTGCTCAGGTTTCAGGGCATCCGCGTGCTGCCCTACCTGGACGACATTCTCATCATTTCCCAGTCTCTACATCAGGCAGAGTTGGATACTCAGCTGGTGGTGTCCACCCTGGAGTCATTTGGCTGGGTGATCAACCACCCCAAGTCTTCTCTGTCTCCCTCCTTGGTGACTTCATTCCTGGGAATGAATCTGGATACAGTTCAGGCAAGGATTTTTCTTCCTCAGCAGAAAGTGGACAGTCTGATTGCGCAGGTCCAGTTCCTGCTATCTTGTCATCATCCCTCCATCAGGCAGGGAATGCAGCAGGTGGGCCTGATGGTGGTGTGCTTTGAGGCGGTCCCTTATGCTCAGTTACACTTGAGGCCTCTGCAACTCCACCTCTTGTCAGTATGGGACAAGGACCCTGGTTCCCTGGACCAGGTCTTTGCGCTTTCCCCCCTGGTCAGGCGGTCCCTCTCGTGGTGGCTGGACTCCAGGAACCTGTTGGGGGGCAGATCTTTCCTGACCCCCTCCTGGGAGATGGTCACCACGGATGCCAGTCTGTCAGGTTGGGAGGGTTTCTGGACGTCCCTGCAGTTCCAGGGGAGGTGGGGCCCTCAGGAGGCCCACACACCTATCAACGTCTTGGAGCTGCGGACGATCAGGTTGGTTCTGGATCAGCTGCCTCATCATCTTCGGAGCCTGCCTGTTCAGGTGCGCTCGGCCAACCAGACGGCAGTTGCCTACATCAATCATCAGGGAGGGACCCGGAGCAAGGGGGCCCTCCAGGAAGTGTCTCTGATCCTGACCTGGGCGGAGGCCAATGTTCCCTGCATATCAGAGGTATACATTCCGAAGTTGGAAAATCTGCTGGCAGACTCTCTGAGCAGGGGGGCCTCTCACCAGGGAGAATGGTCCCTCTGCAACAGGGTGTTCCAATCTCTGTGTCACCATTAAGGGCCAACCAGATGTAGATCTGTTTGCGTCCCGTCACAATCATAAGCTCCCGGCCTTTGTCTCCCTGTCCCAGGATCCTCTGGCCTTGGCCACGAATGCCCTAGCAGGACTTTCAGTTCCTGTATGTCTTTCCTCCATTCCCCCTGCTGGGCAGGGTTCTGCGCAAGATTGCTCTGGAGGGGTTGCCAGCAATTCTGGTGGCCCCCAGGTGGCCAAGAAGAGTGTGATTCGCAGACGTGGTGCAGCTGGCAGTAGATCAGTACGTTCTGCCCAGGGTGCCAGATCTGCTCACTCACTCCCTTACGCCATCCCAATTTACAAACTTTGGCTTTGACGGCCTGGCTGCTGAAACCTCCATCTTGATGGAGAAGGGGCTGTCTACGTCGGTTGTTGATACCATGATAAAGGCTAGGAAGAAGTCTTCTTCTTCCATTTGTTACAGGGTTTGGCATGCCTACATTGACTGGTGTGAGTCTAAGTCTCTTCCCTGTCGTGTGTTCTCTTTTCCCAGGATTCTGGAGTTCCTGCAGCATGGGTTGGAGATGGGGCTCCAACTCAGTACTCTGAAGGGTCAGGTTTCTGCACTGGCTGTTTTCTTCCAGAAGTCCTTTGCTCAGCATTCTCTGATCAGGACTTTTTCCAGGGGGTTACTCATGTGCGTCCCCCACGTAAGCCTATGGTGCCTGTTTGGGATTTGAACTTGGTTTTGTCAGCCTTGCAGGGTGCTCCCTTTGAAGCTGTGCAAGATGCTGCCCTGGCCATTCTTACTCTCAAAGTTGTCTTTTTGGTGGCTATCACCTCTGTTAGGCGTGTGTCTGATTTGGTGGCGCTCTACATCCAGCCCCCCTACTATGAGAGACACCAGGACAAGGTGGTGTTCTGCTTCAAGCCAGACTAAGGTTGTGTCTGCCTTTCATTTGAATCAGGATATTGTTCTTCCTTTGTGCCCTAATCCTAGCAATGCTAAGGAAAGGGTTTTGCACTCTTTTGATGTGGTTAGGTGTCTGAAGTACTATCTGGTGGCTACTGCACCTTTCAGGAAAACTGATGCTCTTTTTGTGGTCCCTTCTGGTCCTAGGAAGGGTTTGGCTCCTGCCAAGTCTACTATCAGCAAGTGGATTCGTCAGGCTGTGATTCAGGCCTACTCTGCTAAGGGGAAGAATCCTCCCTTCCGCCTTACTGCTCACTCCACTTGTGGTATTGGTGCCTCTTGGGCTTTTCAGCACCAGGCTTCTGTTGAACAAGTTTGCAAGGCTGCCACTTGGTCTTCTGTTGATACCTTTTTAAAGTTTTACCAGGTTGATGTTAGGGCCTCAGCTGATGCTGCTTTTGGCCGTAAGGTTCTGCAGGCAGCAGTGGTATGACCTGTCTGCTGTTACCTTTGGGGATCCCACCGTACTTTATGGACACTGCTATTGGATGTCCCAAGTGTAAGTAATTTATCTGGAGCAGGACGTACTGTATACTAAGAATAATACAATTCTGTGATTACTCACCTGTAGAATTGGTATTATGAGTATACAGTACGTCCTGCTCCACCCCACCCCTGGTTTTGCATTATCTTGGATCCCCTGCATGGTGATTGTTATCATTGTTATAGTTACCAGTTTGGGTTTGTTTTCATTCTCCCGGCTTCTCGTTAACTGCTTTTCAATGCTGGGGATATTGGGAGGTCCCTGGGTACTTGAGGGGCCGGGAGGAGCCTATTTTCGATGTCTCTGCAGTCCAGCGCCATCTGGTGGAGTACTACCCAAGTGTAAGTAATCTATCTGGAGCAGGACGCGTACTGTATACTCATAATGCGAATTCTACAGGTGAGTAATCACAGAATTGTAATATTGACAAACTTACATTTTGTCTAACAAAACACTACAGATTGTAAAAAATATATTTTTTATTTATTTATTCTAAGTATGTCACACACCCCGCTTCAAAACATTTATTACATGTGGGTTATACTGACCTGTAGATGGCGATCTTGCAGAGATGTAAAGGAAAAAAGCCCCTCCCGGTCCATAAATACCTGGGACCTCCCACTCATTACCCAGTCTTTCATCTCTGCAGACGGCGAGCAAGTCAGAAGATGTCTCCTCCTTGCACAGGGGGACTTCAGGTAGCCGGGATGACCCCCGCCCGCTATTTTATCTATTTCTGCCCGGATCCCTTTTTGTTTTACCCTGCCTCCCAGCCTAGGCTGCTGGTGCGGGCGAGGGTAGATGGCACCCTAGGTGCTTAGGAGCTAAAGCTCCACCGTGAGACCCTATACTAAAGGGTAGGCGGTTAACCGGGTTGGTGACGCCGGTTTTGGGATGCCCTGTCCCTTGGCCTTCCACCCTGGTGGTTTTCTCCCCTCTTCCGGATGCCCTTCTCCTTGGGGGGGGGGGGGGGGGACCCATCTCCCGCAATGTTAGTTTTATTTTTTATTATTATACATGTGTGTGTTGTTGTTTGTTTTTGCTGACCGGGCGTTCGCCGCGATGCTGCGCCGCGCTGGCCACGCCCCCCTTCTCCTCTCTGTCCTCTCCTCTCAGCATCGTGGGATCAGCATAGGACACCATTGCAGCACTGTGAGTGGCCCTGTGGGTCTTCTTTAATTGCTGATGTGTGGTGTTGTTTGTGTATATATATTTATATGTTTTATATATGAAGGCTGGTGATGCTGAATGGGCCTATACTTGTGTCTTCCAGGTGGACCTACATTGATTGTTAAGGGGGTTCTCCCGGTCCTAGGGTCCCTGGGTTCAATTGGGCTTATATGTAAATCCTCCCACTTGGGACAGTAAAGGGGCATCCCGGGTTGCTTATATGCGTAATTCCCTTGGTCATTGCGACTACCTATAAGATCACCGTATGGAGGCATCCCCGGATACTGGGCTTGGGCTCCCCTCGGGGCAATCCCGGCAGTGAATGGGGTGTGGGGTATCCCTTATGTGGGATCATGTGTTTCTTTGTATACCATGTGCGCAGCAGACTATTACGCGGCAGTCCGGATCCCAGGCGTCTAGTTAAGCGCCGCCGGTCTCTTCTCCTACCTTTCCCCGACTGATCCGTGCCCCATGTGACGTTGTCATGGGTGGGGAGTCGTAATCTGAGGTGTGTGCAAGATTGGCCAATCTTGAGAAATTATATTCTAGCGCTGTTGCCAGAAAGGCCCCGGCTAAGAGAAAGCACTTGTCTCCAGCCATGCCGGCTTTTGACTTTGATGAGTTTGATTCTCTGGACTGGTCCGATTACTCCCCGCTAGAGGAAGGGGAGCTATTTGAGGAGTCGGATGATTCTGACGATCAGCAGTTTGTTGGCGCTGATACCGAGCGGGGTCAGGGGGATTCCTTGGATACCCCTAAGGTTCTGGCTCAGATGGTTGAGGTTCTGGCTATTTCTCTTCCTGAGGTGGCTCCTCCGCAAAAGGGGGAGTTTTTCGAGGAGTCTAAGCCGCGCTTGGAATTCCCTAATCAGAAGCATTTTGATGGCATTATTACTAAGGAATGGGAGAGGCCTACTCGGCTCCTAGGTGTTCCTCCGGGTTGAGATAAGAAATATCCCTTTCCGTTGGATGCAGTGAAGTGTTGGTCATCCCCGCCCGAGGTGGATGCCCCAGTTTTGGGGATGTCCAACACCGCTATTTTGAATTCTCGTGATTGTCCCACTCTTAAAGATGGTGAGGATAAACGCATTGACCAGATGGCTTGTCATGGTTTTGCCAGTGTCGGGTCGGCCTTACGGCGCTTTTAGTGGTAGCTACCAGGTCGGTTGTTGGGGACCTGTTGACTACTTCCAGGCTTGATCCGGCTAGTGATGAGTTAATTGCTCTTAAACGGTGTGAATTGTTTTTGTCATTTGTACTAGCCGCTTTGGATGACACATTGGTGATGTGTAGCAGAACGTCGGCCCTGCTTGTGGCTATTCGGCGTTCGGTTTCGGGGGGGGGGGGGGGGGGGGGGGGGGGTTTATTGACTTACATGTATGCATTAGTGCTTGTTTATGTACCATGGATTGTGTCCATCTCTGTATTGCACACTGCTAGTCTGTATGCACTGTGTATAACTGATTTGGGTTATTCCCCTATTTCATTGGCGACACAACCCCGGAGACTCTATATTCATTATGTCTAGACTTTTGTATTCTTGATGCAAACATATCTCATTGTAAATATTGATCAATTACATTCATTATATTTATTAAAACTTGTCACTTTTTTGCATCATGTTGTAGTTGGATGTTCATTAGATATAGCATATCTCTTCAATTGTATGTTATTTATAAGCTGTGCTATTAAGCAGACACAGCTAGCTTTTGAACCCCGTTCTTTGTTGCCATATCTAGTCTTCTAACTGGTGTTTCAAGGTGTGCATTTGTAGCCTGATTTCCTATATGAAGACTCATGGTTCCCTGAGGACACTGATAGCCTGTTAGCTCACATTTTTTAAGTCTTGCATATTGTCCCCCCTGAGGTGGCTAAGAGGAAGCAGGGTGAGCTCTATCGTCCTGACAAACAGCGCCTGGAGTTCCCTGAGCAGAGCCATTTCACTAATATGGTGCTCAAGGAGTGGGAACGTCCTAGTAAATTGCCTGCGGTGCCCAAAGGGTGGGATAGGAGGTATCCCTTTCCTGCCGACCTGGTCAAGCGATGGTCGTGTCCCCCTGAGGTGGACGCTCCCGTGCTCAGGCTGTCCAACACCTCGGTCATGCCTTCCCCTGACACTACTACACTGCAGGACAGCGAGGATCGGCGCATTGATCAGCTAGCCTGCCATGCTTTTGCGTGTGTGGGGGCTGGGCTGCGCCCGGTCTGCGCTGCTGCTATTACCCTTAAGAGGCAGCTTAAGCGTCTCCTGGAGGGCGCTACGGCTGGTAACAGGGGGGAGCATTATAGGTCCCTTCTGCTTTGCTCTGATTTTGTTGCCTTTGTCCTTACTGCCATGGATGATGCTGTATGGATGTGTAGTAGGACCTCTGCCCTATTCTAAGCATACAGCATGTCCTGCTCCAGTAGTAGTAATAACATGTGGGTAATCCTCCGCCTCCGGCGCCGTGCACTGCAGACATGTAGAAAACAACCTCCTTCCGGCCCTACATATACCGAGGGACCTCCCACAAATCCCCAGATTTCTCTGCAGTGCTGGAACTGCGAAGACATGAAGTATCACGCTCTCGCAGGCGAGCGGGGCTTGACAGCCCGAGGCCCTGCGGGATTATTTCCACCCGTCCTCATTGTGAATTAATGCCTCCCAGCCTGGGCTGCGTTGGTCGGGTGAAGGTAGGCAGCACCTAGTGTGCTTACGGAGCTAGTCTCCACCGCAATCCCCCTCCTTAGGGTAGGCGGTTAAGGCAAATGGTGAGCCTTCAGTGGATGCCCCTCCCGCACCAGTGCCCCCATGCCCCATCTAACGGTGAACCCTCTATTCGGGTCACCTTCCTTCCCAGGTTACCCCGTTAGTGGGGGGAAAAAGAGGGGGGGGGGGCTGTGTGTTTGATGGCCTACTCCTTGCCCTAAGTACACTATAGATGCTTTACCGCTACCGGGTGTCAGAGCGCGTTTCACTTGTTTACTTTTCAACTGACCACAGCGTTTTACTGTGCTCTAGGCGTGCATACGGCAGCACTGTTTGGGGAAGCTATTGCGTTTTTCAAATCTCCTTCCTCACTTTGTCAGACTTCTTCTCTGAAGTGATGCTGACGTATCTACCATTCTCTCCTGATTGGCTGCGCACCTTCTAGTTTCACGCTCTCCGGGGGGGGGAGGCGTGGTTCGGTCTGGCGCGTTCTGCGTCATCGCCCGCCCTTCTAGGTTCGCTGGGCGCCATTTTCTTCTCGCATGCGCGTGGTGAAGACGGTCCTCCCCTCGCAGACCCGTAAGTGCCCTCGTGGGCGATCTTTTCCCTAGCTTGCTTCTTCGCGCTCGCCTCTGACATCCCTGTTCCCCTTGTGTCCCCCTGGTCCTCGGTGGCTTCCCCCGGCCCGACGTAGCGCCTGGTCCAGACCATTTTTTCAGAAATTACTCCCACTTCCCAGCGGGTTATTGGGGCATCCAGGGTTCCTTAAAGCGTCAATCCCTACTAGCATATTGAATTTAATAATCACCATATGGAGTCATCCCAGGACATCGCGAACGGGGTCCCCTTGGGACAAGCCCGTCTGTGTGCAGCTTGTGGGGTTTCACCTAGCAGCTGTGACAATACACGGGTCTGCGTACCTTGTGCTCAACAGGCGCTAGTCAGTCTCCCCACCTCTTCCGAGGCTGGGCCCGCACCTCGCCTTACTTCCCCTACTCCCCCAAGCTTGAGCCTAACCCCCAATACTAGTGGGGATTCTCACGCTGATTTGGCCTCTAGATTGGCTAGTGTGGAAAGCTTCATCGCTGGCTCCTTGGCGCGCAAGGCTACTGCCAAGAGGCGTCATTTGAATCCTGAAACTACTATTCTCCCTGTAGAATCTGATGATGTACTGCTTTCCTATGCTCAGTCCCCATCAGAGCAAGGGGAACTGCTCTCTGACTCAGGATCCTACGAGGACGAGTCCAGGAGTCAGGAGGAGTCTGGTTCTGATCTTTGGTCCCAGGACGACATTGACAGACTGCTGTCTCAGATCTTTGATGTGTTATCCCTCTCTCCCCCTCCCGCGGTCCCTCGGCAAAGGGGCGATCTGTTTCATACCGCTAGGGTGCGGTTGGAGTTTCCCGAACAAACTCACTTTAATAACCTAGTGCTGAAAGAATGGGAACATCCCAGCAAACTCCAGGGGATTCCTAAAGCTGTGGATAAGAAGTATCCATTTCCTGCCGATCTGGTTAAGTGTTGGACATCGCCACCCAAGGTCGATGCCCCGATTCTGAGTCTGTCCAACACCTCTATTATGCACTCCCCTGACACTACTACGCTGCGGGATTTAGAGGATCGGCGAGTTGATCAATCGGCATGTCATGCCTTTGCATTTGGGGGAGCGTCGCTCCGCCCGGTGTGCGCCTTAGCCATCACGGCGGTGGCGCTCAGGACGGTGGTTAAGACTGCCCTCGAAGGGGCGGATGACTTGTCCTCTGAGGCCGCCAACGCTCTTGCCACCTGTGAGACCTTTGTGAATTATATCCTATCTGCATCGGACGATGCTATTAAGCTGAGCGCTAGATCTTCTGCTCTGGTGGTAGCCATACGCCGTGCGGTCTGGTTACGCCAGTGGGCTGCTGACAATGTCGCCAAGAAGGCCCTTACGGGGCTTCCATTTAAAGGGCTGCGCCTGTTTGGAGAAAGATTAGATATCTTTGCCAAGGGTGGCAAGCTGCCCCAGCGCAAGCGTCAGATTCGGCCCTTTCGTGGTCCAAGCTCCCATTTATCCCCCTACCGTGGGACCAAGTAGGGTAGAGGGGTGTCCTTCTTTGGGTCTCGCCCCCAAGACCCCCCAAGCATGAAGGGGCGCCCTCGCCCGTCAGGGTGGGGGGACGTCTACAGCACTTCGAGCATGTCTGGAGACGCCTTGTCCCAGACCGGTGGATTTAGGAGGTAGTCTCCTTTGGTTACAAGATAGAATTTGCGGTGCTGCCCCCTACCAGGTTCGTTGGGTCTCGGATCCCACAGGATCCTGCCTCAGCTCGAGTCTTGATGCTGGCTGCGCAGGACCTTCTGGAGCTCGGGGTCATCTGCGAGGTCCCCCTAAAGAGACAGGGGCAGGGGGTTTTATTCCAACCTGTTCACGGTGCCCAAAAAGGACGGGTAAGTCAGACCCATTCTGGATTTGAAAATCCTAAACAAGTTTGTCAGAAGCAGGCATTTTCACATGGAAACTCTGCGCTCGGCCATTGCCTCGCTGCGTCCAGGGGACTTCATGACATCTGTGGACATCAAGGACGCTTACCTGCACGTTCCGGTGTTCTCAGGGCACCAAAGGTTCCTCAGATTTGCGCTGTTGGATCAGCATTATCAGTTCGTGGCCCTGACATTCGGCCTTACGTCGGCTCCCAGGGTCTTCACCAAGGTGCTGGCAGGGGTGATGTCTCTCTTAAGACTAAAGGGCATACGCGTGTTGCCCTACCTGGACGATATACTCATCACTTCTCAATCTCTGCGGCAGGCAGAGCTGGACACTCGGTTGGTGGTGTCCACCCTGGAGTCCTTCGGCTGGGTGATCAATTACCCAAAGTCCTCTCTGTCCCCCTCCTCAGTGACCCCGTTTCTGGGAATGATTCTGGACTCGGTTCAGTCAAGGATATTCCTTCCTCCGCAGAAGGTGGGAGCTCTGACATCCCAGGCGAGATCCCTGCTCGCGAACCCTCATCCCTCCATCCGGCAGGGAATGCAGTTGGTGGGCTCGATGGTGGCAAGCTTCGAGGCGGTGCCCTTTGCCCAGTTTCATTTGAGAACTCTGCAGCTTCACCTTCTGTCAGTTAGAACAAGGACCCAGCATCTCTGGACAACAGCTGGGTGATTCCCCCCTCGGTCAGACAATCCCTTGTGTGGTGGTTGGACCACAGGAACTTGACAAGGGGCAGATCCTTCCTGGCTCCCTCTTGGGAGACGGTCACAACGGATGCCAGTCTTTCAGGCTGGGGGGGATTCTGGAAGTCCCTGAGCTTCCAGGGGAGTTGGGGCCCTCAGGAGGCCCATCTTCCTATCAATGTCCTGGAACTCAGGGCGGTCCGATTGGTGCTGGAACGATTGACGCAGAACCTGCAGGGTCTGGCGGTTCAGGTACGCTCAGACAACAGGACGGCGGTGGCCTACATCAATCATCAGGGAGGAACCCGGAGCAAGGGTGCTCTCCAGGAGGTGTCTCTGATTCTAACTTGGGCAGAGACCAATGTACAATGCATATCGGCTGTCTACATTCCGGGGACGGAGAATCTGCTAGCAGATGCTCTGAGCTGGGGGTGGACCCGTCGGGGGGGAATGGTCCCTCTGCGACAGGGTATTTCAGTCACTGTGTCACCGTTGGGGTGTGCCAGACAGGGATCTCTTTGCGTCACGTCACAATCACAAGCTACCGAGCTTTGTATCCCTGTCTCAGGATCCTCTGGCTCTGGCCACAGATGCCCTGTCAATGTCTTGGAAGGAGTTTCGGCTCCTGTATGTGTTTCCACCAATTCCCCTTCTGGGCAGAGTGCTGCGCAAAATCGCTCTGGAAGGGGTACCCGCGATTCTGGTGGCCCCAAGGTGGCCAAGAGTGTGGTTCGCGGACGTGGTTCAAATGGCAGTAGATCAGTACGATCTGCCAAGGTTGCCAGACCTTCTGACTCAAGGGTCTCTACGCCATCCCAATTTACTAATGCTGGCTTTGACGGCTTGGCTATTGAAGCCTCCATTTTGATGGAAAAGGGTTTGTCTGCATCTGTTGTGGCTACTATGGTGCAGCCAGGAAGAAGACCTCTGCTGCCATCTATTATAGAGTATGGCGTGCTTACATTGACTGGTGTGAATCCAGGTCCCTTCCCTGCCAGGAATTCTTAGTTTCCAGGGTGCTGGAATTCTTACAACATGGTCTAGACTTAGGTCTTAAGCTTAGTACCTTGAAGGGCCGGGTTTCGGCCCTGTCTATCTTCTTTCAGAAGTCCCTTGCCCGGCACTCTCTTTCAAGACCTTCTTTCAGGGGGTCACTCATGTGCGCCCTCCTCGGAAACCTATGGTTCCTGTTTGGGATCTGAACTTGGTGCAGGGGGCTCCCTTTGAGCCTATTCATGAGGCCGCTCTAGATGTGCTCACGCTCAAGGTTGTCTTCCTGGTAGCCATCACTTCGGTCAGACGTGTGTCTGAGTTGGCTGCTTTGTCTATTCAGACTCCCTACTTTGAGAGACACTGGGATAAGGTGGTGGTTCGCTTCAAGCCGGACTTCCTGCCTAAGGTTGTGTCTGCATTTCATTTGAATCAAGATATTGTACTTCCTTCCTTGTGCCCTAATCCTAGTAACCCTAAGGAAAGGGTTTTGCATTCCTTGGATGTGGTCAGGTGTGTCAAGTCTTAACCTGGTTACCTCTCAGGCCTTTAGAAGGACGGATGCTCTCTTGGTTGTGCCTCATGGGCCTAGGAAGGGTTTGGCTCCTGCCAAGTCTACCATCAGTAAATGGATTCGTCAGGCTGTTGTTCAAGCCTATACCGCTAAGGGGAAGACTCCCCCCCCTTTCGTCTTACTGCTCATTCTACTAGAGCTGTTGGGGCTTCTTGGGCTTTTCAGCACCAGGCCTCTGTGGAGCAAGTTTGCAAGGCTGCTACTTGGTCTTCTGTACATACCTTTACTAAGTTTTACAAGGTTGATGTTCGGGCCTCAGCTGACGCTGTGTTTGTCCGCAAGGTTCTGCAGGCGGCAGTAGTTTAGACTGCTTGCTGTTGCCTTCTGTTGGGGATCCCACCCTTTTTTATGGACACTGCTATTGGATGTCCCACATGTTATTACTACTACTGGAGCAGGACGTGCTGTATGCTTAGAATAATACAACTCTGTGAAGTACTCACCTGTAGAGTTGGTATTATACGAATACAGCATGTCCTGCTCCACCCCACCCTGTTTTCACCTTGTTCTGGATCCCCTGTTGGTGATTGTTATCTTTGATATTTTTGCCAGTTTTGGGTGGTTGCTTTCTCCTGGCCTCTCTTTCTCACTGCTTTTCAATGCTGGGGATTTGTGGGAGGTCCCTCGGTATATGTAGGGCCGGGAGGAGCTTGTTTTCTACATGTCTGCAGTGCACGGCGGCAGAGGATTACCCACATGTTATTACTACTAGACGTGCTGTATGCATATAATACCAACTCTACAGGTGATTACTTCACAGAGTTGTATTTTTGGTGGCTATACGCTGCTCTGTTTAGCTGCGTCAGTGGGCGGCTGATGCTGCCGCTAAGAAGGCTCTCACTGGGCTCCCCTTTACGGGGCTGCGGCTCTTTGGTGAGCGTCTGGATGTTTTTGCCAAGGATGGTAGGTTGCCTCAACATAGGAGGCAGCCTCGATCCTTTCTGGGGCCCTCCTCTTCCCTCCCCTCTTTTCGTGCTTCCAGAGGAGGTCGTGGCTCCCTCTTCTCGGTTACTCGCAGAGATTCTTGGGGTCGTGGCAGATCCCGTGGGCGTCACGGTCTCTCATGGGGCCCCAAGCCCCCTCAGGCATGAGGAGGCGCCCTCACCCATCCGGGTGGGGGGACGGCTTCAGCTCTTGGGTTCAGGAGGTGGTGTCCTCCGGTTACAAGATAGAGTTTGCAGCCTGGCCGCTCCCAAGATTCATCAGATCCCGGATGTCTCAAAATCCTCTGTCAGCTCAGGGTTTTTGCCTGGCGGTTCAACGTCTGTTGGAGTCAGGAGTCATTTGCCCGGTGCATTCCCAGGAACGGGGTTGAGGGTTTTACTCCAATTTGTTCACGGTCCCCAAAATGGACGGGTCCCTGAGGCCCATCCTGGACTTTAAGGGTCTCAACAAGTTTGTCAGGTTCAAGCATTTTCGCATGGAGACTCTACGCTCGGCGATGAGTATCCTGCGCCCGGGCGACTTTATGACCTCAGTGGACATCAAGGATGCCTACCTTCACCTGCCAATCTTTCCAGGTCATCAGAGATTTCTCAGGTTCGCTCTAGAGGATCAGCATTACCAGTTTGTGGCCTTACCGTTCGGTATCACCTCGGCCCCTCGGGTGTTCACCAAGGTGCTGGCGGGCGTGATGGCTCTGCTGCGGAATCAGAGCATTCGCATCCTTCCTTACCTGGACGACATTCTGATTGCGGCTTAGTCTCTTCATCAGGCCGAGAAGTACCTCCACTCTCGAGTCCTTCGGCTGGGTGATCAACTATCCCAAGTCTTCACTGTCTCCGTCTTTGGTGAGGTCCTTTCTGGGTATGACTCTGGATACTTCTCAGGTCAAGGTAATCCTGCCTCAGCAGAAGGTGGAGGGCCTTCAGAAGCAGGCACGGACTTTGCTCTTGTGTTCCCATTCCTCCATCCGGCAAGGGATGCAGTTAGTGGGTCTGATGGTGTCCTGCTTCGAGGCTGTCCCTTTTGCTCAGTTTCACATGAGACCTCTTCAGTTGCACCTCCTGTCAGTTTGGGATCGAGACCCTGTGTCCCTGGATCAGGAATTTGGTCTGTCCCCCCTGGCCAGACAGTCCCTCTCGTGGTGGCTGGACTCAGGGAACATTTTAGGGGGCAGGACTTTTCTGCCTCCGTGCTGGGAGACTGTCACCACAGATGCCAGTCTGACCGGTTGGGGGGGCTTTTGGAAGTCTCTAAAGTTCCAGGGTCGGTGGGGCCCCCAGGAGGCCCATGCCTCCATCAATGTCCTGGAACTGAGGGCGATCAGGTTGGTTCTGTCTCAGCTGACCACACACCTTCGTGGTCGGGCTGTTCAGATCTGCTCAGACAACCAGACAGTGGTTGCCTACATCAATCATCAGGGAGGGACTCGGAGCAAGCGAGCCCTCAAGGAAGTGTCCCTGATACTGTCTTGGGCGGAAGAGAATGTTCCCTGCATCTTGGCGGTTTACATTCCGGGGGTGGAGAACCTGAAGGCAGACTCCCTGAGCAGGGGGACGTCTCGGTTGGGGGAATGGTCCTTCAGCAACAGGGTATTTCATTCCCTGCTGGGGTCAGCTGGATGTGGACCTGTTTGCGTCCCGCCACAAACACAAGCTTCCCAGGTTTGTCTCCCTGTCACAGGACCCTCTGGCCTTCGCCACGGATGCGCTAGCAATGCCTTGGACAAAGTTTCGGCTCCTCTATGTGTTCCCTCCGTTCCCTCTGCTGGGCAGGGTGCTGCGCAAGATAGCCCAGGAATGGGTACCAGCCATTCTGGTGGCCCCCTGTTGGCCAAGGAGGGTGTGGTTCACAGTTGGCAGTAGATCAGTATGCCCTGCCCAAGGATCCAGATCTGCTCACTCAGGCACAACTAAGCCATCCCAATTTACAAAGGCTGGCTTTAATGGTTTGGCTGCTGAAAGCTCCAGTCTGATGGATAAGGGTTTGCCGGCTTCTGTTGTTGATACCATGATTAGGGCTAGGAAGAAATCCTCGTCCTTTATTTACTACAGGATCTGGCATGCTTACATTGCCTGTTGTGAGTCCAAGTCTTTTCCTTGTCGGGTGTTTTCTATCCCCAGGGTTCTGGAATTTTTGCAACATGGTTTGGATTCGGGCCTTCAACTTAGTACCCTCAAGGGACAGGTGTCAGCTCTGGCAATTTTTTTCCAAAGATTCTTTGCCAATCACTGGTTGGTTAAGACTTTTTTCCAGGGAGTTACTCATTTGTGTCCGCCACGTAAGCCTATGCTACCGGTTTGGGACCTGAATCTGGTGTTGTCTGCTCTGCAGGGTCCTCCCTTTGAGCCTATCCGTGCGGCTGCTTTGCCCATTCTGACTCTTAAGGTGGCCTTTTTGGTGGCCATTACTTCTGTCAAGCAAGTTTCTGAGCTGACGGCGCTTTCCATCAAACCTCCTTATTTTGAGCGGCATCAGGATAAGGTGGTGTTTCGGCCTAAGGTTGTGTCTGCCTTTCAATCAGGACATTGTTTTGCCTTCTTTGTGTCCTAACCCTGCTAATTCCAAGGAGCAGACCCTTAAATCTTTGGATGTTGTCAGGGCTCTGAAGTTTTATTTGGTTGCTACTGAGTCTTTAAGGATGTTTGATGCTCTTTTTGTTCTTCCTGCTGGACCTAGGAAGGGTTTACCTCCTGCTAAATCCACTATCAGCAAGTGGATCCGTCAGGCGGTGGTACAAGTTTATTCTGCTAAAGGGAAGAAACCTCCTTTTAGGATTATTGCTCATTCCACTCGTGCTATTGGTGCATCTTGGGCCTTTCAGCACCAAGCTTCTGTTGAACAAGTTTGTAAGGCTGCAACTTGGTCTTCTGTTCATACTTTTTCTAAGTTTTACAAGGTTGATTTTAAGGCCTCAGCTGATGCTGCTTTTGGCCGCAAGGTACTTCAGGCGGTAGTGGTTTAAATTGCCTGTTGTTACTCTTTGGGGAACCCACCCTACTTTATGGACACTGCTTTTGGATGTCCCAGATGCAATGACTTTGTGAAGCAGGCCGTGCCATGCAATGGGAAAAAGACAATTCTGTGAGTACTCGCCTGTAGAATTGTTTTTGCCATGCATGGAACGACCTGCTTCACCCCACCCTTGTTATCATTTTTCTCGGTTGCCTCTGTATGGTGATTGTTCCAAGTTAGTTGGGATTTTTTTGTTACCTTTTTTACTTTTATTATCTTCCGGTTTCTTGAATAACTGCTTGTCAACACTGGATAAGTCTATGGTGATTCCGTTTTTATACGGTACCGGGAAGAGCCACAACTCTTCTGCAGTGCACTGCGCCACCTTGTGGCGGAATATCCAGATGTAATGACTTCGTGAAGCAGGCCGTGCCATGCATGGCAAAAGCAATTCTACAGGTGAGTACTCACAGAATTGTCTTTTTTTGATGAATATGGTTTGAGTCGCTCACACTGACCAGTCGCTACCGTTCGCTCCCATATAGCTCTGTACTGGTGTTATAGCGACTCGCACATCAAATTCATCAATGCTGGCCAGCGACTGAGGCGCTCGGTAACAGCGCACCATAAACCCTTCACAGTGACTACTAGCGGTCGCTCTGAGCGCCTCGCTACAGACGCTCATTTGCCAGTACCTGGCACTAGTAATGAATCAGCCTGCCCGTAAAACTTTAAGCATTGTGTATCTCAGAGTAATGCTTTATTTATTTCTATTTCTGCTTTTTGCAGCTTACCTCTTATATCGGGGACGTTGGAAATATGATGAACAATTTATTCAAAGGCGTCTTTATACATAGATTCCGGTGAGTTGTGATCCCTCCAGAATCGTTTTTTAAATCCAATGCTAACCTTAGTTCTAGCTGGTGCGAACTAGGTGCCACGTCATTTCCAGTCATGGGGGGGGGGGGGGGGAATTGCGCATATATAACGAGAGGGAAATGGTAACAACTTTTAACTTTTCTGTGGGCTGGTTATGGAGTGTGAGTACAGATTGTCATGATTGTTACAGATGTATCTAAGTCTTATTCTTTGTCAATGGTTCTGTGAATTATGACTTTAGCTGCGGGAGATTTGAATGCATGGTTTCCATTACTATAAGATGTCATGCTGCTAGGGATATGTGCAATATGTAGCCATTTAAACGTATACATTCTTTGTTTGGACTATCATAGCACTGAAACACTTTATTATATTATTACTGAATTATGATTTATTTCTCATAATAAGAAATTAAGCCTGCGAAACTGCAATATATGGGTCCAAGGAATTTGATTAGCTGCTAATGCACTATTTCACTTTACTAAAATAAATTGGGAGGCTATGCATTGAAACTGCTGCTGCTATATGGTGTTTTGTCTATTGTATTGCAATTTTTTGTGATGTGTACAATATTAGCTGTGTTTTTATGTTATGCTGATGACATTAAAAGATTCTTATTTCTTTGAAGACAGTGGAGTGCGCACTTTTGTTATGTACTTAATCACGGATTCCTCTGACCCATCTGATGCCTCCCCAGCTTTGGCTGTTTTCCTGGGATCCGTGACGCCAGGGTCTGGGGTGTTTTACTGGGCATATGGCTCTGGGCTGCAGGCTTCTCTAGAACAAGCAGGTCAGCCGCAGGTCTTATATGGTGAACCTGCTGGGAAACTTGATATATTTTTATATGTTACCCTTCCTTCTCCCACATGTATTTTTATTTTTTATTGTATGTGCGTGCCAGTGTTACTTTACTGCGTGGGGGAGCGGCTAGAGCTCTGTCGCCATAGCAGCACTACGGCGAGGAGCGGTCTGCTGCCGCTCCTCCCACATACTCACTTCCCTCGCCGTGCGGAGGCCTCTTGATAGGTGGCGCAGGCCACACGCGCGCCCCACGATCTTGCAGTTGGGGGGGAAAGCAGTGGTTGCTGCTGCTAGGCCGCAATTAGTGCTGGCCAGGGAAAGGGGGGGGGGGGGGTTGGTGGGAGTCACGCGCAAGCGGCGCACATGCCTGGCTGGCGCTCCGGTGACGCTCCCCCGGCTAGAGATTTTAGACTTGTGGGAAAAAGGTTAAGGGTTGTGGTTTCTCCCGGTCCCCGTTGTAGGGGATTGGCTATAGGTTTAGGACATTAGCGCCTATTTTGCCTTTCACGTATATATTGCATATTCCAAAATCGCCATAATGGGGGCATCGGGGGATAGTGAGTCGGCACCCCCACTTGGGCAAGACAGGCTCTGCCCCTTGTGAAGACAGAATCCCCTGGGCGGGTTTAGCACAATTTCCACTTGCGCCAGAGGTGTTGTTTTGGACCATGAGAGGGCTGTCGCTCCTGACCCTAGTCCTGCGTCAGCTCCAGCCTCTCTGGATCCTCCGCTGCTGCAGTTAGCCGCTAGAGAAGAGCGAGACGACAGGGGGACACACTCTGATTTTGCGCACAGGCTGGCTAGCCTCGAGAAAAAGCTCTCATTGGCTACCCCTAAAAATGCTTTGAGTAAGAAGCGGCACTTGGAGCCGGTTTACTCGGACGAAGGGTTGTATGCTTCTTTTGGTTCTACGGAAGAAGGGGAGTCTGCAGATGACCCACTCTCGGGAGGTGAGTTGCTTTCCGGTGCAGAAGACAGCAACTCCGGTTATTCCTCGGATGAGGATTCCTTCCTTCCAGATGATACGGAAAGCTTGCTTTCCTCTGTTTTTTACACTTTACGCATTGTTCTTCCCAAGGTGGCCAAGAGAAAGAAGGATGATTTGTTTCGTCCTGAAAGACAGCGACAGGTTTTTCCTGAACAACCGCATTCTTCTAACATGGTGCTTAAGGAGTGGGAAAGGCCCAACAAGCTGCTGTCGGGCCTGGACAGATGGTATCCTTTCCCCGCTGAGTTAAATTATGGTCGCATCCTCCCGAGGTGGACCCTCCGGTTTCAGGTCTGTCCAACACCACTATTATGCCGTCACCTGACAATGCTTCCTTAAGAGATCCTGCAGACAAACGCATGGATCAATTGGCTTGCAATGCTTTTGCCTTGCTGGGTTCCCTCTTACGCCCTGCGTGTGCCACGGCGATTGTTTCCCTAGCCACAAGGAAAAAGGTTAAGCAGCTTTTGGCTAAGGCTAAGTCTTGTAAACGGGCGCAGGATTCCAAGAAATTCAGAGCCTGTTTGGAGAAGGCTTGGTAGGAAAAGTTTGTCTGTTTGCTGATGATACAAAGGTTAGTAATAGGGTGGATATTCCTGGAGGTGTCTGCAACATGGAAAATGATTTAGCTTTACTGGATAGATGGTCAAAACTGTGGAAACTAGAGTTTAATGTCTCTAAATGTAAAATCATGCACTTGGGTAGAAGGAATCCCTGCTCTGAGTACCGTATGGGCAGTACTGTGTTAGCCAGGACCTCGGAGGAGAGAGATTTAGGGGTACTGATTACTGATAGCTGCAAGATGAGTGGACAGTGTAGCCAGGCAGTGGGAAAAGCAAGCAGGATGCTTGGCTGCATAGCTCGAGGCATCACCAGTAGGAAGAGGGAGGTTGTGATGCCGCTGTATAGAGCCCTGGTAAGGCCACAGCTAGAATACTGTGTGCAGTTCTGGAGACCTTACCTGCAAAAAGACATTATTCAAATAGAACGTGTCCAAAGGCGGGCAACGAAAATGGTGGAAGGACTTAAACTTAAAACTTATCAGGAGAGACTTAAAGAACTTAATTTGTACAGTCTAGAGGAAAGAAGGGAGAGGGGGGACATGATTGAGACCTTTAAATATGTGAAAGGATTGAATAAGGTTCAGGAGGGAAGTGTTTTTAAGAAGAAGCATAATGATAGAACAAGGGGGCACAACCTGAAGCTAGTCGGGGGGAAGATCAGGAGCAATGTTAGAAAATATTATTTTACAGAAAGAGTAGTAGGTGCTTGGAACAAACTTCCAGCAGAGGTAGTTGAAACATCAACAGTCACTGAATTTAAACATGCCTGGGATAAGCACACATCTATCCTAAGATAAAGAGTACATACAGTATACACATAAGGGCAGACTAGATGGACCGTATGGTCTCCTTCTGCCGTCAACCTTCTATGTTTCTATGTTTCTATGATTTCATCGGCTTTGTTGTTACTACCATGAATGATGTATTCAGCCTAGGTGTCAAGACATCGGCTTTGCTTGTAGAATTACGCCGTTCGCTGCGGTTGAAGCAGTGGTCGGCCGATGCGGCCGCCAAAAAGTCCCTAACAAATTCACCCTTTGTCGGCTGTTCGGGGAGCGGCTGGACCTTTTGATCAAGGATGGTAAGCTCCCTCAAAGAAGGAAACATGCTCGGCCCTTTCGGCACTCCTCTTCTTACCGGTTCTTCCTGGGGGGAAAAGGTGCTTCCTTTTCCAGTGCCCGCAGAGATTCTTGGGGCAGAGGTAGGTCCCGGAGTCGGCCCAATCCCGCCTGGGGAACTAAGCCCAAACCTCCAGCCAAACCTACACATGCATGAGGGGGCGCCCTCACCCGTACGGGTGGGAGGGGGGGGGGCGGCTACTGCTGTTTGCTCCAATCTGGAGGCATCACGTCTCGGATCTTTGGATTCAGGAGGTGGTGTCATCAGGTTACAAGATCGAGATGTCAGCCAGACCACCCACAAGATTTCTATGGTCAATGGCATCCCGAAATCTGCTAAAAGCGGGGGGGGGCTTTGAGAGCTGCTGTTCGGCACCTCCTGCGGATAGGGATGATTTGTCATGTGCCCTGGCAGGAGCAGGGTCAAGGATTTTACTCCAACCTATTCACGGTTCCCAAGAAGGACGGATCGGTGCAGCCGATCTTGGACCTAAAGGGCATCAACAAGTTTTTAAGGGTCAGAAATTTTTCTGCATGGAAACATTGTGGTCGGCGGTGAGGTCCCTTCAGGGAAGCGTATCTACACATTCCTATTTTCCTGGGACATCAGAAGTTTGAGGTTTGCATTGGAGAGTCAGCATTTCCAGTGTGTAGCACTCCCCTTCGGTATATCCTCAGCTCCCAGGGTGTTCACCAAGGTGCTGGCGGGCCTCATGGCTATCCTTAGGGGTCACGGTATTCGTGTATTACCCTATTGATCTGATTGATTCTGATCTCGGCCCCGTCCTTTCAGGAGGCCGAGAGCGACACCCGGACCGTGCTATCAACACTGGAAGCATTCGGTTGGGTGATCAACTACCCCAAGTTGCACATCACTCGGTCAACAGTGAGATCCTTCCTGGGGATGACCCTAGACACCGTTCAAGTCAAGGTCTTTCTGCCACAGCAGAAGGTGTTGTGTCTCCAGACGCAGGTACAGGCCTTGCTGGCTTGTCAACATCCATCGGTGCGTCTAGGGATTAGATTGGTGGGCCTAATGGTGGCTTGCTTTGAAGCAGTGCCCTTTTCCACATTAGGCCTTTTCAGCTGAACCTACTAACCAGCTGGGATTGGTTCTCTTACATCTGACCCCCAATTTAAGGGGCCATGCGGTTCAAGTCAGCTCGGACAATCGGACGGCTGTAGCCTACCTTAACCACCAGGGTGGTACTCGGAGCAAGAGCTCCCTCAAGGAGGTAAGCCGGATTCTGAGTCGGGCAGAGGAAATTGTTCCGTGCATCTCGCCGGCTTACATTCCTGGGGTGGAGAATCATGAGGCGGACTCCCTGAGCAGGAGTTCCTTGCGTCGGGGGGAAAGGTCTCCCGGCAGGAAGGCCTTTCAAGCTCTGTGCCTCCGCTGGGGTCAACCGGACGTGGATCTTTTTGCGTCCAGACACAATCACAAACTTCCAAGGTTCGTATCTCTCTCAAGAGACCATCTGGCCATGGCAACAGACGCCCTGGCGATTCCTTGGACAGGGTTCAATCTTCTGTATGCTTTTCCTCCGTTTCCGCTTCTGGACCGATTTACTACGCAAGATAGTCCAGGAGGGGGGTACCAACCATCCTGGGGGCTCCTCGTTGGCCAAGGAAGAGTTGGTTTGCGGACATAGTAAGGATGTCAACAGATCACTTCCTTATGTCCGACGATCTGGAGCTTCTCACACAGGAGTCGCTTCGGGACCTGAATTTACAGACGCTGGCTTTGACGGCCTGACTGTTGAAACCTCCATCGTGACAGAGAAGGGTTTATCGGCCACGGTTATTCACACAATGATTCAGGAACGGAAGAAGACTTCTTCCATGATATACTACAGAGTTTGTCGGGCCTATATCGCTTGGTGTGAGGCCATGAACCTTCCTTGCTGGAGATATTCGGCTTCTAGAATTCTAGAGTTTCTGCAATATGGTCTAGACTTGGGCCTGCAGTTGAGTACCCTCAAGGGTCAAGTCTTGGCCCTATCTATTTTTTTCCACAAGTCTATTGCCAATCATAGTTTGATCAAAACATTTTTACAGGGGGTCAGTCATGTCCGTCCACCGCGGAAACCAGTTTGACCGGTTTGGGACCTAAATCTCGTGTTATCTGCTCTCCAGGGTGCCCCCTTCGAGCCTTTGAATGACGCTACATTGACTATGCTGCCACTCAAAGTGATTTCTGGTAGCGTTCACCTCCGTGCGTCGTGTATCGGCATTGGCCGCATTATGTATGAAGCCTCCTTATGTTGAAACAAGGTGTTTTTTTGTTTTAAGCCTGATTTTTTGCCTAAGGTTGTTTCTCCCTTTCACCCTAATGAGGAAGTTGTCTTAACTTCCTTGTGTCCAGCACTGGCTAACCCTAAGGAAAGGGCTATCCATGCCTTGGATGTAGTTAGAACCATAAGATATTACCTGGCTGCGACTGAATCTTTCCGGTAATTGGATTTGCTTTTTGTCTTAGCGGAAGGCTCTAGAAAGGGGTTTCCACCGGCCAAGTCCACACTCAGTAAGTGGATTGGACAGGCGGTGGTACGAGCGTATTCTGCCAAGGGGAAATAACCCCCTTTTCGGATCACAGCTCATTCTACTAGAGCCATTGGTGCTTCCTGGGCCTTTTAGCATCAGGCCTCGGTGGAAAAGGTTTGTAAGGCTGCCACTTGGTCTTTACAAGGTGGCTGTAAGGGCCCCAGCTGACGCTGTTTCTGGCCGCAAAGTGCTTCAGGCAGTAGTGAAATTAACTAACTGCTGTTCCGCATTGGGGATCCCGCCCATATGGAGGTCCCAGATGTAATGAAGAAGGGACGGCCTGGAATGGATTTGAAGGAAAAACGCAATTCTGTGAGACTCACCTGTAGAATTGGTTTTGATTCCTAACCATTCCAGGCTGTCCAACCCACCCTCTTGACTTTATTATTGTCATGGGTGCCTTTTTTATGGTAATTGAACCAATACCTCTTCATAGGACACTTGTATTCTATACAAATTTAGGATTCTAGGTTTCGAGAGAATACAAGCGGAGTCTATGTGAAGTAACATGGTCTCCTATGTTCGGGGCCTCCCGGCCTGCCTCTTGTTATTGAGTTACTGCTTTTTAATTACCGGGGCAGCTGCTATTTATAGCCGGGAGGAGCCACGTCTTTGATCTTGCAGTCCACGCCCCTTCGGGCGGAGAAGACCCAGATGAAATGAAGAAGGGACGGCCTGGAATGGATAGGAATCAAAACCAATTCTACAGGTGAGTCTCACAGAATTGCATTTTTTCCAGGTCTGGGGGTCCAGTTAAATCTTTTGGTGGGGTTAATATACTCTGGCTCAGTCTGAGTAGTGTCCAAGCTTTCCTTGTCATGAAATTGTTCCTTCAGTCGCATTTTTCTGAAAGTAGACCAAAACCCAGGATTTTGACTATCCTGGGTTTTGGTCCTTTTCCCGGGGGCACCCCGCCCCGCTGTGTAAAACCCCCCAGGACGCTGCAGCCATCTCGCCCCTTCCCGGTCCCACGGCTCTTCGAAGAGCAGCGACTCTGATGGTAGCATCCTCCACTTTTCTTTAGCAGTGCGGGTGCCTGCGCTAGGCACTTGTGAATGGCCGTAACGGACACGTTCCCTGTTAGAGGGAGGTGGAGGATGCGGCCATCAGAGCCGCTGCTCTTAGACGCGTTGTGGGACTGGGAAGAGGCGGGTTGGCTGTGGCATCCTGGGGGGTTTCACACAGATCGGGGTGCCCCTGGGGAAAGGACCAAAACCAAGGATAGTCGAGACTATTGACTATACTGGGTTTTGGTCCACTTGAAGAAGTCCTCCATGTCACTGCACAGCTGAATTTTGTCTCTCTGTTTTGCTGGGCAGAATGACAGTCCCTTTGAAAGTACGGACATTTCAGCTTTATTGGGTTTGTATGCACTGTGTGAAACCCCCAGGTCGCCCTGAAACTCCCCTTCTTTCCTGGTCTGATGGTGCATGGGCGAACAGCGGCCTCATCCCCACTATTCCTTTAGCAGGACGGGCAGGGGCTTTGGTCAAATGTATTTCACAAGTTCAGTGGTTTTGATCCTCTTTAAGCAAAGGACGGGAGCAGATTGAATGAGAGGCTGCCCATGCGCCATAGGACTGGGGAAAGGTGAGTTAAATCAGGTGACCTGGGGAGTTTACACAGCAGAGCATCCCCCAATTGGGGTGCCACAGGGGCAAGAACCGAAACCCAGGATAGTCAAAATCCTGTGGTTTGGTCCGCTTTAATACCAGGATTGCTGAGCCTTCTACCTTACTATTTCTCTACCTTACTATTCTATTACCACTGCGAATTACATTTATACACAGAATGTTTTAAAATGCTGCAGCTTAATAACAAAAATAGAATTAAACTGTTCTGAATACTCACAAATCTGTGAATTACATGTATGCACAGAATGCTGTAGGTTAAAAACAAAAATAAAATGTAAAAGAATTCTACCACTGAACCACCAATTCTTAGCTTGAAAGTTGTAAGAGTTATAGGGAAGCTGTAAAAGGAATACACAAGAAAGTGTGCATGGCAGTTGCTGCCCCCGGTCATAAAAAAGAAAAAAAAGGTCCATCCTGTATCGGTGTAACCCTTGGTGGGGACTGATGGTGGTAATGTGTACTACCGATTTGGCCAACGAGAGCAGTAGAGAAATAAGACGATCCTGTTTAAAGGCGAGCAGAGTAAACTTTAGAGTTTAATTTTGTTCTTGCCTGCTGATGGGAAGTCTGCTCTTTGTATGAAGTTTCCGTTAACCCTTTAACTGCCAGCCGACCTATAGATGCCCGTGATTTAACTGTTGTCCGTGGTTTGACTGCAATTTTTTTCTGAAACTTTTTTCCTGTCGAAGTTTGGGCTTTAACATGAAGGCCTCTATTCAATAAAGGTAGAAAATAATTCTCATGGTAGTAAAAAATTCAATTCATGAGAAAAAAGCCTGAGAATGTTACTGTTACTGAATCACCAGATAGGAAGACAATGAAAATCAATGGCAGCTTTTACTACAGTGTAGAAAGGAGTAAACGGTTCTCTACTTTTCTTAGGGGTAAAAAAGTGCCATTGACTGTCATTGTTTTCTTAGCTGGTGATTCAGGAACAGTGACATTCTCAGGCTTTTTTTCTCATGAATGCAATCTTTTACTACCATGAGAGTTTTTTTCTACCTGTTTATTGAATGGAGGCTGAAATGCCTTGTCTGTAATTTTATTCAGTTCTTTTTTTAATATTTTTCAGTGAAATATATGTGCAAAAAATATATATTTTTAATTTTGTCACTTTTTTTAAAATAAGAAATATACGTTTTTCAAGAAAATCAATATTGCGTGTAAGAGCGCTGGAGACATTATTCAAATAGAATGGGTCCAAAGACGGGCAATAAAAATGGTAGAAGGACTTAAACTTAAAACTTATCAGGAGAGACTTAAATAACTTAATTTGTACAGTCTGGAGGAAAGAAGGGAGAGAGGGGACATGATGAAGACCTTTATATATGTAAAAGGATTGAATAAGGTTCAGGAGGGAAGTGTATTTAAAGTGGACCAACACAGAGAGGTGATCGGCCCGGAAATCTATAAGATTCCCGGGCCGATCACCTCCCACCCCGCGGGACATCCGAGATCGGGGTGAAACCCCCCCAAACACCCCAAATCACCTACCTTATCTTCCGCCGCCGCCGCCTCCCTCGCGCCCCTCTAGGCGTGCACACCCCCGCGCCGGCCGTCTGTGAATGGCCGGCACGGGCGCGCGCGCGCCGAAAGTGACGCGAGGGAGGCGGCGGCGGTGGAAGCCGCTTGGACGTTCCTGTTCCCCGCCTGGACGTTGGCGGGGATTGGACCGGGCAGTCACGTGGGAGCCGGGAGAGGTGAGTTTATTGGGGTTTCTGGGGGGTTTCACACAGCGGGGTGCCCCGCCGAAGTGGACCAAAACCCAGGATAGTCAAAATCCTGGGTGTTGGTCCACTTTAAGAAGAAACTTAATGATAGAACAAGGGGGGCACAACCTGAAGCTAGTCGGAGGGAAGATCAGGTGCAATGTTAGAAAATACAATTCTGTGAGATACTCACCTGTAGAATTGGTATTATATGCATACAGCACGTCCTGCTCCAGACATATTCATAACGTGTGGGTATACCTCCGCCTTCAGCACCGTGCACTGCAGATCATGAAGAAAACAAGCTCCTCCCGGCCCTACATATACCGGAGGACCTCCCACAAATCCCCAGCATTGAAAAGCAGTGAGAAGAGAAGCCAGGAGGAACAAACCACCCAGAATAAACTGGCAATAATGCCAAGCGAATACAATCACCATACGGGGGATCCAGAAGAAGTGAAACCAGGGTGGGGTGGAGCAGGACGTGCTGTATGCATATAATACCAATTCTACAGGTGAGTATCTCACAGAATTGTATTATTCTAAGCATACAGCACGTCCTGCTCCAGACATATTCATAACGTGTGGGACATCCAATAGCAGTGTCCATAAGTACCTAAGTAGGGTGGGATCCCCATGAGAAAGGCACAGCCAACAGTCAAGCGCTGTCACCCTTAACCATGCTACCAAACAAGAGCAATGCTCTAACCTCAACCTTTGAACCTTGTAAAAGGAGAACTGAACACAAGCAACGGACTAGCCAGCTTGCTCGCCAGAACATAGTGCTAAAAGGCCCAAGCCAAGCACCAACAGTAAGAGAACAAAAAAACAATATGGAGGAAGAATCTTCCCTTAAAAGAATAGGCCAGAGAAACAGCCTAACCATGCTACTACAAAAGAGGGTAGGCATGGCAACTCAAAACTTTCCCCAGCAGGGAATACAAGTCCAGGTCGCAAACGGAACCAGCAGTAATGCTAACAACAATACTCAGCAGAAGCCGAAAGAGTACTCCAGGTCCGGAAGGTCAACCAACCAAATAGGACCAACCAGAGGGCCCCTTGCCCTTGGAAGCAATCCGTCCGGTACGTCAAGAAGGGGACACCTGTAGGCCCCAAAAGGCAAAATCCCTATGAGGGACAAGGACAGTTCAGGACGATTCCTAACCCCAGTAGAGGAGCACAGATCCCTTTATCTCATAACAAACTAGACAATAGCCCAGAGACCTAGAGAATCTGGGCCAAGGCAGAAGGAAGACAAAACATCGCCTGGATCCAACTGGCGTAAGGCGGGCACCCTCACCTCATGGTATACAGCTATATAACAAAAGGTATGTATATATATACATCTATAAATATATATATATAATGACTAGAACCGCCGACTGAGCCATTCTCTATGGGACACTTCTGACTGAAGCCACCACCCCAGAAGAGCCAAATGATGGAAGGAGCAGGTCAGGCAAGGACCTGAACAACCCATGGGAACCCTTAGCAGGGCATTAGAATAAGTCTTCCCCTCAAGGGGAGCTAGGAATCCCCCAGGAATGCACCTGAGCAGACCCTGAAGAATGCGCAAATAAAAGATTGGATCAGGCTTTGTAATAGATGAACAGGGCAGGCCCAACCATAGGCTGAACCAAGCTGTGAGCCAATATTAAACACTGCCGATAGGACCCTAATCCCAGGAACAGAGATCGTCCCACAAGGGAAGGAGCTTAGGTCCAGCAAAACAGTATGGATACCACATAACCTAACGTAGCATGGTAAAAGGAAGAAAAACGAAGAGGAAGAACAAGTCCTGACTCTCCAAGGAAACAAGACACCCCGAGATCTGTCATCTCCACAGGATAAGCACAAAGGCCCGCCAACGCTAAAGTAGGCCTAATGTAAAGGCACCATACTTATGTAACATAGGCCTCGTGATTGAAGGTACAGACCTACTGTTCTCAGCAGAATCCCCTGCGGACCAACGCCCCACTGGGCCACCCAGGCCCCTAGCATACAGGTTCTGCTTGCCATCTGAGAACTAGCGCAAGCCCCCCCCCCCCCAACGCCCAGTAGGGCAAGGGGATAACATTTATCAAGCAAAATATCCAGCCAGAACCACTAACCCCAACCAGGGCAGACCAATCTGGCCAATAACAGGGTAGAACCCTGCGATAGAGACGGAGTCCAACGGGACCCTGCCAGTGTGAGCTCAATGGCACAACAGAGAACTTCCCACAGGAGGGATACTACAGGAAGGACAAGGAATATTAAAACCCCCATAGAAGGGATCAGGGCTCCCCTGGAATAGAGCCAGGCCCAAGAATTCCACAGGGCACAAGGAACAGCCACTGTCCCGCCATGGACAAAAGTCCCCCAATTGGACAGGTACTAAGAAAAAGTAGTCCCCAAATACTCACTGTGATCAAAATTCCACCTAGGTAACCAGATCCTACGAGATCCCTACCTAGGAACCACCTGGGGTTTAGAAGAGTAAGCCCCCTTTGTCATCCTGCCAGATTAGGTACCACGGTAACCTTCGCAGGGAATATCGAAAAAAGGTAGGGAATGTTCCCCGACGATACTCTCAAGTAAACCAGCAGACGAATAAACGCCTCCACTGGGAGTAAGGTAAACAGACCTAGACCCAGGGTGCAAACCCCTCATCCGTGACTAATGGCTAAAGCGCCTCAGAGCCCAAGGATCACAGATATAAGTGATGTCAACGGACCAGCCGCCAACGGGCGCACCAGGAGCAATTCTACCTGGAGACAATAACTAGACAGGACGGAGGACCAAAGGCCTCATTCCAGTAAAATTCTTATAGCCAAGAGAAAAAGGCACTAAGGTGAAGCCTAATCCAGGTACAACCAGGAACTAGAGGATGGAACAAAGTAGGGCTAGAGTCCGCCACGGTCCATCCAAACAACTCCCTTCGTGAAGGGACATGAGGGCCTAACAGGTCCCTTGGTAAATGCCCCCTGGTGTCGTGTGAGACACCACACCCTTCTAGAGCCTAGCGCGCACATGGGCACAACAGGGGGCTCAGTCTAAGCCCCAACGGTGTCAGCGACCACCAATACCCAGCAGTAGTGGGTTCAATATCCAGAAGACACCTTGGAATCTAGAATAAAAAATCTGAGCACGCCACAAGCGGCCAGAGGACCCCTGGAATATAGGGCACAGACTGCCCTGTCAAGGGCACCAACCTGAATTCTTATGGATACTGATGCTGCACCCCCCTAGGGGTTAGGCAGATAGACTCCCTCATGCTTGAGGGGAGGAAGGGGCAACCCACGCAGGGGTCCCAGTCTCTATATGATAGTGGCGTTCTGGCAAGGAAGCCATACCTGACAGGCCCAGTTAAGCCTGTACCCATGCCTGAAGAAAGGCATGGGACCATAGTCCTCCTGACCGACTCAGGGAAGGACCACCCAGCAAACACTATCCCATATCTGGAGGAACTATCTCCTAAAGCCACTAGAACGAGGCAGGGTGCCTCCTGATAGGAGTAAGGTGCCATGGTCATCCCCTCACCCAGGTGGGTGAGGGCGTCCCATCATGCATGAGGGTTTTCAGGGAAGGGACCGGGCTTAGCCCGGCCAGAGGGCCCTGGGCATTGAAAGTCACTCCTGGGACAGGATGCCGAGCCAGACCCTGCAGGGGGCATCCCCGGTTCCTGCTTAACACTATGATATGGAAGAGGAGGGGTATCCCTGCTCCGCGAGGGTCGTGACGGCCGCCCCTGACTGGGTGGATTGTCCTGGTTCTCAAATAGGTCCAGACAGGCCCCAAACAGGCGATGCCCTCTAAAGGGAACCCCGCCAGGGTCCTTTTAGCGTCAGCATCTGCCCCCACTGACGAAGCCAGAGCAGGCGACGTATAGCTACCATTTGGGCAGAAGTCCTCGCACACATTTTGATGGTGTCATCCAGAGCCAAAAGGATACATTTAACAAAAATATCGCAGCTGGAGAGTGTGTAAAACACCTCCCAGGGTAAATCTCCAGGCTGATGCTCCAGCATCTTTCTTATGAGAGTCTTAGCGGCCACTGCTGTGATAGCCGCGGCACAGACAGGGCGTAGCGCTGTACCTGCACAGGCAAAGGCGTGGGAAGCCAGCCTATCAATGCGCCGATCCTCGGCGTCCCGCAAGGAGCTGTAAGCCGGAGCTGTAAGGAAGGAGGGGTTAGGGACCCCAATAATCGGTGCGTCCACCAATGGGGACGAGGACCATATATCTACCATCTCGGGGGGGGGGGGGGGGGGGGTATTTCCAAACCCAGTCCTCCGGGGGCCTTTGAAGTGCAGTGGGACATTCCCATTCTTTAAGTACGAGAGCATGGAAGTGAGCCTGCTTGAGAAATTCCAAGCACGCAGGCGCAGTATGGAAACGCCCCCCTCTCGGCCTGGGGACCGTACCGGGAGGCGAAATGGACAATACATTAAAAACCCTGAGTAACATACCGCCAATATCAAGCTGGTCCCAGTCATCCTGACCAGCATCATCCTGACACCTCGGCCTCTCGTCAGAGGAACCTAGGTCAGAGAATAGATCCCCTTCTTCCGACGTGGCGCTAGCAGGTGTAGAGCAAGACTCCTCAGAGCCCATAGCACGTGCGCCCAGGCGGCGGAGGGGGGAGGGTAAAGACCGCATGGTGCTGTACAAACGCAAACATAAAATGCCAGGCGGGGAGAGGGGGGAGGGGGCCACAAAGCACAGACTGCAAAGAAGTGGCCAGCCCTTACCCAGCGCAGCCTGCCCCTAAAGCAGACCCAAAAATATACACATGCTGAATACAGTGAATGCATAATCATGAACACACACACACGTTAAAATGCAGTGATACAAGTGAAACACACATACTTAAAGCACACCCTCCCCCCCCCCATAGTGAAGGGAGAAGGGACCGTAACGGGAGAGTAAGGGGCTACGGGGACACGAGCCTATGTTCAGCTCCCATTGATCACTTCCTGTTGAAGATCGACAGTATGGTACAGCAGCGATTAGCGATGGAAGGAGGTTGTGTCTGTTCTTTACATGTAACGCTTTGTGAACTGGTCTTTGAGACCCCTATTCCAGTTCACAGGACAGAAGGACTGGTAAGTCACCTGTCGACAGCCGCTCTGCCTCCACACCCTGATCTACCAGCTCCATAGCTGGTCCCCGGGCTGGTTTCATTGGGAAGGGGGGACCCCACACCATTTTTTCGTTTAACTTTCAAAGGTTTACAGAGTCAAAAAAAAAAATATCTGTAGCTTACCTTACATTGAGCCCCTCCATTAAAACATAGTAGGATGACGGCAGAAGGAGAGCAAACAGTCCATTTAGTCTATTCTTATGTGTATACTGTATGGTCTCTTTATCTTAGGATAGATGGAGGCTTATCCCAGACATGTGCTCATTCAGTGACTGTCGATTTTTCAACTACCTATTCTTTCTGTAAAATAATATTATTCTAAGCATACAGCACGTCCTGCTCCAGACATATTCATAACGTGTGGGTATACCTCCGCCTTCAGCGCCGTGCACTGCAGATCATGAAGAAAACAAGCTCCTCCCGGCCCTACATATACCGGAGGACCTCCCACAAATCCCCAGATTTCTCTGCAGTGCTGGAACTGCAAAGACATGAAGTATCACGCTCTCGCAGTCGAGCGGGGCTTGACAGCCCGAGGCCCTGCGGGACTATTCCCACCCGTCCTTTTTTCTTGAAATCATAATGCCTCCAAGCCTGGGCTGCGTGGGTCGGGTGAAGGTAGGCAGCACCTGGTGTGCTTACGGAGCTAGACTCCACCACAATCCCCCACCATAGGGTAGGCGGTTTAGGCTGATGGTGAGCCTCTAGTGGATGCCCCTCCCGCATGTGGCCCAGCTGTAAGTGATTTCCAGCTGACCGGCGTAGGGGGGGGGGGGGGGGGGGGGGGGCGGGTCCCGCTGACGCGGCGTCGGGGACGCGGCCCAGCGTTCTTGCTTCCTTCAAACACAGGAAGTCGCGTGGGCGCACGGCCGCACTTTGTCTTCGTGCTGGCTGCAGGCTTGCCGGCTGATGCCGTGCTGGCTGTCCAGGTAAGCGGCCCCTCCCGTTGGGGCCGTTAATTGGGAAATACTTTTCTTGTAACAATATAGTGAGAAATCACTTTGTATTAAGGGGCGTCATTTAAGGGCACTTGGTGCCATGCTAATATGTTTATACACATGTGAGGATCTGATGGTTTTTTCTTTGCCTTGCAGATCCTGGGATCCCTGCTTATGGTGGCCCTCCGGCTCTATGTGCCTGGCTAATTATTGGGATAGCTTTGAATGTTTATATACATAGACTATATATAAATATATATATAGTTTCTATTAAAGGGGACCTTAATTTAAAAAAAAAAAAAAAATCCTCCCTTCCGGGACATTACTAATAAAGGGGGCATCCCGGGTCGGCTTATGCCTTAAAAGTCCCAGTATTGCGAATACCATAAATCACCATATGGAGGCTTCCGTAAATTCCGGAAACGGTTCTGCTGAGCCGTTTGGGGGGTGCGTAGGTTGTGGGGTCCCACTCCCAGCTGATGATATCTTTATTTGCATCCCTTGTGCAAAACAGACTATTGCGCGCCAGTCCGTTGCTTCGGCTGCGGGGCCATCACATCCTTCATCATCTCCTACCTCTCCCTCCCTATTCCGGACCCCGCATGACACTGTCAAAAGTGGGGATTCGCATTCCGAGGCGGCATCACAGCCCAGCCCCCGTTAAAGCAGCGTTGAAGGCCGCTGCAAAACGAAGGCACCTGACTCCGGTACCTTCGGCTCCACAGGACCAGTTTTGTGAACCTGTGGAATGGTCCGATGGATCCCCGGACGAGGATGAACTCCCGTCGGAGTCAGATGAGCCGACAGGTCAGCTTGTGGCTGATGAGATTGGCGATTGGTCAGAGGGGGTTGTTTTTGACATCCCCTCTATTCTGGCTCAAATGTTTAAAATTTTGAGTTTAGATACGCCTGAGGCGGCCGCCCCGCCAAAGGGTCAGTTGTTTAAAGAGCCTCAGCCGCATTTGGTTTTTCCCAGACAACACCACTTTGAGAGGGTGGTTCTTAAGGAATGGGAACATCCCACGCGGTTATCTGGAATTCCTTCCAGTTGGGAAAAGCGTTATCCTTTTCTGCCAGAATTGGTGAAGCTTTGGTCTGTCCCTCCGGACGTCGATACCCCTGTACTAGGGCTCTCCAGCTCGGCTATGGTACAATCTGCTGAGACCACTGTCCCCAAAGATGGGGAAGATCGTCGGATTGACCAATACGCTCGACATGGTTTTATCTATTCCGGGTCAGCGTTGCGCCCGGTATGTGCTTCAGCCCTTCTTCTATTGGCAATTAAGTCCCTAATTCAGGGGCTATATGAGGATCTTAATCCCGCTTGCAAACAGTTCACTGCGCTTAAGCAGTGTGAATCTTGTGTGGCTTATGTCCTGGCCGCTCAGGACGATGCGCTGACTATGAGTAGCAAGGCGGCAGCTATGCTGGTGGCTATTCGCAGGTCAGTATGGCTACGTCAGTGGTCAGCAGACACGGCTTCCAAAAAGGTGCTCACAGCTCTCCCCTTTTTGGGGTTGCGTCTGTTTGGGGAGAAAATTTATTCAGTCGCAAAGGGTGGTAAGATGCCACAACGCAAAAGGCCTCGTGGTCCCTTTAGGGGGGCAAGTTCCGGTAGGCCTTCCTTTCAAGGATTCAGAGCGGGCAAAGGTGCCTCCTTTCCCGCTACCAGTGGCGCAGGTTGGACTCAGGGGAGGGGCCGTGGCCGGCCCACTCAGTCCTGGGGCACCAAGCCCAAACCTGCTGATAAGCTCACTCAGCAATGAGGGGCTGCCCTCACCCGTGCGGGTGGGGGGACTATTGCGACACTTCTACCATTGGAACCATGTGGTTCCGGGCAGATGGATCCAGGAGGTAGTGTCGCCCGGTTGCAACCTGGAATTCGAGTCTCACCCTCCTTCACGGTCCATTCATGGGTCGGTTCATCCCGGCCTGAACTCTCATCAAGACGGAGTGTGTCTTTCTTTTGCCCAAATTCACTAAAGAACGCTTCAGCGTGTTGGGACCAGCAACCTCAGTCGTTGGATCAGTCCTTCCAGTTGTCCTCCCGTGTACGGCAGTCCCTCCTGTGGTGATTGGTCTCGACCAATCTTGTATAGGGCAGGTCTTTCCTGACCCCCCCTTTGGAAAATTGTCACCACGGACGCCAGTCTGTCGGGATGGGGCAGATTCTGGAAGGAGCTGCGGTTTCAGGGGCAGTGGAGGCCCCACTTACCCATCAGTATTCTGAATCCGAGAACCATTTGTCAGGTGTTTGCTCTCCTGACTCAGTACGTTCTGGGCCTTCTGGTCCAGATGTGTTCAGACAATCGATCAGCAGTTGCTTGCGTCGGTCTTCAGGGAAGGACGCGCAGCCTGAGTACTCTCAGAGAAGTGTCCCTGATCCGGACATGGGCAGTGTTCCATGTTCCCTGTCTCTCGGCGGTTTACATTCCAGAGGTGATGGAACAGGTAGCGGACCGGTTGAGCAAGGGCTCTCCCCGTCTGGAAGAATAAGCTCTCCATCCTCGGGTGGTTCGCTTATTGTGTCTCCAATGGGAGACCCTGGAGGTGGACCTGTTGGCCCCTCATCACTATCACAGGCTCCCGAACTTCGTGTCACTCTCCCGGGATCCTCTGGCTCTGGCAGTGGATGCCATGTCCCTGAACTGTTGAGTTCTGGGATTTCTATACCTGTTTCCTCCGATGCCCTTGCTGGGCAGGGTTCTTCAGAATTTGGCTCTGGAAAAGGTGTACGCCGTTCTCGTGGCCCTAAGGTGGCCAAGGCGAGTGAGGTTCGCAGACATCGCTCGGCTGGCAGTGGACCAGTTCGTTCTGCCTCTTCGGTCCGGTCTGCGCACTCAGGTTCGATTGTGTTACCTCAATTTACCAGCGCTGGTTTTGATGGCCTGGCTGCTGAAACCTCCATCCTGATGGAGGAGGGTCTTTCTGATTCAGTCATTAAGACTTTGATCAGTGCCCGGAAGAAGTCTTCTTCCATCACCTACTATAGGACTTGGAAAGCTTATATCACTTGGTGTGAGATAAGATCTTTTCCTTGTAGGGTCTTTTCGGTCTCCAGGATTCTGGAGTTTTTACAATCAGGGCTGGACTCTGGTCTCCAGCTAAGTACGTTGAAAGAGCAGGTCTCTGCCTTATCTATCTTTTTTCAGAAGCGTGTTGCGCTTAAGCCTTTAGTTAAAACTTTTTTCCAGGGGGTTACGCATGTGCGGCCTCCCAGGAAACCATTACTCCCTGTTTGGGATTTGAATTTGGTTCTTTCTGCTCTTCAGGCTCCTCCTTTTGAGCCTTTGCAGGATATTGCTTTGTCTACCCTGACTCAGAAGATTGTCTTCTTGGTAGCGATCACTTCTGTCCGGCGTGTCTCAGAATTGGCGGCCTTAACTATCCAGGCGCCTTACTTTGAGAGGCATCAGGATAAAGTGGTCTTTCGGTTCAAGCCAGACTTTCTTCCTAAGGTTGTTTCTGCTTTTCATTTGAACCAAGATATTGTTCTTCCCTCCTTGTGTCCTAATCCTAAGAATGACAAAGAGAGGGTTTTGCATTGTTTGGCTGTAGTACGCTGTGTTAAGTACTACTTATTATCATGTCTCCTTTTCGTAGGACGGATTCCTTTTTTGTTGTGCCCCATGGGCCTAAGAAGGGTTTGGCACCAGCCACATCTGCCATTAGCAAGTGGATACGTCAGGCCGTTACTGCGGCCTATTCGGCTAAGGGAAGAGTTCCCCCTTTTCGTATCACTGCTCATTCCACTCGCGCTGTTGGGGCGTCTTGGGCATTTCAGCACCAAGCTTCTGTTGAACAGGTTTGTAAGGCCGCCACTTGGTCTTCTGTTCACACTTTTTCTAAGTTGTACAAAGTTGATGTGCGGGCCTCAGCGGATGCTGTTTTTGGCCGCAAAGTTCTGCAGACTGCAGTCATTTAAGTTATGCTTCACCTGGCCTTGAGATGCCCTTCCCTTGTGGACACTGCAAGAAGTGAAGCGGGGTGTGTGGCACACCAAGAATAATACCATTTTGTGAGTACTCACCTGAAAAATGGATATTGTTGGTGTGCCACACACCCCGCTTCACCCCCACCCTCTTCGGTATTACCGAAGCATTTATATGGTGAAGCCCTTTTTTATTTATATCAAAATTGATTTTGGAGGTTACCGGTGGAATACTGGTACCTTGTCTTTCTGCTTTTTAAATATACTGGTGATTGAAGGGAGGTACCAGGTATATATAGGCCGGAAGGGGGCTCGTTACAAGACTTCCTCTCTGCACTACGTCACCTGCGGTGGATTAACCAATAATGGATGAATATTCAAGAAGTGAAGCGGGGTGTGTGGCACACCAACAATATCCATTTTTCAGGTGAGTACTCACAAAATTGTATTTTTAGGGGGGCAGATCATCTGTGGGGAAACAGGCTTGTGACTGGAAGGTGGTAGGTTCGATTTTTCTTCCAATCCATTCCAGGCCATCCTAATCATCACGATTGGGTAATTCCCTGCCCGAAGGGGCGTGACTGCAAGACAAAAGCGTGGCTCTGCCTCCTGGCCCATATCCTTCCCGGCTGACTTGCTAGATTTCAGTTTCATTCTTGCAGTTGGGACTGCATGGCTCTCTAGACTACTTTTTTTTGTTTCTCAGATTATACCTTTGAAGCGGGGGCAAGACCCTGTCTGTCTGGCTGAAGGCTTTCATAGAAAAGTATAAGCAACCACATGTTTTTGTCTAATGAGCCTGATTGGGGGGTGACCAAGGGAATGATTTTCCCCCTCTTATTGTTTTTTTTTTTTTTTATATATATATATTCTTTATTTGTCATTTTCAAAATGAATTACAAATAATAAAAGGAAACATAGGTGTTCCACCGTCAACACATTTGTACAATCGTCATACATGTTCAAAATCAGGCAGTACACAAAAGCTTGGAAGACATGACCGCAGCCGGGGCTGCACCCCCCCGGATAACTGAGACTTTCTGCTGGAAGCTTTTGGGGGGCGTTTTTGGCATCTAAACCTCTGGTCAAAATTCTACTCCTCAAAACAAGGAGGGAGAGGCGCCCTAAGCACTCGCTTTGCAGCTGCGAAAATGAAAATCGTGAAAACAAAGACTAAGGGGGGGTTATATGCTACACAAACACAGATAGGAAATGAGGGTGGGAAAGCAGGACCCTCTTATTGTTTTTATTGCTCTTTCCCATGTGTTTTTGTTCTCTGGTTGAAAAATTCAAAAATTAGGGGGCGGAGCTAAAGTTGCAACGAGGAAATAGTCCGTCGCCATGGAAAGGTTTTCGGCTTGGCAAAGTACCGAGTATCGGGCACAGAACACTTCCTCCGTCCACCTCTGTGGAAAGATTTTCGGCTTGACGAAGTACCGAGTTCCGGGCGCAGAGCACTTCCTCTGTCCGCCTCTGTGGAAAGATTTTCGGCTTGGCAAAGTTTCGAGTATCGGATGCAGAGCGCTTCCTCTGTCCGCCTCTGTGGAAAGATTTTCCGCTTGACAAAGTACCGTGTTCCGGGCGCAGAGCGCTTCCTCCGTCCGCCTCTGTGGAAAGATTTTCGGCTTGGCGAAGTTCCGAGTACCGGGTGCAGAGCGATTCGTCCGTCCGCCTCTGTGGAAAGATTTTCGGATTGGCGAAGTACCGAGTACCGGGCGCAGAGCTCTTCCTCCGTCCACCTCTGTGGAAAGATTTTCGGCTTAGCGTAGCAGCTAGCTCCGCTGAAATCTCTGGTTCTTTTCAGTGATACTACACGTTTTCTCCAGCCGGGGACGCTGGAAGATTTTCGGCTTAGAGAAGTCACCAGCTCCGCTGAAGTGGCCGGTTCTCCTCCGCGACGGGGCACGGTTTTCTCGCCGACCAAGCTCAAATATTTTCGGCTAGGCAAGGTGCCTAGCATCGCCAGAGATCGCAAATCCCCTTTTGGCTGCATGTAATTTCTGGGGTAGTGGGCCAGCAAAAGGGCTTCTCTAAGCCGCTGCATGGCTACCCTCAAGTAGACCTAAACCTTTCGGTAGGTTATTTTTATTTAATATTTTATCTTTATAACCATTCCAATAGGAGTGGACGTGAAAAACCACACCTCCCTCCCTGTGAGGAGCACAAAAAATTATTTCAAAATACCTGTATGCTCCAAAATGTAACTGTTTATTATTACATCTAAATTCATAAAATATACATACACAAAAATACACATAGCACAAGACATTTAAAAACAAATAGCTGATCCCTTTTCATAAAATTTTATATATATCTCCAATCCCCAATAATGGGGAATCCACTTTGAAATATCTGTGATGCAAACTATGCTCCAATCCTGTATGAATATTAAAAAGACCTATATATAAATGAAATACTGGAGTCTGTCTATGCAAAGACAATGTATCTCTACACACACTTGCTCCAGTATCTGTGCCGGCACTAAGAGGACCCAAAACTGGCCTCTGTACTAACCATATAAAACCTGTCAAATGCTTTCCACCATAATATATTATGAACAACCTCAACTATAAGAATATATAAACCCCAAAAACATGAAAACACCTAAAACCAGTAAAGTGTGCAAAATCTCTGCCAAAAAGTGCTAAGTGCTGTAAACATATAATATGTGCATATGAGTCCGTACCCAAAAACAAATTGATCCTACTAGCATAATTAAATAATGAAGTGCATAAAAAATATTTCAATCAATATATGAAAAACCCCACCTACACCATTCAATAACGCATGCTAATCAATATGACAGTTGATATGGAGCTCAAAGCGTTCAAAATTGATGTGTCTGCACAGTATAAGTTGTATACTACCAGTGCCCAAAGGCACGCATATAAGTGGAAGCATGTCAGTGGAAGTGGCATATGAGTGGAAGCATGTCAGCATCACATCACAAAAGGGACCGCAAAACCAAGCCACCCGCGCCCGCTGCCCCCGTGAGGAAAGGGACCCTCACAGCAAGGCGAGGATCCGCGCGCCTCTCCTGCAGTGGGCCATATGTTTGGGTTTTAGAATTGGATCATAGGAGCATATCTATACATTAACAGCTATTAATATTCAATAAGAGGTTTTCAGTATTTTGGATTTAGGTCGCCACTTGTCCCGCGCCGCCCCGGGGTTCTCGTCATGCCCTCCAGGATTGTGCCCCGGCGGCCCGGTCCACCCATCCTGCGGGCTACGTGTGCCTATGTCTGCAGGAGAGGCGCGTGGATCCTCGCCTTGCAGTGAGGGCCCCTTCCCAGGAATAGCATGTATTAACTGCGGCGGTGTGGACGGGGAGCGGGGGCGCGTCACTGGCAGTTGACACCTGTCAAGTGACAGGGTCACGTGCACCTGCCGGGGGCTGGCGTCATCAGGCCCCGACGCGCCTGTACATCTTCATGTGCGCGCGGGCACCTGTGCGGTGTGGTGGCTGGCAGGAGCGTTGGCGAGGCGTGCGATAGGTACCGTATATACTTGAGTATAAGCCGAGTTTTTCAGCCCACTTTTTGGGCTGAAAAAAGCCGCCTCGGCTTATACTCGAGTCCAGGGGCGGATTCCTCTATCTAAACTGTAAAGCCGCCATCTCCTTACCTCGCTGCTGATTGAGGAAAGGGAAAGCCTATGTCGTCATCACGCAGGCTCCAGTGCCACCTACAGGAGACACACGCACAGCGCAGCCATGATCAATTGAAGCCCGCTAATGGGATTCGCTAGTGGATGAGAACGCTGACCTCAGACTCGATCAATCGACTGCCGAGAAAACCGGTCGGGTCACTGGTCCAAGTGTGTATGAGAACGGCGACGGCTGCCAGGCGGAGCTGAATGGAGCGACCGGCGGCAGGAGGAGGAGGGGAGGGGGACCCCGCTGCCCCTCTGCAGGGTAACCTCGGCCAAACCCTGACCCCCGACACCTGCGCGTCTGAGAGCGGCGGCAGCAGCAGCAGGTACCCACAGTGTGTGTGTGTGTGTGTGTGTGTCTGTCTTTTTCTGTGTGTGTGTCTTTCTGTGTGTGTGTCTCTTTCTGTGTGTGTGTCCCTTTCTGTGTGTGTGTGTGTGTCTCTCTTTCTGTGTGTCAACTCCAATTCCAATTGAAAAAAGCCGCCTCGGATTATACTCGAGTCAATAACTTGTTCCATTTTTTTTTGTGGTAAAATTCGGTGCCTCGGCTTATATTCGGGTCGGCCTATACTCGAGTATATACGGTAGGTGGATCTTTAAATAGCAGCATGGACAGTTGCAATACTTACCTTCACCCTTTGAAGCCGCACGGGGGCGGCGGGCGCAGGTGGCCTGGTTTTGCGGCCCCTTTTGTGATGTGATGCTGACATGCTTCCACTCTTATATGTGTGACTTTGGGCACTGGTAGTATACAACTTATACTGTGCAGACACATCAATTTTGAGCGCTTTGAGCTCCATATCAACTGATTATCATGCGTTATTGAATGGTGTAGGTGGGGTTTTTCATATATTGATTGAAATATTTTTTATGCACTTCATTAATTATGCTAGTAGGATCAATTTGTTCTTGGGTACGGACTGATATGCACATATATGTTTATAGCACTTAGCACTTTTTGGCAGAGATTTTGCACACTTTACTGGTTTTAGGTGTTTTCATGTTTTTGGGGTTTATATATTCTTATAGTTGAGGTTGTTCATAATATATTATGGTGGAAAGCATTTGACAGGTTTTATATGGTTAGTACAGAGGCCAGTTTTGGGTCCTCTTAGTGCCGGCACAGATACTGGAGCAAGTGTGTGTAGAGATACATTGTCTTTGCACAGACAGACTCCGGTATTTCATTTATATATAGGACTTTTTAATATTCATACAGGATTGGAGCATAGTTTGCATCACAGATATTTCAAAGTGGATTCCCCATTATTGGGGATTGGAGATATATATATATATATATATATATATAAAATGTTATGAAAAGGGATCAGCTATTTGTTTTTAAATGTCTTGTGCTATGTGTATTTTTGTGTATGTATATTTTATGAATTTAGATGTAATTATAAACAGTTAAATTTTGGAGTATACAGGTATTTAGAAATAATTTTTGGTGCTCCTAACAGGGAGGGAGGTGTGGTTTTCCACGTCCACTCCCATTGGAATGGTTGTATTTGTTTAGGAGTGAGCACATCACATAGAATATAGGTGGTGCACCCCACAGGAAACGTTAATATTTTATCTTTATGGATTGGGAAAGGGCAAGGTAATATATAATTATATGGTGGTCTACCCTCAGAGGACTTGCAGTAAGTGACCGTCGAGAACCTATATATACTTGGTCTCAGATCCAGGGTCATAGACTAGTATTATTGAATTCACCATGGCGGAGGCGTCTGGGCTAGTCATTTGGTCTTTATCAGATTTACCCCATATCCAGTGGCATGCAGTGGCACTGGTTAAGGATAGCACGGTGTGCAGGGATTATGCTACGGTTGTAGTGGATAGGGAGTTGTCTCCTCCCTGAAAGGGCTCTGACCCCTATCGCCGGTGCTTTCTGAGAAACCCCTTGGCAGTTTTCATGCGGACCATGGTGTGAATCGTACCGGTTACTAAGAGAAAAGAAATCCTCTGAGTATTTAATAGGATATTGTGGCTGTCATAGGCCCCTTCTGAGTTTGAAACTGTCGGCAGCCCTCAAGTGATCCTAAACCTATAGTCATCATGGAGTATTGACTACTAAAAAGGTATTAAAGTGGACGGTCACCCTCCCGTGATCGGCCCGGGAATCTATAAGATTCCCGGGCCGATCACCTCCCTCCCCGCGGCACATCCGAGATCGGGATGTCCCGCGGGGTGAAGCCCCCCCAAACCCCCTTACCTTAAGCCTCCCTTGCGCCCCTCTAGGCGCCACCCGCCTCCCGCGCGTCCCTCTTGACGCGCGCGCGCCCGCGCGTCAAGAGGGAGGCGGCGGCGTAGGAGCCGCTTGTCTGCGTCTGTCAAGACGCTTGTCCGTCGGCGCTGGGAGCGGGGAGAGGTGAGTTTTTAGGGTGATCGGGGGGTTTCACACAGCGGGGGCACCCCGATCGGGGGTGCCCCACCGATGTGGACCAAGACCCAGGATAGTCAAAATCCTGGGTGTTGGTCCACTTTAAAGAAAATATTTTTTTCCTCTGATTTGAAGAGGATATTGTGGCTGCCATAGTCTCCTTCTGAGTCTTTAAACTCTGTCGGCAGCCCTCAAGTGGTCCTAAACCTCTAGAGTGTCATAATGGAGTATTGGTTACTGGAGAAAGAAAAAAAAGAAATTTTAAATGAAAAGATTTTTTCCTCTGTGTGAAAGAGGATATTGTCAGCCATAGTCTCCTAGGATGTTATCTGCTGGAGAGTCCTCTACACATGGGGTATCCGGGTTAAGGTGAAGTTGGATGGATGATTGATTTTCTCCATTTCTGGAGGATGTTGCGGAGCATTTGTATTATAATCTGATCAATAGGGAATGGCAGAAGTCAGGGTGTCTTCCGACCATTCCTAAAGTATTAGATACTATGTATCTCTTTCCTCCAGATCAGATTGAATTATGGTCTTACCAGTGGCGTTGCTAGGGCTGGTGTCACCCGGGGCGGTAGGAAATGGTGTCACCCCCCCCCCCCCCCCCCCCCCCCCAAAGAAAAAAAATTTTTGTATGTTGAAAGAACTCAATGTTAATGTTAATGTTTCACATAGCGGGGCATCCCGATTTCGGATGCCCCGGAGGGAGGGATCGGATAGACCTAGAGTCAGCAGCTGCCCGGGGCGGGGGAAGGCGAGCAGCAGGAGGCGGCCACCTGTCAGCACCAGGACTTCTCCACTATAGAGGTAAAGACACCCAAACAAAGGACCGACCCCACCCAGCAAGGGGCAGAGAAAAGGAGCACACCGATTACAGACAGCTGGAGGAGAAAAGGGGCGGGCCAGACAGGCAGCAGCAACCAATAGGAGTCGGGGCAGGGCCAGACATCGCACCTGAACAAAAGTGGGGCGCGCGCCTATTATAATCAATGTATGATAGCAGAGGCGCTTATGCGTTGTGCAGTACCTCACTAGCACACATACATCGGCCTGCACGCTCCCTTTATGTCTATTAAAAACACCCATCTCCCGCCAGGTAACGCGCCCACCATGCAACACCACCACACACGCCACTGAGCAGTTACAGCTATAAATCCCCGAATAAACAGGAACAGCGTGCGGCTCACCCCAGCAACACCAGTCACCACACACGCCCTCACCTGTTTCTGGCGACGAATACCGCGCGCGCTCTCAGCAACAGCGAACAAAAGCTCCCACCTCGTCCACGTGACCTGCTGTGCGCGCACACCATTGGCAGGGCTGTATTTAGGATTCATGCTGCCCTAGGCACTTTTTGACCACGCGCCCCTCCCCTTCACGGTGTTAAAGAGGACCTCACAGCAAAATAGCCTGGAGCTGTACTCACCTTTTAATTACAGAATCATCACAAGTTGAGATGCCCTGCTGCACACCTTCCCAAAGCCTGAGGTCTGGCAGCATATTGTTTATAGTGGTCTTGGAAGCTGATCGGCTCCTGGCTGTCATATGATTGACAGCTGTAGGAGGGAATGCGAAGGTGGTGTTGCAGCTGCTGGGTCTTGAGCTGCCAGGGAGGGCAAGGGGGCGGCAAAAAGGGGGTACACTTAGCAGAAAGATGGGGCAGAATGGAAAGAAAGTGTGCAGGAAGAAGAAGCAAGGTGGGTAGCAAGAAGAGAGAAATAGAAGTAGAAATAGACTATGGAGGGCAGCATGAAGGGATGGTAAGCGGTAGAAAAAGAGGAGAGTGAGTTGCAGGGAGATATCATGGTGGGAAGCAGGAGGAAAAGTTGGTAGCAAAGTGAGCAGCAGAAAGAATGTACAGTGGGATGCCCTGCTTTGAGAAACCCCCTTCGAGTCCCCTGTAAAAGCTACCTGCTCCCTAATCCAACGGCATGTGCACGGGCCATGGCCAAACTACCCTATACCTTTAACCAGGCTAGCGAGGTTTTGACGAGTGGAGCTGACATGAGCCTGCGCCGTGCATGCGGCCATTCAATGGAATAGGTGGTCAGCCACATGCACATCCCATTGCCCGATCTCCGCATCGGGCACCTCCATCTTGCCGCCTGGGCTGCATTATTCCCCCCTGAATTACAGCCAAGGTGTAGGTTTTTTATTTACCGCCATCGCTTAAGTGCTAGGTAAGGGTGGCAGGGCAGGAGGTGATTTCAAAACGGGCAGTCTGGCTGGACTGGCCCTTTGAGTAGGAAATCCTTTAAAGTGGACCAACACCCTCCCGTGATCGGCCCGGGAATCTATAAGATTGCTGGGCCGATCACCTCCCTCCCCGCGGGACATCCGAGATCGGGATGTCCCGCGGGGTGAAACCCCCCCAAACACCTTACCTGATCCGGTGAGTTTTTGGGGCGTTTGGGGGGGTTTCACACAGCGGGGGTGCCCCGCCGAAGTGGACCAAAACCCAGGATAGTCAAAATCCTGGGTGTTGGTCCACTTTAATTAGTGTGACATCACAGGACCAAGTCAGTACAGACCAGGGGCGGACTGGGACCAAAAAACGGCCCTGGACTTTTTGGTCAGACTGGCCCTTCTGTACTGTGCTCGGCCCCGTAAAGTGAGTCAAAGCCACATATATATATATATATATATATATATCTGAGCGGGATCGGCCCGGGACCTCCACCCGGGCATCCAAAATGAGGATGCCCCACTGTGTGAAACTCCCCCAGGTTACCTGCTACACTTACCTTACTTCCCGGTCCAACACCACATGCGCGGGCCACAGCCGCATTCCCGCTATCCCTCTAGCAGGGCGCATGCCCGCGCCAGGCATTTGTGAATGGCCGGTGCGGGCACGTTCCCCGTTTGAGGGTAGCTGGGGATGCGGCTGCGGCTCACGCATGCGCCACTGCACTTAGGACGCTGGCTTAGGATAGTCAAAATCCACATGTTTGAACCACGCATGTGTTGTTTGATTAGCGGCCAGGTATTTTTACTGGGAATTTGACACAATGGGGCATCCCAAATCAGGATGTCAGGGAGGGGCCATGTAATAAAGCTTCTATCTGTCTATACAATACATTGCTACACCACAGTCCAGCTCCACTGTGTGTCCTCAATAGATACTGGGTCATACCATGTGCGGGCAGGGGGGGTACTCAAGGAAAAGAAAATCAACAACCACAAACTGTAAAAATTGTACAAAAAAACCCCACAAAACAGCAGTGTCCATGCTGCTGGGGCCCCATAACAATACTGGTGCAATGCAAATGCTGAAAGCAAACTTTTTTAATGCCCCTGCTGCCGCCCTATTCTATTACACTCTATTAGGGTATAAGGGAGGATACAGGAGGAGAAGAGCTTACACTCTATTAGGGTATAAGGGAGGATACAGAAAGAGAAGAGCTTACACTCTATTAGGGTATAAGGGAAGATACAGGAGGAGAAGAGCTTACACTCTATTAGGGTATAAGGGAGGATACAGGAGGAGAAGAGCTTACACTCTATTAGGGTATAAGGGAGGATACAGGAGGAGAAGAGCTTACACTCTATTAGGGTATAAGGGAGGATACAGAAGGAGAAGAGCTTACACTCTATTAGGGTATAAGGGAGGATACAGGAGGAGAAGAGCTTACACTCTATTAGGGTATAAGGGAGGATACAGAAGGAGACGAGCTTACAATCTATTAGGGTATAAGGGAGGATACAGAAGGAGAAGAGCTTACAATCTATTAGGGTATAAAGGAGGCGGGTTGACAGGAGGGTTGGTTGGTGGGTATTTAGATGTGCGAGTGGGCAGGTGGTCAGGCAGGTAGGTAGGTAGGTGGGTGGGTGGGTGACTGCCACCTCCACGTCAGAATCCGCTGATTCCGCCTGCACATCACTCTAGTCTGCTGCTGGTCCAGGGTCTGGGTAGGTAGGTGAGTGGCAGGTATATAGATAGGTGGGTGGATTAGGCAGTTGGATTAATAGGTGGGTAGATGGGCAGGTGGGTAGATGGGCTGAGCAGGTGGGTAGATGGGCAGAGCAGGTGGGTAGATGGGCAGAGCAGGTGGGTAGATGGGCAGAGCAGGTGGGTAGATGGGCAGAGCAGGTGGGTAGATGGGCAGAGCAGGTGGGTAGATGGGCAGGGTGGGTAGATGGGCAGAGCAGGTGGGTAGATGGGCAGAGCAGGTGGGTAGATGGGCTGAGCAGGTGGGTAGATGGGCAGAGCAGGTGGGTAGATGGGCAGAGCAGGTGGGTAGATGGGCAGAGCAGGTGGGTAGATGGGCAGGGCGGGTAGATGGGCAGGGCGGGTAGATGGGCAGAGCAGGTGGGTAGATGGGCAGAGCAGGTGGGTAGATGGGCAGGGCAGGGTGGGTTAGGAGAAACACATTGCACCATTAATTAGTATTATCGTTTAGTTTGAGGTTTATTGGAACACAGCAACAGCATGGACTCACCTGGAGCCCCTTCACTGCCAAGTTGGAGAATCCTTTCTGTTGTTGAGTTCTTCTCTCCTTCATGGTGTCTGCAGGTTGCTAACTTGTCCTCGTGGGTGAGACACACACACATCTCTCTCTCTCTTCTCTCTCTCTCTCCCTCCCTCTATGGCTGCAGCCCTCACACTCAGACAGACTCTCTCTCTCTCTCTCCTCCCTCCCCACTCACCGACCTCTGCTCCAGGCCACCCCTGGTACAGACTGAAGAAAAATTAAATTAAAACAATAAAAAATTTTTCACTCCTTACCTTTTCCTCCGCAGTCCTCACTCCTCAGGTCTCTCTCTGGCTCTGCTGCAGTCACGAGTGGTGGGCGGAGCTTGATGCCTCGCTATAGTCCCGCGCCTGCATTGCTTCCTGGAGGGGGCGGCCACCGAAGCAGTGGATTGGAGCCCCTGCCTTGACAGGTGATCAGTGAGGGTAGGAGAGGGAGGGCTTTGGGTAAAGAGCAGCAGCCGATCTGCGTGCACACTACCCGATGGGGGCGGGAGGGGGGCGCTGAGCGATCCGCCCTGCTGCAGAAAGACACTTTCCAGGGGATCCGCGGGACGCGGGCAGGAGATACACCAGCGGTGCGGTGTCACCCCTAGGTCTGGTGTCACCCGGGGCGGTCCGCCCCCCCCGCCCCCGGGTCGCTACGCCACTGGGTCTTACCCTCCTGTGGCGGATGCACTGGTGCCAGGTCTCTGTAATTTTTACGTTTTACCATCCTCTGATAGTGCTTCTCCAAAGTATCCAGCAGATAAATGCGTGGATCAGGTGGCATGTCATGCTTATCTATTATGAGATCGACCTTGGGGCCGGCCGGTGTTACATTCATAAAACTTTGGGAGCATCTGGTCTCTGACTCTTGGGTCATTCTTGGAAGCCATGCACCCAGTTGTTCAAGATCAGTTTGACTCCAACAGGCCTGGCTATGGAGGATTTGATGTGGTTAAGTGCCAGCAGCCTAGCTCTGGGGGTCGCCTTAAGGCGTGCTTTATGGCTTAAGCAATGGCCAGCTGACATAGTCTCTAAAGGGAATATGAAAGGACTCCTTTTTAAGTGGGGCGTCTGTTGGAAGGCTTGGTTGACATGGTAAAGCAT
>CM051238.1:429804587-429994587 GCA_027917425.1 Gastrophryne carolinensis
GCTTTGCACCAGTATTTCATAAAGTTGGGACTGTACCGCTGCTTGCAGTTAGCGGACATGCTGCTGAACATGCAGCGGCAGCACACAAAATCAATCCTCTATTCATTGTGAGCTTTAAAGTCAGTCAAAACCCATTTTGACACGGAGGGGGGGGGGGGGTTGATCCGCTTTAAAGAGAACCCTCATGCAAAACAGAAAGCCTACAAACAAACCGTTGCACTACAGTGAACTGCATTGCAGCAGCTTGCCGTGAGTGGACGCGCTGCTTAAAGTGGACCAACACCCAGGATTTTGGGGCTTTTGGGGGGGTCCCTCACCGCGGGACATCCCGATCTCGGATGCCCCGCGGTGAGGGAGGTGATTGGCCCGGGAATCTTATAGATTCCTGGGCCGATCACCGATGGGTGTTGGTCCACTTTAACACGCAGTGACTGCACACAAAAACAATCCAGTCAGGTCCCGTCCGGGAATTGAACCTGCACCTTCTTACCATTAGGGCATGACTGCCGAACATTCTAGGCAAAAGGTTAAATTATCTTGCTTTCTTCTCACTGTGCTGGCTGTCAGGAGCTGCATCTTTCTTTTAGTCATGCTTTACATTACTTGAAGCGGACCAAAACCCACTGAACTTGTGAAATACATTAGTCCAAAGCCCCTGCCAATAATGGAAATTGATATTTTCACTTTTTGAATTGCCCTGAACCACTGTTTTTTTCGCTGTCCCACTCTATGAGATGACAGGCATCAGTCATAACATCAGTGTGGCAATGGCATCAGTGCCACACACACAGCAGTGCCAATAAATGGAGGAGGCGGGGCTTTACAGCTAAACAGGCGCCATTATCTGGGATTAGAGTAAAGTGGGGCAGTGAAAATTGGCAAAAGGTGCTCTTCATAGGGGGAGCAATTCAGCAATTCAGAGGATGCTAGTTAAAATATACAATACTGTGAAACTCACCTGTAGAATTGTTTTTGAGTATATCCAGTCCAGGTCAACCCAGTGATGACATGTGGGTATTCGCCCCCAGGGGGCGCTCGACTGCAAGATCAAAAGCTGTCGCTTCTCCCGGCCCCCTATAAAGGCAGGTGTCCCTCTATCATTCCCCAGTGGTTCAAAAGCAGTAAACAAAAAAGGGGACAGGCCGGGAGGCCAAGAAACCATGTTACTTCACATAGCTTCAGCTTGTACTCTCTCTAAAACAAGACTTAAGGACACAGTCCAATGAATAAAAAAAATACAATTCTGTGAGTACTCGCCTGTAGAATTGGTTTTGCCTGTGTTCGGTCCGGGCTGTCCCAGTAATCTATATACGTGTGGGTAGTCAGGTAGACAGGTGGCGCCAGTTACTGCAAGATCCAAAGCTGTAACTCCTCCCGGCCTCCTATAAATAGAGCCGTTTCCATGGAAATCCCCAGAACATCAAAAAGCAGTAAATAAGACAGGCCGGGAGGCCAAGAAAAACATGTTAACAAACATGCTACAGCCTGTACTCTCTCCAAACAAGATAAGGATAACGGTCCAATACAAAAAATAATCACAATAATAGGCGATAAATAGAGGAAATGAACCCAGGGCGGGGTGGGACAGCCGGACTGAACACAGGCAAAACCAATTCTACAGGTGAGTACTCACAGAATTGTATTTTTCCCTGTGTTCGGTTCGGGCTGTCCCAGATATCCATATACGTGTGGGACATCCAAAAGCAGTGTCCATAATAGGGCGGGATCCCCAGAGTGGAACAGCATGTAGTTCATTTCACTACCGCTTGAAGCACCTTTCGGCCAAAAGCAGCATCAGCTGAGGCCCTAACATCAACCTTGTGAAACTTAGTAAAGGTATGAACAGAAGACCAGGTAGCGGCCTTACAAACTTGTTCAACAGAGGCCTGGTGCTGAAAAGGCCAGGAAGCACCAATAGCTCTAGTAGAATGAGCTGTAACACGAAAAGGGGGATCCTTCCCCTTGGCAGAGTAAGCTTGCACCACCGCCTGTCTAATCCACTTGCTGAGAGTGGACTTGGCCGGAGGCAAACCCTTTCTAGAACCTTCAATGAGAACAAAGAGAGAATCCGACTTCCTGAAGGATTCAGATGCAACCAGGTAGTACTTAACGGCTCTGACCACATCCAAGGCATGGGAGGGTCCTCTCCTTAGAATTAGACGGTTCCGGACACAGGGAAGGCAAAACCACTTTCTCGTTAAGATGAAAGGGAGAAACAACCTTAGGCAAAAAATCAGGCCTAAAGCGAAAAACCACCTTATCCTTATGTTGCTCAAAGTAAGGAGCCTTTATACAAAGAGCGGCCAGTTCTGACACCCGGCTCACTGAGGTGATGGCTACCAAAAAGACCACCTTTAGGGTCAAGACAGACAATGCAGCGTCGCACAAAGGCTCAAAGGGAGGACCCTGGAGAGCAGAAAGTACCAAATTCAAATCCCACACCGGTAATACAGGCTTACGCGGTGCACGTACATGGGTAACTCCTTGGAAAAAAGTCCTGAGCAGCCTATGATTGGCAAAGGATCTTTGGAAAAATGGCCAAAGCCGAGACCTGGCCCTTGAGGGTGCCCAGCTGTAGACCCAAGTCCAAGCCGTGTTGTAAAAATTCCAAGATCCTAGACGAACCTTGGAAGCATGTGATTGTGTCTGGATGCAAACAGGTCCACAACCGGCTGACCCCAGCGGAGACTGATCAGATCTGGGACACCTCCTGAAGGACTCGCTTGCTCCGAGTCCCACCCTGGTGATTGATGTAGGCGACAGCCGTCTGATTGTCCGAGCGGACCTGAATTGCCCGACCCCTTAGATGGGGAGTCAATTGAAGAAGCACCAACCGAATCGCTCTCAGCTCCATGATGGGTAAGTGGGTCTCCTGTGGCCCCCACTGACCCTGGAACGTTTGCCAAAAACCTCCCCAGCCGGTCAGACTGGCCTCCATGGTGACTATCTCCCACCGGGGAGTCAGAAGGACTTGCCCACCAACAGATTTCTGGAGTCCAACCACCACAAGAGGGACTGTCTGACCATGGGGGACAGTGAAAAATCCTGATCCAGGGACTCCTGCGTCCGGTCCCAACCGGTCAACAGATTCAATTGAAGAGGTCTCATGTGGAACTGGGCGAAGGGCATTGCCTCGAAGCAGGACACCATGAGGCCCACCAGTTTCATCCCCAGATGAATAGATGGCCGCTAACAAGCCAGTAGGGCCTGCACCTGCGTCTGGGGGCCCAACACCTTCTGCTGGGGCAGGAATACCTTGACCTGAGAGGTGTCCAACGTCATGCCCAGGAAGGACCTCACCATTGAGGGAGTGATAGAAGACTTGGGGAAATTGATTACCCATCCGAAATCCTCGAGAGTGGATAACACCGTCCGGGTGTCGCTCTCGGCCTGCTGAAGGGACTGAGTCGCAATCAGCAAATTGTCCAGATAAGGAAGAACACTAATGCCCTGGTTCCTCAGAATAGCCATGATGCCCGCCAGCACCTTGGTGAACACACGGGGGGCTGAGGCTATCCCGAACGGCAGTGCCACAAACTGGTAATGCTGATCCTGCAGCGCAAACTTCTGATGCCCATGATAAATCGGGATGTGCAGATAAGCATCCTTGATGTCCACCGTGGTCATGAAGTCGCCGGGCTGAAGCGAGGTCACCATGGACCATAAAGTCTCCATGCGGAAATGTCTGACTCTAACAAACCTGTTGAGACCCTTCAGATCCAGGATAGGTCGCAGCGTTCCGTCCTTCTTGGGCACCGTGAACAGATTGGAGTAGAACCCTCGACCCCGTTCCTGGCGAGGCACGGGGCAAATCACACCTGATAGTAGAATGCTCTAAACAGCCATCCTTAGGCCCTGCGCCGTCAATGCATCCCGGGAGATCCGCGAATGCCAGCACTATTTTGTACCCGGAGGAATCCACTTCCTGGATCCACCGGTCCGAGACTTGCTGTCTCCAGATGTGAGCAAATAGCAAAAGCTGTCTCCCCACCCGGATGGGTGAGGGCGCCCCCTCATGCCTGAGAGGGCTTGGCAGGGGGTTTGTATTTAGCTCCCCAGGAGGGATTGGGTGAGCCACGAGAACTACCTCGACCCCAGGAATCTCTGCAGCCACCTGAAAATGAAGAGCCTCTTCCTCCTCGAAAGGAGCGATAGGCAGAAGAATCCCGAAAAGGGAGTCTTCCATCCTTGGCCATAAGGTCCAGACGCTCCCCGAATAACCTGAGCCCCAAGAAAGGGATACTAGTGAGCGACTTCTTGGCCGCAGCGTCAGCCGACCACTGCCGCAACCAGAGCGTGCGACGAAGCGCAACAAGCAGAGCCGAAACCCTAGCGCCCAGCCGGACGCTATCGTCCATGGCTGAGACTACAAAGGCAATAAAATCCACACAGGCTTTGAGGTCTTGATACTCCTCCGTCCGCTTGCAAGATTTGGCAAAATCAACAAGGCGTCTCACCTTCTTCCCCTGAGGAAGCGGAATCCCTAAACAACTCTCCTTCCTCCATGGAGTCCCGACCTCCAAAAAGATCATCATCATCAGCAAATTCTGTGTAACTAGGCTCGATGTGCAGCTTCTTACTCGTGGCCTTCCCCGTAGCCGTGCGGGATATCTGTCTCTCCAGGCTGGCCACCCGGTAAGCCAAATCGGCTTGGGACCCCCTGCTGGCTTCCCCTTCGCTGAGGGCTGAACGCAGTAGTGGGGGGGTGGCGAGGCCGCAGGCAAAGGAGGGCTAGGGGCAGGGACGCCCGCCCTATCATGCTCTAACAATACGCTCCTGGCGCAAGTGACACAAACCGTGCTGAGTCCACCTAGGGGGCAGGTACCCCACATGGGACAGAGCTTCACCTGCCCAGAGGGGGCCCCTAGCTCATTATCCCCAGAAGCCTCCATTATGGTAATTATGGTGATAAAAAATACAAAAAGATTACAAGGCACTAACGGCCCAAACCTGAGTGACCCCCAATTTAGTCCCTCTTTTTAGTAATCCCTCATTAAGGGGAGAGGGTGCGGAGAGAGAGGGGGGTGTAGGAGACCGGGAGGAACCACAACCCTCAGCTGGCAATGGAGGGGGCCCACCTAGAAGACACAAACGGAAGGAATCATGGGCATCCCACAGCACATGCACATCAAAAGTCAACATAGACAAAAAACAGAGGGACTCACAGAACCGACCGGCGAGGTAGCGGGGGTCCGGGAGGCAGGCACCAGAAGCAGAGGCAGTGTAACTAAGGTCGTCGGCCTGTGGGGACCCTCGGTAGGGTCCGCAAATGACACAGTGTACAGCAAGGAAAATGGCACCCAAGCACAGCAAGGCAGAACCTCGAGGGGCGGGCCGCGCAGCAAAGACGCAAAACGTGTCACCCCGCCAACATGCCGAGGCCTCGGTAGAAGAAGGCCTCCCCCCCCCCCCCCACAGCTACCAGATGGAGGGGAAGGAGAAGAGCTGAGGGAACGAGGGAAGGCGAGTATGAACACAGCTGCCAGCAAAGTCTGAGGTAAAAAAGAAGTAAAACTGAGGTAAAAAGCACAACACATGACAATAAAGCTTGTGGGCACAGATAAGGGCATAACCCTGGGCAATATAGGTGCCCCCCCCCCCCCCCCCAATAGGCTCACCATCGCCTATGGCCGGCTACCCTTTATGGAGGGTCTGCGGCCCAGAGTCTAGCTCTGTGAACGCCTGACCCCGGCGTTCTCCCTACCTTCACCTGTTCCCGTCAGCCGAGGCTGGGAGGCAAAACTGGGTCCACAGGAACAGAGGCAATAGGTGGCAGCGGCAGACAGGCTTACAAACGCCCCGCTCAACTGCCATGAGAGAGTTTCCAGATGACCTTCGCAGTAGCTACTGCAAGACAAATTTGAGGATTTCCATATAAACGTTTCTATTTATAGGAGGCTGGGAGGAGTTACAGCTTTGGATCTTGCAGTAACTGGCGCCACCTGGTGGCGGACTACCCACACGTATATGGATAACTGGGACAGCCCGAGGACGACCTGGACTGGATATACTTAAAAACAATTCTACAGGTGAGTTTCACAGAATTGTATTTTTCCCTATATCCAGTCCAGGTCGTCCCAGTGATGACATGTGGGACATCCAAAAGCAGTGTCCATTTGGGCGGGATCTCCAGTGCGGAACAGCATGTAGTTCATTTCATTACCGCCTGAAGCACCTTTCGGCCAAAAACAGCGTCAGCTGAGGCCCTACCATCCAGCTTGTAAAACTTTGTAAAAGTATGAACTGAAGACCAAGTGGCGACCTTACAAAAGCCCAAGAAGCACCAATCGCTCTGGTAGAATGAGCAGTGATCCGAAAAGGGGGTTCCTTCCCCTTGGCAGAATATGCTTGCACCACCGCCTGTCTGATCCACTTACTGAGAGTGGACTTGGCTGGTGGCAAACCTTTTCTAGAGCCCTCTGTTAGCACAAAGAGCAAATCCGATTTCCTGAAGGACTCAGTCACAACCAGGCAATACTTAATGGCTCTGACTACATCCAATGCATGGAGGGTCCTTTCCTTAGAATTAGTCGGAGCTGGACACAAAGAAGGCAAGACAACTTCCTCATTAAGGTGAAAGGGAGAAACGACCTTTGGCAAAAAAATCAGGTTTAAAGCGAAAAACCACCTTATCCTTATGCCGCTCAAAATATGGAGGCTTCATACAAAGCGCAGCCAACTCTGACACGCAACGCACCAAGGTGATCGCTACCAAAAAGACCACTTTGAGAGTCAAAATAGGCAATGCAGCATCGCACAATGGTTCGAAGGGAGGACCCTGAAGAGCAGAAAGTACTAAATTCAAGTCCCACACCGTATTATATCTGAATCTGTGGTCTGCCAGTGTAGGCCGCTGTAATCTCACCTTCCAATTAAAGCCGCACACAATATCTTTACTAAATATAGCTAAATTTTATAGCAATAATTACATAGACACGTAACAATCAATGACAATAAAAACATAATTAAAAATGGTTAAAGAAACCCATTGTGTGGGTGATGTAAGTGGACTTTTATGGACTATTAGAGATTATCAATTCTATAGGTATATATCAATGCAATGTGATGACAGGTATAAAGGAGTCGCTGTGTTATACAGCAGAAACAGTGTAAACCATATGCTGAGTACATAGCATATGTGTTTGATAAGATAGCAGCTATAAGTGCACAAGAGCTTATATGTGCAAAGATACTAAGGGCCTTATTTATCAAGGGCTAGCGCCAGGTAGTGTCTGACGAGCGCCAGGTACCGCCAGCTAACGGCGGCTACCGACTCAAGTACGCCCGGCGGCGGTCACAATGACGCATTTATCAAGCTAAATGAGGCTAGCACCGGCGAGAGCGTCAGCTAGCGCGGGATTCATCATGTAGCCGACTGCAACGAACAGCGCCGCTACTAATCCCATCACAGCGCCAGGTATGACCTGTCGCTCCCTGGCGCTCTCCAATGCATTTCAATGGAGCAATCTTTAAATATTCATAATTAATTGATTTTTTGTATTTTTTTTTTTTTTTTTTTAACTGTCAAAAATTCTGTGACCACTACGGCAATGTTAGATATTTTTTTTAAGGAAAAAAAAAAAAAAAATATGTGCAGAATTGATATTACAGGTCTGATATTAATGTATTCATATTACAAAATGTTTAGAAAAACTTGTATAATTTTTACATTAAAAAAAAATGGTTGTTTGGGGGGTTAAAAACTACATTACACACATTGCCGCCAGCGCTCTGGGGTTTAAACAAGGAATTCACAGCGCGAGAAATTTTTGAGTGTGATTTGTTAATGAATCTGCACTAAGCCGTTCGCTCTGGCCATTCGCTGTCAGGCGCACCCATACAACGCAGAACCTGTGAAACATCGACCCCTAACGCCGTATTCAACATTACCGCACACCGACTGAGTCGCTGTCAACAAGCAAACCCCGGCCAAGCACAGCAAATACTAGCTGGCGTTGTGAAAATCACGCTACTGGCGCTCATCTGTCGCTACCTGGCGCTATTAATGAATCGGCCTCTAAGTCAAAGATTTTCCCATGTTCCATATGGGATGCCCCTAATGAAGTGCTATTGTGCAAAAAGTGCAAAGTGCAATAGGTGCCGAAAGAGAGTGCTAACAGCGATTCCAATATACAATGGCATACAGATTATTAGAGCATAACAAAATCAAGCATAGCAATAATTTTGTCACCCAAGGGACGAGTCCAGGTCCTGCTTAGAACACCCGTTTACTGACACCAACACCCATTTACCGACATCAAGTCCCACACCGGTATTACTGACATACGCGATGGAAGGACATGGGTGACTACCTGGAAAAAAGTCTTGATCAACCTATGGTTGCCAATGGATCTCTGGAAAAAGATGGCTAAGGCCGAGACCTGGCCCTTGAGGGTGCTCATCTGGAGACCCAAGTCTAAGCCGTGTTGTAAAAACTGCAGAATCCTAGAAATAGAAAATGTGCGGCAAGGGAGACTCTTGGTCTGGCACCAAGCAATATAAGCATGCCAAACTCTGTAGTATATCATGGAGGAAGACTTCTTCCGTGCCTGAATCATGGTATGCACGACTGTGGCCGACAGCCCCTTTTCCGTCAGGATTGAGGTTTCAATAGCCAAGCCGTCAAAGCCAGCGTCCGTAAATTGGGGTACTGCAGCCACCCCTGTGTGAGAAGCATTGGATCGTCGGGCATGACGTAGCGATCTACTGACATATGAACTATGTCCGCAAACCAACTCCGTCTCGGCCAGCGAGGAGCCACCAGGATAGTCGGCACTCCTTCCTGGGCTATCTTGTGCAGCACAGGAGTGGAAACGGAGGGAAAGCATAAAGGAACTTGAACTCTGTCCAGGGAATCACCAGAGCGTCTGTGGCAATGAATGGCCAGATGATCTCTTGAGAGGGAGACGAACCTTGGAAGCTTGTGATTGTGTCTGGATGCACAACCCCTTAATTGGTGAGTCAAGCGAAGAAGCACCAACCGTCTGCCAAACGCCTCCCCAGCCGGTCAGACTGGCATCCATGGTAACTATCTCCCAATAGGGAGTCAGAATGGACAGTGAAAATTCCTGTTCCAGTGACTCCTGCATCTGGTCCCAACCGGTCAACAGGTTAAATTGAAGAGGTCTCATGTGAAATTGGGCGAAAGGCACTGCCTCAAAGCATGACACCATTAGGCCCACCAATCTCATCCCCAGACGGATCGATGGCCGTGGACAAGACAGCAAGGCCTGCACCTGCGTCTGGAAACTCAAAACCTTCTGCTGTGGCAGAAAGACCTTGACCTAAGCGGTGTCTATCATCATGCCCAGGAAGGACCTCACTGTCGAGGGAGTGATAAAAGACTTCAGGTAATTGACTACCCAGCCGAAGCCCTCTAGCGTTGACAACCCCGTCCGGGTATCGCTCTCGGCCTGCTGAAGAGACTGGGCCGCAATCAGCAAGTCGTCCAGATAAGGCGACTTACCGGGCTTCCTTTTACAGGACTATTTCTCTTTGGGGAACGTCTTGATGTTTTGAACAAGGATGGTCGGCTCCCTCACCGTAAAAAGAATTTCTCGGCTCTTTTCTCGCAGGTAGCCGCAGAGACTCTTGGGGACGGGGTAGATCCCGTGGTCGCCCTGGTCTCTCCTGGGGTGCTAAGCCCAAGCCCCCTTAGGCATGAGGGGGCGCCCTCACCCATCCGGGTGGGGGGACGGCTTCGACTCTTTGCTCACGTCTGGAGACAACGCGTCTCAGATCGGTGGATTCAGGAGGTGGTGTCTTCCGGTTCCTAGAGCTAGCAGCTTGGCTGCCCCGGATCTCCCAAAATCCTGTGACGGCGCAGGGCCTAAGGTTGGCCATCTTCTGTCATCCGGAGTGGTTTGCCCGGTGCCTCTTCAGGAATGGGGTCGGGGGTTCTACTCCAATCTTTTCACAGTGCCCAAGAAGGACGGCTCCCTGAGACCCATCCTGGATCTAAAGGGTCTCAACCGATTTGTCAGGTTCAAACACCTCCGCATGGAGACCTTATGGTCGGCGGTGAGATCTCTTCGGCCAGGCGCCTTTATGACCACTGTGGACATCAAGGATGCCTACCTGCACGTTCCTATCTTCCTGGGGCATCAGAAGTTCCTGAGGTTCGCTCTGGAGGATCAGCACTACCAGTTTGTGGCCTTGCCGTTCGGTATCACTTCGGCCCCTCGGGTGTTCATCAAGGTGCTGGCGGGTGTCATGGCCCTCCTGAGGAGCCAGGGCATTCGCATTCTTCCTTACCTGGACGACCTGTTGATTGCTGCTCCATCCTTTCATCAGACCGAGAGGGATACTCAGGTGGTTGTGTCCACCCTAGAGTCCTTCGGTTGGGTGGTCAATTATCCCAAGTCTTCGCTCACTCCGTCATTGGTAAGGTCCTTCCTGGGCATGAAGCTGGATACTTCTCAGGTCAAGGTGTTTCGTCCTCAGCATAAGGTGGAGGGCCTTCAGATGCAGGCGCAAGCCCTGCTGTCGTGTCCTCATCCCTCCTTTCGTCTGAGGATGCAGTTGGTGGGACTCATGGTGTTGTGCTTCGAGGCTGTGCCCTTCACCCAGTTCCACATGAGACCTCTTCAGTTGAATCTCTTGACCGTTTGGGATTGAAAGCAGGAATCCCTGAGGCGGGAATTCGCTCTGTCCCCTCTGGCCAGACAGTCCCTCTCGTGGTGGCTGGACTCGAGGAATCTTCTAGCGGGCAGGTCCTTTCTACCCCCGTGCTGGGAGATTGTCACCACGGATGCCAGTCTGACCAGTTGGGGAGGGTTTTGGCACTCTCTGTAGTTCCAGGGCCAGTGGGGCCCTCAGGAGGCCCACACGCCAATCAATCTCCTGGAGCTAAGGGTGATCAGGTTGGTTCTCTTCCAGTTGACTCCCCACCTTTGGGGTCGTGCGGTCCAGGTCTGTTCGGACAATCAGACGGCTGTCGCTTACATCAATCATCAGGGCGGGACTCGGAGCAAACGAGCCCTCAAGGAGGTGTCCCTGATATTGCCTTGGGCAGAGGAGAATGTTCCCTGCATCTCAGCGGTTTACATCCCAGGGGTGGAGAACCAGGAGGCGGACTCCCTGAGCAGGGGGACGTCTCGTCTGGGGGAATGGTCCCTCGACAACAAGATCTTCCATGCCCTGTGTCAGCCGGACATGGACCTGTTGGCGTCTCGTCACAATCACAAGCTTCCAAGATTCGTCTCTCTGTCAAGAGATCCGCTGGCCGCCGCCACGGACGCTCTAGCCATTCCCTGGACGGAATTTCGGCTCCTCTCTGCGTTTCCTCCTTTTCCTCTCCTGGGGTGGGTGTTGCGCAAGATAGCCCAGGAGGGGGTACCAACCATTCTGGTGGCCCCCGCTGGCCGAGGAGAGTATGGTTCGCCGATGTCTTCCAGGTAGCGGTGGATCACTTCGTCCTGCCCGACGATCCGGGGCTTCTAACTCAGGGACAGTTGCGCCACCCCAATTTACAAGTGCTGGCTTTGACGGCTTGGCTGCTGAAACCTCCATCCTGATGGATAAGGGGCTGCCGGCTTCAGTAGTCAGTACTATGATTCAGGTTCGAAAGAAATCATCCTCCATGATTTATTACAGGGTCTGGCATGCTTACATTGCCTGGTGCGAGTCTAAATCTTTTCCTTCTCGCACTTTCTCCATTTCCAGGATTTTGGAGTTGGTCTGGAGTCAGGTCTACAACTGAGTACCCTCAAAGGCCAGGTTTCGGCCCTGGCAATCTTTTTCCAAAGATCTTTCGCCAATCATAGGCTTGTCAAGACTTTTCCAAGGAGTTACTCATGTACGTCCACCGCGTAAGCCCCTGCTACTGGTTGGGGAACTTGGTGCTGTCTGCTCTCCAGGGTCCTCCATTTGAGCCGTTGAACAATGCTGCACTGGTCATTATGACTCTTAAGGTGGTCTTTTTGGTGGCTATCACTTCTGTGCGTCGTGTTTCTGAGCTGGCGGCGCTCTCTATTAAGCCTCCTTATTTCGAACGACATCAGGATAAGGTGGTATTCCGTCTTAAGCCTGAATTCTTGCCTAAGGTCTTTCTGCCTTTCATCTGAATGAGGACATTGTCTTGTCTTCCCTGTGTCCTGCCCTTTCTTATTCTAAGGAACGAAGTCTTCATTCTCTGGATGTGGTCAGGGCGCTCAAATTCTATTTGACCGCCACTGCGTCTTTTCGGAAGTTGGATTCTCTGTTTGTCCTTCCTGCTGGACCTAGGAAGGGTTTGCCCCCAGTCAAGTCCACTATCAGCAAGTGGATCCGACAGGCGGTGGGGCAAGCATACGCTGCTAAGGGGAAGGAACCCCCTTTTCGTATTACGGCTCATTCCACTAGAGCTATTGGTGCCTCTTGGGCTTTTCAGCACCAGGCTTCTGTTGAACAAGTTTGTAAGGCCGCTACTTGGTCGTCCGTTCATACTTTTTCTAAGTTTTACAAGGTTGATGTTAGGGCCTCAGCTGACGCTGTTTTTGGTCGCAAGGTGCTTCAGGTGGTGGCGTCTTAAACTTCCTGCTGTTTCTCACTGGGGATCCCACCTTTTTTTCCTCGGACACTGCTGTTGGATGTCCCAAATGTGAAAGAATTGAAATGAAGCAAGCTGTGCTGTACACAAGGAAAAATACAATTCTGTGATTACTCACCTGTAGAATAGTTTTTACTGTGTACAGCACGGCTTTCTTCATCCCTCCCTTGTTATCGGTATCTCTTTTTTTGCCTTGTTATGGTGATTTTCTAAGAGAGTTATTTTTCTAGTGGGGCTGTGTTTTGTTAACATGGTCTTGCCTCCCGGCTTCTTGCATTACTGCTTTTCAAACACTGGAGTTCTCTGGGTAATTCCTGCCCTTTTTATGGGCCGGGAGAAGCCACAAGTCTTTCTGCAGTCAACTGCACCACCTTGTGGCGGATTACCCAAATGTGAAAGAATTGAAATGAAGCAAGCTGTGCTGTACACAGTAAAAACAATTCTATAGGTGAGTAATCACAGAATTGTATTTTTGGATGCCCCACGGGGAGGGATTGGATCGGCCCAGGAGGCTTATAGATTCCTGGGCTGATCCTGCTGGGTGTAGGTCCACTTTAAATGCGTTAAGCAGACATGTGAGAGGTGGCAGCCGCGTGTGATTATTAGCTGATGTGCATGCGCTCCGGGAAGCTGTATAACTGCACCTTTCTGAAGAAACCCTACTTGCTCTGTGCTGTCATTATTGCAATACTTCCATCTAAATGTTGGGTGGACCCCCAATAGTCCGGTTTACCGGTGGGCCCCAGGCATCCCTGTCCCACACTGAATACACCGTCCAATCACTCACCAGAACCTCATCCAGCAGCTCATAGATAAGGGCAAAGTTAAGCCTGACGACCGGCTCGCTGAGGTCCCCGCAGTAATCACGGATGAGGGAAGCCAACCTACAACCAATAGGAGACAGACGAGTGGGTTAAAGCGGACCCTCACCCTGAATAAGAGCCTATCTTATATGTTTACCACACCTTGTACATACAGATTGCCCTCATTAATCCGGAACTTCACCCTGAATAAGAGCCTATCTTATATGTTTCCCACATCCTGTACATACAGATTTCTCACATTAATCCGGACCCTCACCCTGAATAAGAGCCTATCTTATATGTTTATCACACCCTGTACATACATATTGCTCACATTAATCCGGACCTTCACCCTGAATAAGAGCATATCTTATATGTTTACCACACCCTGTACATACAGATTGCTCACATTAACATGGACCTCCACCCTGAATAAGAGCCTATCTTATATGTTTCCCACACCCAGTACATACAGATTGCCCTCATTAATCCGGACCTTCACCCTGAATAAGAGCCTATCTTATATGTTTCCCCCGCCCTGTACATACAAATTGCTCACATTAATCCGGACCCTCACCCTGAATAAGAGCCTATCTTATATTTTTCCCACACCCTGTACATACAGATTGCTCACATTAATCCGGACCCTCACCCTGAATAAGAGCCTATCTTATATGTTTACCACACCCTGTACATACAGATTGCCCTCATTAATCTGGAACTTCACCCTGAATAAGAGCCTATCTTATATGTTTTCCACACCCTGCACATACAGATTGCCCACATTAATCCAGACCTTCACCCTGAATAAGAGCCTATCTTATATGTTTCCCACACCCTGTACATACAGATTGCTCACATTAATCCGGACCCTCACCCTGAATAAGAGCATATCTTATATGTTTCCACACCTTGTACATAAAAATTGCCCACATTAATCCGGACCTTCAACCTGAATAAGAGCCTTTCTTATATGATTCCCACACCCTGTACATACAGATTGTCCACATGAATCCAGACTTTCACCCTGAATAAGAGTCTATCTTATATGTTTACCACACCCTGTACATACAGATTGCCCACATTAATCCGGACCTTCACTCTGAATAAGAGCCTGTCTTATATGTTTCCCACACGCTGTACATACAGATTGCTCACATTAAAATCATCCTACCTGAATCTACTGCATGTTATAAGCCTTTAAACATCCAAGAAGGCGGCTCATTGAGCATCAAGCAGCCTGCAAACAGGAAGCGTCTTCTGACTGTGTCGCTCTGCATTCTGGGATTGCTGTCCATTTCCTGACCCCAGCTCTGCTCTGTCTGTGCAAAGCACAGCTATAACCCCGCCCCCTGCACTTTATCCTGCTCTCCTCAGTATGTGATGCTTCTGAGCCAAGATGGCGGCGCCCAGAGTCCTGAACAGAGTTTCAGCCCAGTGGGGGAAAGAATAATAAGTGACTAAAAACGTAGAATATATTAGTTTTAGATGCTGTGGAATAGTTTTTTAAGGGTTTGGACTTTACATGAAATCATGCTGAAGGTCCGGTTTAATGTGGGGTACATCTGAATAGAGAAATACTTACCCTGTTTCCCAGGTCTCATTCGTTTTTGTTTCAAAAGATACGTTAGGGCTTATTTTCAGAGGAAATCTTTTTTTCCACAAATAGCAATCCATGTGCAGCAGTTGGCTCCCCCTGGTGACCGAAAGCAGGCACCACACTGTCATATACACTCAGGAGTGTAGGGGCACCGGGGGGGGGGGCTGGGACTAACCTTATTGTTTTGGGTCTTTTGAGTGCAATTCCTTTGTGGGGCGTCTGCTTTCTTAAGTTGAAGGGTTTATTGATTTTACTTTTGTGCGAATATAACTGCCTGGAAACTATTTAAAGTGGACCAACACCCAGGATTTTGACTACCCTGGGTTCTGGTCCTTTCCCGGGGGCACCCCGATCGGTGGTGCCCGGCTGTGTGAAACCCCCAGATCGCCCAATGTAACTCACCTCTTCCCATTCCTATGGCGCATGCGCGGACGCTCATCAGCGCACTCTGAGCCGTCGACGTCACGCCATCCAAGATGGCGTCTAAGGCCAGTGGTTCCAAGCACACCGGTGTCGGCATCCAACACTTCCCTCTAACAGGGAGCATGCCAGTGCCGGCCATTCACAAATGCCTAGCACGCACCCTGCTAGAGGGGTAGCGGGATGCGGCTGGGGCTCACGCATGCGCCGTTGGACCGGGAAGCAAGGTAAGTGAAAGGGCCGACCTGGGGGAGTTTCACACAGAGGGATATCCCGATTCTGGATGCCCTGGGGGGAGGGAATCAATATAGATACCCGGGCCGATTGCGTTTAGTTTTAGTCCACTTCAAAGTGAGATAAAACCGTCCCTGGAGTCTATGAGACTCCAGGGCTGTTTTATTCCCTTTCCCCCAAGGCATCCTGAACTGGGATGCCCCACTCTGTAAAACACTGCTGGTGCCAGCAACCACCCCAATAGTATCCAAAGAGCAGCACCCCCTCCACCACAATCAATAAATTAAATCAAATCTCATGAATTCATATTCATTGAAAATTAAAAAATCTGATTAAGATACACACATTTAAAATACAATTCTTTGAAACTCACCGGTACAATTGTTTTTGAGTATATCCAGTCCAGGTCGTCTCAGAGTAATAACATGTGGGTATTCTGCCCCCAGGGGGGCACTCGACTGCAAGATCCGGGTCCGGGTGTCGCTCTCGGCCTGCTGAAGGGACTGAGCCGCAATCAGTAAATTTTCCAAATAGGGCAACACACGAATGCCCGGATTCCTCAGGATAGCCATGATGCCCGCCAGCACCTTGGTGAAAACACGGGGGGCTGAGGATATCCCGATTGGCAGTGCCACAGACTGGTAATGCAGATCCTCCAGAGCAAACCTCAGGAACCTCTGATGTGCAGATAAGCATCCCTGATGTCCACTGTGGTCATGAAGTTGCCGGGCAGAAGCGAGCTCACCACGGACCGTAAGGTTTCCATGCGGAAATGTCTGACTCTAACAAACCTGTTGAGACCCTTCGGGTTCAGGATAGGCCTCAACGTTCCGCCCTTCTTGGGAACCGTGAACAGATTGGAGTAGAAGCCTTGACCCTGTTCCTGACGAGGTACAGGACAAATCACACCTAACCGCAGGAGGTGTTGCACGGCCATTCTCAGGCCCTGTGCCTTCAATGGGTTCTGGGATATCCGAGACTGAAGAAATCTTGAGGGCGGCCTGACTGCCAGCTCTATTTTGTAACCGGAGGACACCACCTCCTGAATCCACCGATCCAAGACGCTCTGTCTCCAAATATGAGCAAATAGCAGAAGCCGTCCTCCCACCCGGATGGGTGAGGGCGCCTCCTCATGCCTGAGGGGACTTGGCAGGGGGCTTGGACTTGGCTTCCCAAGCGGGATTGGGCCGGCCGCAGGACCTACCTCTACCCCAAGTATCTCTGCGGCCACCTGAAAATGAAGAGCCTCTTCCTCCCCAAAAGGGCCGACTCTGAGGGAGTCTACCATCCTTGACCAGGAGGTCCAGACGCTCCCTGAACAACCTGTGCCCCACGAAGGGGATACTAGTAAGCGACTTTTTGTCAATGGCATCAGCCGACCATTGCCACAACCAGAGCGAGCGGCCAAGTGCAACAAGCAGGGCCGAAATCCTGGCACCAAGCCGAACACCATCGTCCATGACAGAGACAACAAATGCAATGAAGTCCACACAAGCCTTGAGGTCTTTAAAATCCTCCGCCCGCTTGCGAGTCTTAGCGCTATCCACAAGGCGTCTCACCTTCTTTCTGATGGCTAGGGAGACAATAGCCGTGGCACACACAGGCCGAAACAAGGCACCAGCAAAGGTGAAGGCATGACAGACCAGCTGATCCATGCGCTTGTCAGCTGGATCACGTAAGGAAGCGGTATCAGGTGAAGGCATAATAGTAGTGTTGGACAACCCCGACACAGGGGCATCCACTTCGGGAGGACGAGACCATAGCCGGACCAGCTCCTCAGGGAAGGGATACCGCCTATCCAGGCCCTTAGGCACTGATGGTAGTTTGTTAGGCCTTCCTCGCCAGCAGAATAATCCGCAACTCACCTTCCTCCACAGAACCCAGACCGTCAAAAAGATCATCATCAGTATCCGAGTAAACGGGCTTGACGTGCCGTCTCTTACTCGTGGCCTTCCTAGGAGCCCTTCGCGAGATCTGTCTCTCGAGACTGGCCACCCTGTATGCCATATCAACATGGGACCCCCTGCTGGCTTCCCCCTCACTGGGGGCTGAGTGCAGTAGCGGGGTTTCTGGAGAGGCCGTAGGCAAAGAAGGGCTATGGGCAGGTACGCCCGCCCGATCATGCTCCAAAATGACGCTCCGGGCGCAAGTGTTACAAACAGTGCTGAATCTGTCCAGAGGGCATGCACTGCACATGGGGCAGAGCTTCACCCGCCCAGATGGGGCCCTCAGCTCACTATCCCCAGATGCCTCCATTATGGTGATTAGACAAAAGATTGGTATGCAGGTTACAAGGCACTGACGGCCTAAACCTAATTAGCCCTTTTATATAGTCCCTCTTTTGTGATCCCTCTTTAAAAGGGAGAGGGGGGCCGGGAGGAACCACAACCCTCGATCTATCAATGGGCCCACCTAAAAGACACAAGCAAAAAGTGGCCATCAGCATCCCACAGCACATGCACAAATTAGTAAAAAACAATAGAATTAGCAAGAGGGACTCACGACACCGACCGCGTCAGCAGCAACAGGCAGAGTGGCAGGGGAGGCAGCAGCAAGATGGCGCAGAGCCAGCAGCTCGGCCCGTTCCTCAAGGGGCAGGCCGCACGGCAGTGACGCGAAAAGCGTCATCGTGCCCCCCCCCCCGGCAGCGCAAATCGAGCGCCCGCCACCAGATGGAGGGAGCAGCCCTCGCAACAGCAATGCCACAGGGCGGCCCACGGCGGGGCCCCGTACAAGCTCGTGCGGTGCGAGCACGCGGCCGCACCTCCACCACCAGACACAGAAAATGCAGCATCAGAAGAAAAAAGCAGAGCGGTGTCCCCCCCCTCACAGCGTAGCAGCCTCAAGATGAATGGGAGAGAGGAGCAGGAGACAACTCGGGGGAGCGAGGGTGGTATGTATAACATGCGCAGAGTAACATAAAGTGACTGTCTCACCAAACACAACACATCAATAAAGCTTGTGGGGCAGGGAGGCTATGAGTCAGTGGGCTCCCCCCCCCCCCATAGGCTCACCACCAGCCTATGGCCGGCTACCCTTTAATCAGGATCTGTGGCCCAGAGCCAAGCTCTGCCAAAAACACCTGACCCCGGCGTTCTCACTACCGATACAGGCCCGATCAGCCTTGGCTGGGAGGCAATGGTGGGTCCACGGGATCAGTGGTAATAGGGCCCACAGCGGCCAAAGGGCTAGGAGGCCCCGCTCAACTGCCAAAATCCAGGAGAGAGTATCCAACGATCTTCAGCAGCCAGACTGCAAGATGAACAATGGGAAATGATAGAGAGACACCTGCTTTTATAGGGGGCCGGGAGGAGCGACAGCTTTTGATCTTGCAGTCCAGCGCCCCCTGGCGGAATACCCACATGTCATTACTCTGGGACTACCTGGATCGGATATAGGGAAAAATAAATATATACAACACACATAATCCATTTTTGGGGGTATCCCAAACAGATCCATATATATACACACACACAACACCAGGAGAAGGTCCCCAACTCGTTTCGTAGCCCCCGACCCAGGCTACTTTCTCCAGGTTTAAGTATATATATATATACTTATACCTAAGATACTTATACCTGGAGAATGTAGCCTGGTCCGGGGGCTACGAAACGCGTTGGGGACCTTCTCCTGGCAATACCATTTTTGGGGGGAATTTCCTGGATCCATACTCAGGTGATGTGTTGATTTATATTTGTTGTGGTTTTTTGCACAGTCAGTATCTTGCTTCTTTTGCCACATTAGTTTAATAATTTATGTGGGATTGTTATATAGAAAAATATTTTGCACCATTGGCACTTATGCACTTTACAATTGGATGAACTGTACTTTCAATTGTTATTGATTTTGGGATTTTCCGGTGTTGTACATATATGGATCTGTTTGGGATACCCCCAAAAATGGATTATGTGTGTTGTATATATGTATTTTCACTATATCCAGACCAGGTCGTCCCAGAAGTGATGACAGTTGGGTAGTCCACCACCAGGTGGCGCAGTTACTGCAAGATCCAGAGCTGTAACTCCTCCCGGCCCCCTATAAAAAGAGCTGTCTCCATAGAATTCCCCAGAATTCATCTTGCAGTAGCTGCTGCTAGGATCGTCTTGGATACTCTTGGATACTGCAGCTGAGCGGGGCATTTTAAGCCTGTCGCCGCTGCACCTCTATTTCCACTGTTCCCGTGGACCCACTTATGCCTCCCAGCCACGGCTGACGGGACAGGTGAAGGTAGGAAGAACGCCAGGGTCGGGCCTTCACAGAGCTAGGCTCTGGGCCGTAGACCCTCCCCTAAAGGGTAGTCGGCCTTAAGCGATGGTGAGCCTATTGGGGGGGGGGGGGGGGAAGAACCACCTAAACGCAAGGGGTTATGCCCTTATCTGTGCCCACTAGCTTTATTTTCATTTGTTGTGCTTTTTACCTCACTTTAACGTCTTTTTTACCTCAGACTTTGTTGTTGCTGGCAGCTGTGCATACTCACCTTCCCTCACCTCTTCTCCTTCTCCTCCATCTTGTAGCTGTGAGGGGGAGGGCCGGGAGGCCTTCTTGTAGGCGAGGCATTGGCATGTGGTGCGGGTGCGCTGCGCTCCACGTCCGGGGGGGGCTCCTCCGTGGACCACCCACCCTTCCTGCACTCTCGGCGCCATTTTAGGCACTGTGGGCACCTCCTTTCGCGGTTCGGCCTTGCTGCGCTCGGGCGGCATTTTTCCTTGCTGACGACCTCAGTCTTCTCCACTCCTGCCTTCGCTTCTGGTGCCTGCCTCCCGGACCCCCCGCTACCTCGCCGGTCGGTTCCATGAGTCCCTCTGTTTTTTTCTCTGTTGGATTTTGATGTGCATGTGCTGTGGGATGCTCATTAATTTTTCCGTTTGTGTCTTCCAGGTGGGCCCCCTCCATTGCCAGCTGAGGGTTGTGGTTCCTCCCGGTCTCCTACACCCCCCCTCTCTCTCCGCACCCTCTCCCCTTAAAGAGGGATTACTAAAAATAGGGACTAAATTGGGTGTCACTTAGGTTCGGGCCGTTAGTGCCTTGTAACCTGTATTTTTTTATCACCATAATCACCATAATGGAGGCTTCTGGGGAAAATCAGCTAGGGGCCCCCTCTGGGCACGTGAAGCTCTGCCCAGTGTGCGGTACCTGCCCCCTGGGCGGACTCAGCACGGTTTGTGTCACTTGCGCCAGGAGCGTATTGTTGGAGCATGACAGGGCAGTTGTCCCTGTCCCTAGCCCTCCTTTGCCTGCAACCTCGCCAACCCCCCCCCCCAACTACTGCATTTAGCCCTCAACGAAGGGGAAGCCAGCAGGGCTTTGGCTTGCCGGGTGGCCAGCCTGGAGCTACTGGGAAGGGTGGTGAGGTCCTTCCTGGGCATCACGTTGGACACCTCTCAGGTCAAGGTATTCCTCCCCCAGCTGAAGTTGGAGGGCCTCCAGACACGGGTGCAGGCCCTACTGGCTTGTCAGCAACCATCTATCCATCTGGGGATAAAGCTGGTGGGCCTCATGGTGTCCTGCTTTGAGGCAGTGACCTTCGCCAAGTTCCACATGAGACCTCATCAATTGAATCTGTTGACCGGTTGGGACCGGACGCAGGAGTCCCTGGATCAGGAATTTTCACTGTCCCCCATGGTCAGACAGTTCCTCTTGTGGTGGTTGCACTCCAGCAATCTGTTGGTGGGCAAGTCCTTTCTGACTCCCCGGTGGGAGATAGTTCCCACGGACGCCAGTCTGACCGGCTGGGGAGGTTTCTGGCAAACGCTGAATTTTCAGGGTCAGTGGGGGCCGCAGGAGGCCCACTTACCCATCAATCTTCTGGAGCTGAGAGCGATTCGGTTGGTGCTTATCCAATTGACCCCCATCTAAGGGGTCGTGCGATTCAGGTCTGCTCGGACAATCAGACGGCTGTCGCCTACATCAATCACCAGGGCGGGACTCGGAGCAAGCGAGTCTTTCAGGAGGTGTCCCAGATTCTGACTTGTGCAGAGGAGAATGTTCCCTGCATCTCGGAGGTTTACATCCCTGAGGTAGAAAACCAGGAGGCAGACTCCCTGAGCAGGGGGACTTCTCGTCTGCAGGAGTGGTCTCTGAGCAACAAGATCTATTCTAAGTATGTCACACACCCCGCTTCAAGAATCCATAACATGTGGGTAATATCGTCCTGAAGAGGCGTTCCTGCAGAGATGATAGTAAAAGAAAGCCCCTCCCTGATCCATAAATACCTGGGACCTCCCACTCATCACCCAGTTTTCCATCTCTGCAAGACGGCGAGCAAGTCAGAAGATGATGTCTCCTCCTTGCATAGGGGGATTTCAGGTAGCCGGGGTAACTCCTGGCCTGTTATTTGGATTATTTCCACTCGGGCTTCCTCCTTATCTGTTAGTTTTAAAATACATGCCTCCTCAGTCTTGGCTGCGGGCCCGAGCGAGGGTATACTGGCACCCAAGGTGCCTAGGAGCAGAGCTCCCCCGTGAGACCCTAAATAAGAGGGTAGGCGGTGACGCCGGGTTGGTGATCCCGGTATGCGATGCCCCGTCCCTTGGTACTGGCCCCTGGGGGGTCCCCTTAGTCTTCCCTGGTCAAACAGTGGGGGTTGGGGGGGGTCTCCTCCTACGGGTAGTTTCCTGTCCTGGTAGTCTTTATTCTCATTGTGCTGTGTGTGTTTGTGTTTCACTGTGTGTGCTTGTGTTGTTACTGTTCTTAGCGCTGCACCACGGCCGCCATTACGGCCGGGGTGCTGGCTCTCTGTGGGGGCGGCTGAGTCTTTGTGAGGGGAGCTTTCCCCTCACGCATTTTTAGGGGCGGGGCCGGGCTGCGGCGGCTGCCGCGGCCGGCTGCCCGCTGTCTGTGGCTTCTGTGGTCCTCGGTACAGGTCGGGTGCTCCGCCGGTAGCGGCGGTCACACCCGCCTGTCTTGTCACGTTGACCGGCGCCGCGGCAGACGGCGGTGCCGGTCTATGAATTCAGCCGCGGAGTCTCTTTCCGTCCGCGTCGGGGGGGAGGGCGGGGCCGGGCCTTCGCGCGTCGCCGCGGCTCCGCCCCCCGCTGCTTCTGACTGACATGGAGGCGCCGATGCGGAGCTTTAGGCTCCTTCCTGTGGGCGGCTGCAGGCGGTACCTTGTCTTCCCGCGGTCCACGCTGCCACGCCCCCTTCTTCCTTCGGTCTGCTTCTCTTTTAGTTTCTGTGAGGCGCCATTTTCCACGCCATAAGGATCAGTGAGTGGCCCTGGGGCCTTATTTATTGATTACAGTGTTTTCCCTATATTGTCCTAGCCTGACATTTATTGGGTTCCTTCTGTTTCTTTCTCTTTCTAGGCGGTGGTGTTATCAGGAGGATCCTCTTTAGTAATTTAGGGGGTTCTCTCCCGGTCCTAGATCCCTAGGGTCATTGTTTTGCTAAAAAATCCTCCCACTCGGGACATTAAAGGGGCATCCCGGGTTGCTTATTAGCGTAATTCCCTGGGTCTTTGAGACTATTAAAAGTTCACCTTATGGAGGCATCCCCGGATACTGGGGCTGGGACCCCTTCGGGGCATCCCAAAAGGTGCATGTTGTGTGGCGCATCCATTACTGGGGATGATGTATTGCTTTGTATACCTTGTGCACAGCAAACTATTGCGCGGCAGTCGGGAGCCCAGTCGTCTGGGTCAGCACCGCCAGCCGAGTCTTCTCAGCCTCCCACCCTGACACGCGCTCCGTGTGACGTTGTCATGGGCAGGGATCTGCAAGCTGAGATGTGCGCCAGATTGGCTAACCTTGAGAAAATTGTTTCCAGTTCGGCCGCCCGTAAGTGTCCGGCCAAGAGGAAGCATTTGTCCCCGGCCTTGCCGGCGGATGACCTGGACGAGTTTAATAATCTCGATTGGTCTGATTATTCTGGGCTAGAAGAAGGTGAGGTTTCTGAGGGCTCAGAGGTGTCGGATGATGAACAGTCCGCGGGTGCTGATGAGGAGCTTAGTGAGTTTGGGAGATCCTCGGATTCTCCTCACGCCCTGGCGCTGATGTTGGAGGTTCTGAAGATTTCCCCTCCCGAGGCGGCGTCTCGGCAGGAGGGTGAGTTGTTTGAGGAATCCAGGCCACGTTTGGAGTTTCCTTCACAACGGCATTTTCACAAGATCATTGATAAGGAATGGGACAGGCCGGCTAGGCTCCCTGGTATCCCTCAGGGGTGGGACAAGAAATACCCTTTCCCTTCGGAGGTGGTTAAGCGCTGGGCTTCCCCTCCCGAGGTCGATGCCCCGGTTCTGGGGTTGTCTAATTCCTCGGTTTTAAATAGGCCTGATTGCTCCACCCTTAAAGATGGGGAGGATAAACGCATTGACCAAATGGCTTGTCATGGCTTTACTAGCGTTGGGTCAGCCATACGGCCTGTGTGCGCTTCTGAGCTTATGGTGTTGGCTGCCAGGTCCGTGGTCAGGGACTTGTTGACATCTTCCGGGCTTCGCCCCGGTAGTGCTGAATTCATTAGTCTCAAACGGTGTGAGTTGTTTTTGTCCTTTGTATTAACTGCCTTGGATGACACCTTAATGATGTGTAGTAGGACGTCGGCTTTGTTGGTGACTATTCGGCGGTCGGTCTGGCTGCGCCAGTGGGCGGCCGATTTCATGTCTAAAAAGTCTCTGACGGCTTTACCCTTTGTCGGATTGAGGCTCTTTGGAGAAACATTGGACTCCGTCACCAAGGGCGGTAGGTTGCCTCAACGTAAGAAGCAGCGCCGTTCCTTTCGGGGGGCGCCTGCCTTTACAACTTCCTTTCGTGGGGCCATATCTGGCAGAGGATCTGCATTCCACTCTTCCAGAGGAGATTCCGGGAGCAGGGGCAGGGGACGTGCCCGTTCTGGATACAATTGGGGTTCTAAGCCCAAGCCGGCTATTAAGCCAGCTCAGCAATGAGGGGGCGCCCTCACCCTTGCGGGTGGGGGGACGGCTGAGACACTTCTCCCAGGTCTGGGATCAAGAAGTCTCGGACAGATGGATCCGGGAAGTGGTGTCTTCCGGTTACAAGCTAGAGTTCGAGCTCCGCCCCCCCTCCAGGTTCTTCAGGTCTCGGATGCCTTCGGAGCCTCTGGTGGCGCAGGGGCTCCTGGTGGCAGTAAAGAATCTTCTGGACATGGCTGTCATTTGCCCAGTGCCCCCCTCGGAGCAGGGCAGGGGCTTCTATTCCAATCTGTTCACGGTTCCCAAGAAGGACGGGTCGGTCCGTCCTATCTTGGATCTGAAGTTTCTCAACAGGTTTATTCGGCCGCGCAAATTCCGCATGGAAACGCTGCGCTCGGCCATTCACTCTCTTCGTCAGGGAGATTTTCTGACGTCCATAGACATCAAGGATGCTTATCTACACGTTCCGGTTTTTCCAGCACACCAGAGGTTTCTCAGGTTTGTGGTGGAGGATCGGCATTTTCAGTTTGTGGCACTTCCTTTCGGTCTCACCTCAGCCCCTCGGGTTTTCACCAAGGTGCTAGCGGGGGTGATGGCACTGCTCAGAGTTCAGGGTATCCGCATTGTGCCCTATCTGGACGATCTACTGATCATGGCCTCTTCTTTCAACCAAGCGGAGTTGGACACCGGAGTGGTGGTGTCCACTCTGGAGAGGTTCGGTTGGGTGATCAACCACCCCAAGTCTTCTCTTTGTCCGTCCAGAGTTGTGACCTTTCTGGGGATGTCTCTGGACACCTCGCAGGCCAGGGTGTTTCTGCCCCTGGCCAAGATTCTTTTGATTCAGGAGTTAGTTCAGCTTCTCTTGTCGGCCCATCATCCGACCATCCGGCTAGGGATGAGGCTGGTGGGTTTAATGGTGGCCTCATTCGAGGCAGTTCCCTTTGCGCAGCTCCATACGAGGGCGCTTCAGCTGCACCTGCTGGCGGTTTGGGACAGGTCGCAGTCGTCATTGGACCGGTCCTTCCGGTTGACTCCCCGAGTTCGTCGTTCCCTACAATGGTGGCTGGGGTCTGTCAATCTGTCAAAAGGCAGATCCTTCCTGGCTCCATGTTGGGAAACGGTCACCACGGATGCCAGTCTGTCAGGTTGGGGGGGTGTTTGGAAGGACCTCCAGTTTCAGGGTCTGTGGAGTCCGCAGGAGGCTCACGAGCCCATAAATATTCTGCAGTTGAGAGCCATCAGGTTGGTTCTGTTTCGCTTGACTCATCAGTTGAGAGGTCTGCCAGTTCAGGTCCGGTCGGACAACAGGACGGCGGTTGCTTACATCAATCACCAAGGAGGGACTCGCAGCAGGAGTGCCCTCAGGGAAGTGTCTTTGATTCTGGACTGGGCCGAGGCCCACGTCCCGTGTATCTCAGCAGTCTATATTCCGGGGGTGGAGAACATGGAGGCGGACTTGCTGAGCCGGGCCTCCTCTCGTCAGGGGGAGTGGTCTCTCAGTCCCAGGGTGTTTCGTTCGATATGTCTCAGGTGGGGGGTCCCAGCGGTGGACCTCTTTGCCTCTCGTCACAATCACAAGCTTCCAGTCTTTGTGTCTCTCTCGCAGGATCCTCTGGCTCTGGCAGTGGATGCCATGTCCCTGACCTGGAGGGATCTGGGGTTCCTTTATCTGTTCCCTCCGTTTCCAATGCTAGCCAGAGTAGTGCGCAAACTGGCCTTGGAAGGCGCGTCGGCGATTCTGGTGGCCCCAAGGTGGCCAAGGCGCGTTTGGTTCGCAGATCTTGTAAGGCTGGCAGAGGATCAGTTCGCCCTGCCTCTGCTGCCGGACCTGCTCACCCAGGGTCGGCTACGCTATCCCAATTTACCATCGCTGGCTTTGACGGCGTGGCTGCTGAATCCGCCATCTTGAGGGAAGAAGGTCTTTCTGACGCGGTGATTCAAACTCTTATCAGCGCCAGGAAGCGGTCTTCCTCTTCTGTTTACTACAGGACCTGGAGGTCCTATATTGATTGGTGTGAAGGTAGGTCCTTCTCTTGTCGAGAGTTCTCCATTCCTAGGATTCTGGAGTTTCTTCAACATGGTTTAGATCTGGGGCTCCAAATTAGTACCTTGAAGGGGCAGGTCTCTGCCCTGGCGGTGTTCTTCCAAAGGTCCTTTGCACTTCATCCTTTAGTCAGGACCTTTTTCCAAGGAGTCACGCATGTACGTCCGCCTAGGAAGCCCTTGGTTCCAGTTTGGGATTTGAACCTTGTTCTCTCTGCTCTTCAGGGTCCTCCGTTTGAGCCCTTGAATGAGGTTGCCTTGTCTTCGCTTACTCAAAAGGTGGCCTTTTTGGTGGCTATCACTTCGGCTAGGCGTGTTTCTGAGTTGGCAGCTTTATCCATTAAAGCTCCATACTTTGAGAAGCATCAGGACAAGGTTGTCTTTCGTTTCAAGCCGGATTTTCTTCCTAAGGTGGTCTCGGCTTTTCATCTAAATCAGGACATAGTTCTGCCTTCTCTATGCCCTAATCCTAGCAACGACAAGGAAAGGGCGTTGCATTCCTTGGATGTAGTTCGTGTTGTGGAATATTATCTGGAGGTTACGTCTTCCTTTCGCAAGACGGACGCCTTTTTTGTGGTGCCCTCCGGGCCTAGGAAAGGTTTGGCTCCTGCCAAATCTTCCATTAGTAAATGGATTCGTCAGGCCATCATTGGAGCCTATTCTGCCAAGGGGAGGAGTCCCCCTTTTCGTGTTACTGCTCATTCTACTCGCGCAGTTGGTGCGTCCTGGGCTTTTCAGCACCAGGCTTCTGTTGAGCAAGTTTGTAAGGCCGCTACCTGGTCTTCTGTTCACACTTTTTCCAAGTTTTACAAGGTTGATGTTTGGGCGTCCGCGGATGCTGTTTTTGGACGCAAAGTTTTGCAAGCTGTAGTGGTTTGAAGTTGTGCATTGTTGCCTAGTTTTGGATCCCCGCCCTTGTTTTTGGACACTGCTATTGGATGTCCCACATGTTATGGATTCTTGAAGCGGGGTGTGTGACATACTTAGAATAATACCATTTTGTGAATACTCACCTTGTAAAATGGGTATTATAAGTATGTCACACACCCCGCTTCACCCACCCTTTCTGTATTCGGGATCCTCTATTTTGTGAACTTTGCGTGGTTGCGTTTTATATTTGCCTCTTCCTGGTCCCTTACCTTACTGCTTATGTATACTGGGTGATGAGTGGGAGGTCCCAGGTATTTATGGATCAGGGAGGGGCTTTCTTTTACTATCATCTCTGCAGGAACGCCTCTTCAGGACGATATTACCCACATGTTATGGATTCTTGAAGCGGGGTGTGTGACATACTTATAATACCCATTTTACAAGGTGAGTATTCACAAAATGGTATTTTCACGCTCTGTGTTTCCGCTGGGGTCAGCCGGACAAGCTTCTAAGGCTCGCCTCCCTGTCAAGAGATCCTCTAGCCTTCGCCACAGATGCTCTGGCAATTCCGTGGACGGAGTTCAGGCTCCTTTATGCATTTCCTCCGTTGCCACTCCTGGGCCGAGTGCTGCGCAAGATAGCCCAGGAGGGGGTACCAACCATCCTGGTGGCTCCTCGCTGGCCGAGGCGGAGTTGGTTCACGGACATAGTTCAGATGTCAGTCAATCGTTACATCATGCCCGACGCATCGCTGCGGCACCCCAATTTACAGATGCTGGCTTTGACGGCCTGGCTATTGAAACCTCAATCCTAATGGAAAAGGGGCTGTCGGCCACGGTTGTTCAGAATATGATTCATGCGCAGAAGAAGTCTTCTTCCGTGATTTACTACAGAGTTTGGCATGCCTACATTTCTTGGTGGGAATCCAAGAGTTTCCCTTGTCGCACTTTTTCTATTTCTAGGATTTTGGAATTTTTACAACAGGGCTTAGACTTGGGTCTACAGCTGGGCACCCTCAAGGGCCAGATCTCGGCCTTGGCCATCTTCTTCCAAAGATCCTTTGCCAATCATAGACTGATCAGGACTTTTTTCCAAGGAGTTACCCATGTACGCCCACCGCGTAAGCCTGTATTACCGGTGTGGGATTTTAATTTGGTGCTTTCTGCTCTCCAGGGTCCCCCCTTTGAGCCTTTGCGCGACGCTGCCTTGTCTGTCTTGACCCTAAAGGTGGACTTTTTGATGGCTATCACCTCGATGTGCCGTGTGTCAGAACTGGCCGCTCTTTGTATGAAGCCTCCTTACTTTGAGCGGCATAAGGATAAGGTGGTTTTTCGCTTTAAACCTGATTTTTTGCCGTTTCTCCCTTTCATCCTAATGAGGAAGTTGTTTTGCCTTCCCTGTGTCCGGAAATTTTATGTCTAATTCTGTCTAATTCTAAAGAAAGGACCCTCCATGCCTTGGACGTGGTCAGAGCCCTTAAGTACTACCTGGTTACGACTGAATCCTTCAGGAAGTCGGATTCACTCTTTGTTCTTACTGAAGGTTCCAGAAAGGGTTTGCCTCCGGCCAAGTCCACTCTCAGTAAGTGGATCAGACAGGCGATGGTGCAAGCATATTCTGCCAAGGGGAAGGATCCCCCGTTTCGTGTTACAGCTCATTCTACTAGAGCTATTGGTGCTTCCTGGGCTTTTCAGCACCAGGCCTCTGTTGAACAAGTTTGTAAGGCCGCCACTTGGTCTTCTGTTCATAACTTTACAAAGTTTTACAAGGTTAATGTTAGGGCCTCAGCTGACGCTTCTTTTGGCCGAAAGGTGCTTCAGGCGGTAGTGAGATGAACTACTTGCTGTTCCGCACTGGGGATCCCGCCCTAAATGGACACTGCTTTTGGATGTCCCAACTGTCATCACTTCTGGGACGACCTGGACTGGATATACTCAAAAACAATTCTACAGGTGAGTTTCACAGAATTGTATTTTTAAATGTGTGCATCTTAATGTGATTTTAAAATTTTCAATAAATATGAATTCATGAGATTTGATTTAATTTATTGATTGTGGTGGAGGGGTGCTGTTCTTAGGATACTATTGGGGTGGTTGTTGGCACCACCCTTATACAACTTTTTGTCTAATTTGGGAGTTGTGGTCCCCAATTGAATGCACGGCCATCCACAATATTTATTATTGGCTATTCATTTATCTATTTGTGTGGTGCGGAATATACATATTTATAGAATCATATCCCTTCTCGGGTGTGCGCACCCATGTCTGCCGCAACGGCCGTGTGTGGGCCGCGTGCACCGATGTGTGCCGCTGGGGATACCATTCAGCTTCTCCTGCCGCAGCTAACTGGACGAGCATGTGGGCCATTGGGCCGAGGAGAGGTGAGTAGATCCAGCGGGGTTTCACACAGCAGGCATCCCAAACCCAGGTGCCTGAGGGGGGACTGCCCAAATCCCGGGATAGTGAAAATCACAGGTTTGGTCCACATTAAGCCGGACCTTCAGCATGATTTGATGAAAAGCCCAAACCTTTAAAAAACTATTTACCAGCATGTAAAATTATTCTTTCCCCACCAGGCTGCAACTGTTCAAGACTCAGTCTTGATGATACGGGCGTCGCCATCTTGGCTCATAAGCATTGAGGAGAGGGGAGTGGGATAAAGTGCAGGGGGTAAGGGTTATAGCTGTGCTTTGCTCAAACAGGGCAGAGCTGGGGTCAGGGAAAGGACAGTAATCCCAGAATGCTGAGCAACACAGTCAGAAGACACTTCCTGTTTGCAGGCTGCCTAATGCTCCATGAACCGCCATCTTTGATGTTTAAAGGCTCATAACATGCGGTAGATGGAGGTAGGATGATTTGTAATGTGGGCAATCAGTATGTACAGGGCGTGGGAAACATAAGATAGGCTCTTATTCAGGGTGAAGGTCCGGATTAATGTGGGCAATCTGTATGTACAGGGGGGAACATATAAGATAGGGTGAATGTCTGCTTTAAATCTGCTTTTTTTAAATGAATTGTAACTAGGGCTTATTTTTGGAGTAGGGCTCACATTTAGAACATCCTCAAAAAATTCAGAAAAATAATTCTAGGGCTTATTTTCTGGGGAAACAGGTTAATAGGTAAAAAAAATTACACTAACCTGTTCAGGAGATCGATATACATGAAGGGAGAGTCGCTGGAATTAAGGCTCATGACGAAGTACAGACCTCGGTGCCGGGTGTGGATGAAGTGGCCGCCTTCATGTTCCTGCATGAGAGAGACACAAGAGAAGCGAGGTGATTGGCTGACCACTCTAACCAAGCATGATGCTCTGTGAAAGTTTACTCACCATGACCACTGGGGCCTGGTCGGCAGAAAGAGACGAGAGCTTCAGGTAGAGGCCGTCGGCCATGTTGGTGTGTGAGGATGAGCCTCGGTCTGAGTCAGTTAAGGGAGATGACTATAATGTATGTGCAGCACTAACACAATACACAGCCTGGAAAGGGTCACAATGACAGCTATACAAATGGGGGACTGACCGGCCTGAAACACACTATAGGGTTCATGACCATCCCGCTGTAATGGATAGAGGTCCTCAATGATAAATTAAACACATGATGGTGAACATTCGCTCCCTCCATTTGTTCCACTTTATCTTATCTTTCTCTCTGAATTGTACACTTAGGGCCTTATTCATGAAGGGATAGCGGCAGGTAGTGCCTGTACAGCGGCAGGTAGCAGCAGGTGAACGCCGGACACGGCACGCAATTCCACATTTATGAAGCCGAATCTGGTGAGCGACTAGAACAACGCCATGCAGCGTCCGATTCATCTTTATCCCAGCCTCAGCATACAGCGCCAGCGTTCATCCTTGCAGAGCACCATGTCTTACCTGGCGCTCTCCCATACATTTCTATGGACAATCCTTAAACCGGACCTTCACCATGATTTAATGAAAAGCCCAAACTCTTAAAAAACAATTCCTCAGCATCTAAAATGAATATATTTTACATGTTTAGTCACTAATTTATTATACTTTCCCCCACTGGGCTGCAACTCTGTTCGGGAATTTAGGATACGGGCGCCGCCATCTTGACTCAGAAGCATCACACTTACTGAGGAGAGGAGAGTGGGATAAGGTACAGGGGGGCGGGTTATAGCTGTGCTTTGCTCAGACAGAGCAGAGCTGGGGTCAGGGAAAGGTCAGCAGTCCCAGAATGCAGAGCAGCACAGTCACTTCCTGTTTGCAGGCACTTCCTGTTTGCAGGCTGCCTGCAAAAATGGCAGCTTCCATAAGCCGCCATCTTGGATGTTTAAAGGCTTATAAAATGCAGTAGATGCAGGTAGGATGATTTTTAATGTGAGCAATCTGTATGTACAGGGTGTGGGAAACATATAAGATAGACTCTTATTTAGAGTGAAGGTCCGCTTTAAAGCGGTCCTTCACTCTGAATAAGAGTCTAGCTTATATGTTTCCCACACCCTGTACATACAGATTGCTTAATATTAAAAATCTTCCTACCTGCATCTAATGCATGTTATGAGCCTTTAAACATCCAAGATGGCGGCGTATGGAAGCCGCCATTTTATCAGGCAGCCTGCAAACAGGAAGTGCCTCCTGACTGTGCTGCTCTGCATTCTGGGATTGCTGACCTTTACCTGACCCCAGCTCTGCTCTGTCTGAGCAAAGCACAACTATAACCCGCCCCCCTGCACCTTATCCCACTCTCCTCTCCTCAGTAAGTGTGATGCTTCTGAGTCAAGATGGCGGCGCCCGTATCCTAAATTCCTGAAAAGAGTTGCAGCCCAGTGGGGGAAAGAATAATAAGTTAGTGACTAAAAACGTAAAATATATTAATTTTAGATGCTGGGAAACCGTTTAAGAGTTTGGGCTTTTCATTAAATCGCGCTGAAGGTCCGGTTTAAATCTCTTTCCTGCTCCCAATTTTTTTTCTCTCTAAAAAAACCCCACAAACTTCTGACATGTATCCTGGACAAGAAAATGACATTTTTAAAAACTTTTTGGATTAATAATATTTTTATGCAGAATTGTCCTTACATGTCTGGTATTAAAGTGTTCATGTTACAATGTTATAACAATGTAATTCCATATGTTTTCGCTTTGTTACTAGTGGATACATGTTCAAAAACAGCCTTTAATCACACAGCTTATGGCACTATGGGCTACAACGACCGGATTTTGAGCACCGGCGATGTTTGAGCCTGTTTTTTTGATGAATATGGTGTGAGTCGGTCGCACTGAGCTGGGGCTACCGTTCGCTCCCATACAGCGTAGCACTGCGACTCACACATCATATTCATCAATGCCGGCCAGCGACTGAGGCACTCTGAAACAAAGAACCATGGCCCGGGCACAGCGACTACTAGCGGTCGCTCTGAAATCTGCCCTACAGACGCTCATCTGTCGCTACCTAGTAATGAATCAGCCTGCCCATGGCTAATAAAGGTGAAATAAACCCTCAGGCAGCCACTTCACTCTGAGCTATTTCTCTTTTGCTTGACAATAAGGCTTAAGATTATGAAGATAATAGAATATGCTGCTACTAATGTATTACTGTGATAAAGATGGCGTCGGGAAGCTGGACAACGCCTTTGAATGTCCTGCCTCCAGGTGTAGCTAACATTCCAAAGATTGTGCTTGTTTGGTCGATCAAACCAATTACTGAGCCAGATATAGTTTTTTTCTAATATGATGATATGCCCCCTGAAGATGACGTATGTAAGTTTTCTATTTTACTATAAAATAAAGTCGTCAAAGGGCAGAGCACCAGGTGCATCTCCGTGAGATAGTCACACGCATTCCAATGACTGTGTCCTTCACGTATTTCTTATCTCCTAGGCTGATTTGAAAGGCTGAATGAAACCTAGGACTTCTGTTAAACGGGCACAAAGGAGGGGGTCTACCTGATGGATACCGTGGCCTTTTTGGAAGAACCCATGGGCAACGGGTTCCTCTGCACCCCCAAATTGGGTTGCAGGTAATAGGGCGGGTTACCAGCCTGTCACCCATTCATGCCGGCTCCCCCTAAGTGTCTGCAAAAAAAAAGGACCGCACAATTTTTAATATTTAAAATTTCACTACTCGCCAGTCCCCATCTTCCTTTCCTCACCGGGCACCCTCTTCCTCAGGTTTAGCGAGTCTTCACGTGTCCTGTGCCGTCTCTCCTCTGCTCCTCGGGGCCCCCTCCGCCATCTTCTGCTGATGCCCGCTAGTCCTGGAATGGGGGGCACAGGTCCCCCCTTCTTTCATTCTGGCTGCCCAGCCCAGGGACTGGGACTGAGGTGGCCGGAGCTGTCTTAAATACTGAGAGATGGATCCTCTCTCGGGTTTCCCCCCACGTGACAACATACGTCACAGCGTTTTGGTCAACATTAATCTTGATTAATGTTGACCTGCATGAGCGCTGCCCAGGGTAGAGGGAATGAGGTGGGCCCCGCCAAGGTGCAGGGGCCCCAGGAACCTGCCCTGGTATGGCCAGTGCTGACATCTGCCCTGCAACAAATACAAAAGCAAGCGCACATCTATGAGCTGCTGATGCAGCATGGTGACCTCTGCTGGCAACCGGTGGAATTGACCCTGCAAATAGTCCCTGTGTGAGCGGCGTGGAAGGATACAGTCCTTGTGGATGAGCAGGTCGCCCTTGGAGGAGAGGATGAAGAGCTGAGAGATCATGGCGCCGGTGCCGCTCTGCAAGACACCAACGGGTTATCACGCAACATGTCTAACACATAAATTTCCCATCATGCCACACGGGAGTGTCGTGTGTAAAAACCCCATTGGACGAGAGTCTGCGCTAGATAAACGTAAGACAATGGCATGGGCATCCCAGATTAGGATGCCTCGCCATAGAAGAACAAAATCCAGGGTGTCGTTCCTCTTTAAAGCAGACCAAAACCCAGGATTTTCACTATTCCAGGTTTAGGTTCGTACCATTGGGGCATGCTGATTTGGGATGTCCTGCTATGCGACACCCTGCTGGTCGGCCGCTTTACGTACCTCCTCCATGGTGCAGCTCTCCTCCAATCAGCTTCTTCGGCAGCATATATCAAGGTGCGGCTGCAGGAGCTGCATGGCGCCCCCTGTGTCCCTCTATGACATGCGCCGTGGGCTTGTGCCGAAGTAAAAATACTAAGCGACTGGCCAGATTTCACATAGCGAGGCATCCCAAATAGGGACGCTCCAGGTGTGGTTGTCTAAGTGCACCCTGTGTGTTATGGATGCTAGGTAAGATAAGGGGGACCAGGAGGAACCACAACCCTCAACCTTAGCCCATGATCTAAACAAAGAGAGAGAGAGAGAGAGCAATTACCTTAAAGTGGTAATCTATAAGATTCCCGGGCCGATCACCTCACACACCGCGGGACATCCGAGATCGGGATGTCCCGCGGGGTGTAAACCCCCCAAAAACCTTACCTCTCCAGCCACTGCTTCCGCCGCCGCCGCCTCACTCGCGCTCCTCTAGACGTGCGCGCGCCCGCGCCGGCCGTCTCTGAATGGCCGGCGCGGGCGCGCACACGTCAAGAGTGACGCGCGGGAGGCGCCGACGGGCAAGCTGCTTGTCCGTCGCTGTCAATCAGCTTGTCCATCGGCGCCGATTGGACGGCGCGGCCACGTGGGAGCGGGGAGAGGTGAGTTTTGGGGGCTTTCTGGGGGGTTTCACACAGCGGGGCACCCCCGATCAGGGTGCCCCGGAGAAGAGTACCAATACCCAGGATAGTCAAAATCCTGGGGGTTGGTCCACTTTAAAAGCCCCATGTCAACCTTAACATAGAAGACATATGGCATATGTGCAACAAATAATCAAAAGAGGGACTCACGACATCACAACCGAAAAGAGGGGTTTAATCCGGACCCTCATCCTGAATAAGAGTCTATCTTATATGTTTCCCCCACCCTGTACATACAGATTGCTCACATTAATCTGGACCTTCATCCTGAATAAAAGCCTATCTTATATGTTTCCCACACCCTGTACATACAGATTGCCCACATTAAAAATCATCCTACCTGCATCTACTGCATGTTATGAGCCTTTAAACATCCAAGATGGCGGCTCATGGAACATCAGGCAGCCTGCAAACAGAAAGTGCCTTCTTACTGTGCCGCTCTGCATTCTGGGATTGCTGAACTTTTCCTGACCCCAGCTGTTTCTCTGAGCAAAACACAGCTATAACCCACCCCCTGTACTTTATCCCACTCTACTCTCCTCAGTAAGTGTGATGCTTCTGAGTCAAGATGGCGGCGCCCGTATCCTAAAGTCCTTAAAGCCGACCTTCACCCTAAATAAGAGTCTACCTTATATGTTTCCCTCAACTTGTACATACAGATTGCTCACATTAAAGATCATCCTACTTGCATCTATTGCATTTTCTGAGACTTTAAACATCCAAGATGGCGGCTCATGGACGTGCAGGCTGCCTGTAAACAGGAAGTGTCTTCTCACTGTACCGCTCTGCATTCTGGGATTGCTGACCTTTTCCTGACCCCAGCTCTGCTCTGTTTGTGCAAAGCACAGCTATAACCCCGCTCTCCTGCACTTTTGACCCCTTTCAACTCCTCAGTATGTGATGCTACTGAGCCAAGATGGCGGCGCCCATATCCTAGAGTGCTGAACAACAAAGTTGCAGGCCAGTGAGGGAAAGAATAAAAAGTGACTAAAAACATTAAATGTATTTATTTTAGATGCTAGGGAATAGTTTTTTAAGGGTTTGGGCTTTTCATTAAATGACGCTGAAGGTCCGCTTTAACAGAGTTGCAGCCCAGTGGGGGAAAGAATAATAAGTGACTAAAAACCTAAACTATATTAATTTTAGATGCCGGGTAATAGTTTTTTAAGGGTTTGGGCTTTTCATTAAATCATGCTGAACGTCCGGTTTAAGAGTAAAAATAAAAATGGTGTCTTTTTTACCTAAAAATATTTGAGGAACATTTACCTAATTGTCAATGAGGTAAATAGTGAAGCCAAAGTGTCATAAAAAGACAATTCTGTGAGTACTCACCTGTAGAATTGCTTTTACCATGCATGGCCTGCTTCACAAAATCATAACATCTGGGATTCCGCCACAAGGTGGCGCAGTGGCACTGCAGAAGAGTTGTGGCTCCACCCGGTATCATATAAAAATGGAATCACCATAGACTTATCCAGTAGTTGACAAGCAGTGATACAACAACCGGGAACAAATAAAGATAACAACCCCAACTAGATTGGAACAATCACCATAAAGAGGCAACCAAGAACAACGTAACAAGGGTGGGGTGAAGCAGGCCATGCCATGCATAGTAAAAGCAATTCTACAGGTGAGTACTCACAGATTTGTCTTTTTCCTAGTGCATGGCACTTCCTGCTTCACAAAATCATAACATCTGGGACATCCAAAAGCAGTGTCCATAAAGTAGGGTGGGATCCCCAAAAAGAAAGTAACAGACGGTTTAGACCACCACTGCCTGGAGTACCTTGCGGCCAAAAGCAGCATCAGCTGAGGCCTTAACATCAACCTTGTAAAACTTGGAAAAAGTATGAACAGAAGACTAAGTTGCGGCCTTACAAACTTGTTCAACAGAAGCTTGGTGCTGAAAAGCCCAAGAGGCACCAATAGCACGAGTAGAATGAGCAGTAACCCTAAAAGGGGGAACCTTCCCCTTAGCAGAATAGGCCTGCTCCACCGCCTGACGGATCCACTAATAGTGGATTTAGCCGGAGGCAGACCCTTCCTAGGTCCAGCAGGAAGAACAAAAAGAGCGTCAGATTTCCTGAAAGACTCAGTAGAAATCAAATAAAACTTCAGGGCCCTGACAAAATCCAGAGAATGAAGCGTCCGCTCCTTGGAATTAGCAGGATTAGGACACAGAGGTTTCAGCAGCCAAGCCGTTAAAGCCAGCGTTTGTAAATTGGGATGGCATAGCCGTCCCTGAGTGAGCAGATCTGGATTCTTGGGCAGGACATACTGATCCACTGCCAACTGCACGACGTCTGCGAACCACACCCTCCTTGGCCAACAGGGGGCCACCAGAATGGCTGGTACCCCTTCCTGGACTATCTTGCGCAGCACCCTGCCCAGCAGAGGAAGGGGAGGGAACACAAAGGAGCCGAAACTCCGTCCAAGGCATTGCTAGCGCATTCGTGGCGACGGCCAGAGGGTCCTGTGACAGGGAGACAAACCTGGGAAGCTTGTGATTGTGGCGGGACGCAAACAGGTCCACATCTGGAAGACCCCACCGGTGACACAGGGAGTGAAATACATTGTTGCTGAGAGATCATTCCCCCAACTGAGACATCCCCCCTGCTCAGGGAGTCTGCCTCCAGGTTCTCCACCCCCAGAATGTAAACTTGCTCCGAGTCCCTCCCTGATGATTGATGTAGGCAACTGCCGTCTGGTTGTCCAAGCGGATCTGAACAGCCCGACCCCGAAGATGTGAGGTCAGCTGAGCAAGAACCAACCTGATCACCCTCAGTTCCAGAACATTGATGGGAACATGGGCCTCCTGGGGGCGCCATTGACCCTGGAACTGCAGAGACTTCCAAAAGCCCCCCCAACCTGTCAGACTGGCATCTGTGGTGACAGTCTCCCAACGCTGGGGCAGAAAAGTCCTGCCCACTAGAAGGTTCCTTGAGTCCAGCCACCACAAGAGGGGTCTGTCTGGCCAGGGGGGACAGAGCAAACTCCTGATCTAGGGACACAGGGTCCCGATTCCAAACAGACAGAAGGTGCAACTGAAGAGGCCTCATGTGAAACTGAGAAAAGGGGACCGCCTCCAAGCAGGACACCATCAGACCCACTAACTGCATCCCCTGCCGGATGGAGGGATGGGGACACAAGAGCAGAGCCCGAGCCTGCTTCTGAAGGCTCTCTACTTTCAGCTGGGGCAGGAAAACCTTGACCTGAGAGGTATCCAGAGTCATGCCCAGAAAAGACCTCACCATCAACGACAGAGACAGGGAAGACTTGGGATAGTTATTCACCCAGCCGAAGGACTCGAGAGTGGAGGTCACCACCTGAGTATCCATCTTGGCCTGTCCAAGAGACTGAGTCGCAATCAGAATGCCATCCAGGTAAGGAAGGATGCGAATGCCCTGATGCAGCAGCAGAGCCATTACGTCTGCCAGCAGCTTGGTGAACACCCGAGGCGCCGAGGTGATACCAAAGGGTAAGGCCACAAATTGGTAATGCTGATGCTCTAGAGCAAACCTGAGAAATCTCTGATGACCCAGGAAGACTGGCACATGAAGATAAGCATCCTTGATGTCCACGGAGGTCATGAAGTCGCCCGGGCGAAGGGAACTGACAGCCAAACGAGTCTTCATGTGAAAGTGCTTGAACCTGACAAACCTGTTGAAACCTTTCAAGTCCAGGATTGGCCTCAGGGACCCGTCCATTTTGGGGACCATGAACAAATTGGAGTAGAAACCCTGACCCCGTTCCTGGGGAGGCACCGGGCAAATGACTACTGAGTCCAGCAGACGTTGAACCGCAAGGCGCAACCCCTGAGCTGACAGAGGGTTGTGAGGCATCCGGGATCTGAGGAATCTGGGGGGCGGCCAGGCTGCAAACTCTATCTTGTAATCGGAGGACACCACCTCCTGAATCCACCGGTCTGAGACGCGGAGCCTCCAGACGTGAGCAAAGAGCCGAAGCTGCCTCCCCCCACCCGGATGGGTGAGGGCGCCTCCTCATGCCTGAGGGGGCTTAGGAGAAGGTTTGGGCTTGGGGTCCCATGAGAGACCGGGACGACCACGGGATCTGCCACGGCCCCAAGACCCCCTGCGGGCACCTGAAAAGAGGGACCCTCGACCTCCTCTGGGGATACGAAAGGAGGAGACTGAAGCAGATGGCCCCCGAAAAGGCCGAGGCTGCCTCCTACGCTGAGGCAGCCTACCATCCTTGGCTAAAACATCCAGGCGCTCACCAAAGAGCCGCAGCCCCACAAAGGGGAGTCCAGTGAGAGCCTTCTTAGCAGCAGCGTCAGCTGCCCACTGACGCAACCAAACAGAGCGGCACATAGCCACCAAGAGAGCAGAGGCCCTACCACTCAGCCGTACTACATCATCTATGGCAGTAAGAATAAAGGCAACAAAATCAGAGCACAGAAAAAGGGTCCTATACTCATCCCTTCCAGCTGTAGCGCCAGCAAGGAGACAATTGATCAGTCTCTTAAGAGCAATAGCAGTTATGGCAGCGGCACAGGAAGGACGCAAACCAGCCCCCACAAAGGCAAAGGCATGGCAGGCCAGCTGATCCATACGCCGGTCCTCGCTGTCCCGCAGTGTAGTAGTGTCAGGGGAAGGCATAACAGAAGTGTTAGACAATCCAAGAACGGGCACGTCTACCTCGGGGGTACCCGACCACCGCTTTACCAAATCAGCAGGAAAGGGATACTTCTTATCCAAACCTTTAGGCACTCCGGGCAATCTACTAGGACATTCCCACTCCTTGAACACCATATTAGTGAAATGACTCTGCTCAGGTAACTCTAGACGCTGCTTAATGGTACGAAAAAGCTCACCCTGCTTCCTCTTAGCCACCTGTGGGGCGGCAATGTGTAAAACCTCAAAAATGTGAGACAACAGATTAGCGGTGTCCTCAGAGAAACATGAATCCTCAGACTCAGACCCAGGGTCACTGTCGCGGCCCACCTGCTGGTCCCCAGAGTCAGAGCCCAAGAAAAGCTCCCCCTCCTCCAGGGAATAACATTCATCAAAAAGATCAATTTCCTTCTGCTCCTCATTAAACAGTGCAGGCGAGGAAGTCAGGTGCCGCTTCTTGCTAGAGGCCTTATGCTGAACAGGCCTGGCAAGCTGTCTTTCAATTCTGGCCACACGAAGTGCCAAATCAGATTGTGACCCCCTGCTAGTATCCCCCTCACTGGGGGCTATGTGCAGGCGCGGCAGGTTAGGCGATGCCGAAGGGGGCACAGAGTTAGGTAAAGAAGCAGGCAGCCCAGACTGAAGCAAAAGGACAGCCTGGGCGCACGGCCCACACACCGTGACGTCATTACTGATAGGGGATACCCCACACATGGAACACAGCTGGGATTGTCCCGAAGGACCCCCGAGCACGTTATCCCCAGAAGCCTCCATATGGTGATTAATACAGGTGCAATATGTCAGCACAGGATAAAGGAAAATAAAAGCTACCCAGGATGCCCCCCCCCCCCCCCCCACGAGGGATGCCCCCAGAATCAGTAAGGGGAGATGAAGGGGGGGGAGTAAGGAGCAGGACCGGGAGAAACCACAACCCACGGGTGTCCTGCCTGAAAGACATAAGGAATCATACATAAGTATCCCGCAGCACATGCCCCAAGGATAACCAATAAACCTTGAGGGGACTCACGGACCAAGCAGGACAAGGATCGTCAGCCGCAAGACCACCGGAGGAAGCGACACAGGCAGAAATCACCGCCACAGCCCAGGGATTGAAGAGGGCCCCAGAGACGCAGCAGAAGCAAGATGGCGTCGACAGAGGAACCTTGCCGCCCCCTCCCGAAGAGCGCAAAAACGTCGCTCACGTGACCTCGCCGACGTCATCCCCACAGTGAAAAAACGCCTCACAAATATAGCGCAGCCCGCAGTCCAAAGCGGCGGCAAAAGCATACAAAAACAGTCTAAAAACACACACACTAACCCCCCCGAACACCCGTCGGGGAGAGCGAGCAGGCAGCGGCAAAGCCCAGGCCAGTGGGAGGGGGGGACCCCGAACATAGAAAACATGTCCAAAAACACTCACCCCCTCAGAAGCCAGGACAGGAACTCCGCATCCCTAACAGGCTCACCATAAAGCCTATGGCCGGCTACCCTTTGTGGAACAGGGTCTGCGGCTTGGAGTAGCGCTCTTTGAGCACTTGACCCCAGTGCTCCGCTACCTTCACCCGATCCGACAGCCGAGGCTGGGAGGCACAGAGGGTCCGGAAACAGGTGGAAATAGATATGCAGGGCCGCAGGCATGGCTGCCCCGCACACCTGCGCATAGAGAGAGCCATCTTCTATCTCCTGCAGAGGACAACTGGATAAGTCTATGGTGATTCCCTTTTATGTTGTACCAGGAGGAGCCACGACTCTTATGCAGTACACTGCGCCACCTTGTGACGGAATCCCAGATGTTATGATTTTGTGAAGCAGGCCGTGCCATGCACTTGGAAAAAAATATTAGTACACTAAATAGGCCAAAACTAAACTAAAAGCACAAGCTCGGGTTCGAACCCTTGCCTGCTCTATCTCCTTGTATCAAACATGTCGGTCAGTCGAGGTAAGCCCCGCCCACATTACCACAAATAAGCAAAACGCGGGAAAATCTGGCCGCCCTCCGCTATTAGCTCTTCCGCTGAAGTTTTTCTCAGCAATTGGTCCGCGCGGACGTCAGTCAGGCAAGAACGCGTGTCACGCACGGCTGGGATTGGCTGGCTCCTCATCTTTGTAGCCGAGGGCGGAGCGTTGAAGCGTGACAGCTGAGAGGGGTTGGCCAAGTAGGGGGCGGGGCAAGAAAAAGCCCGCGAAAAGAAAGCCCGGGAAAGCTGAGGAGAGGCATTGCACAGAGCAGCAGCGCTACCGACCACAAGCAGCAATCATGCCGAAAGACTACCAAAGCGAGAAAGGTACGGGGGGCCAGCGGGAAAGGATCCGGGAGCAACATGGAAGGGCGGTTTAGCCGGGTGTTACCGGTTACGCCATTCTGTGAAACTTTACGTTGTTTCTGTATGAACCCAGGCAGGTGCTGCGCCCGCCACCACCGCACGGGGGCGCTCTCCCACCATCACCGTAGCGAGTGACTGAGCGATAACTCTTACGTCGGTTACTTACTAACCTAGCGCCCGCTGACGGCCTCGCTCACCCGCCCGGGGCTTCTCCGGTCCTGGTTTTGTGTCGGGTTTGGCACCGGGAAGCGCTGAGCAGCCGGGTCTTTCTTCAAGGCTTCCGCTTCCGGGCGGCTTTGATCACGTGACCCGGATCGATGCCGCCTTTGTGTGATGTGATGGGCTACTGCTCATTGGGTCGAGCTAGAAGTCTTCCTTATTTGGACGGACTGTCCCGGTTTTCGGCCCATGTTCCACTCTGTCCTCATTTGTCCTTTGAGGTGTAACATGCAGATCTGCATCAATAATTGATTAAAGCGGACCTTCACTCTAAGTCTTATGTTTCCCCTGTACATACCGATTGCCCACATTAATCTGGACCTTCACCCTGAATAAGAGCCTATCTTATGTTTCCCACACCATGTACATACAGATTGGCCACATTAAAAATCATCCTGCCTGCATCTACTGCATGTTATAGGCCTTTAAACATCCAAGATGGTGACTCATGGGACATCAGGCTGCCTGCAAACAGGAAGTGCCTTCTGACTGCTGCTCTGCATTCTGGGATTGCTGACCTTTCCCTGACCCCCTGACTCAGCTCTGCTCTATCTGAGCAAAGCACAGCTATAACCCCACCCCCTGCACTTTTATCCCACTCCTCAATATGTGATGCTTCTGGGTCAAGATGTTCTAAACAGAGTTGCAGCCTGGTGCGGGAAAGAAGTGACTAAAAACTTAAAGTGGACCAACACCGAGAGGTGATCGGCCCGGAAATCTATAAGATTCCCGGGCCGATCACCTCCCACCCCGCGGGACATCCGAGATCGGGATGTCCCGCGGGGTGAAACCCCCCAAAAAAAACCCCAAACACCTTACCTGATCTTCGGCGGCGGCCGGCCGCCGCCGCCTCCCTCGCGCCCCTGTAGGCGTGCCCGCGCCGGCCGTCTGCGAATGGCCGGCGGGGGGCGCGCGCGCGCCGAAAGTGACGCGAGGGAGGCGGCGGCAGCCGCTTGGACGTTCCTGATCCCCGCCTGGACGTTGGCGGGGATTGGAGCGTCCAGTCACGTGGGAGCGGGGGCAGGTAAGATTTTGGGGCTTTCTGGGGGGTTTCACACAGTGGGGCACCCCCGATCGGGGTGCCCCGCCGAAGTGGACCAAAACCCAGGATAGTCAAAATCCTGGGTGTTGGTCCACTTTAAAATATATTAATTCTAGATGCTGGGGAATAGTGCTTGGGCTTTTCAATAAATCGTGGTGAAGGTCTGGTTTAATTTGCCTATTCAAAGTGTTTATATTGTACTATTATAATCTCTCTCCCTTTTTCCCACTCTGAAGAGATAGAGGGTAGGAGTCCCCTTACAGAGGACCAAAACACATGCCCTAAATTCGGGATGTGTGAAACCCCCCAGGTCTCCCCATTCACTTACCTTGTTTCCCGGACTAACGGCGCATGCGTGAACAGCGGCCACATCCCCACTATCCGTCTAACAGGGCGTGTGCCAGTACCGGGAAGAGGTGAGGCAATCGGGGGGGGGGGGGGTCGAGTTCCAAAACCGAGATAGTCAGAACTCTGGGCTGATCAATTCCCCCACCCCCCGTGTAGTGGGCTATGGGGGGTTTTACACAGCAGGGCATCCTGATTTTGAATGCCCGGCTGTGTGAAACCCCACGACTATTTCCCGGTTCAACTGAGTATGTGCGGGCCTATTATAAACTCTGCTGCTTGCATCATCCACCTCTCCTCTCACTTCTCCTGCGCTGCCCCTTCTGTCAATCCCTCCACTGGTTACCTGTCTCCCAGAGAGTTCAGTTCAAACACTAACCTACAAAGCTTTTTCTAACCAGGCCCCTCCTACATTTCATCTTTGATCCAGCATTACCAACACAAGCACAACTCCGCTCTGCCTCTGACATTCTCGTGTCCTCCTCTAGGTTACTTTCCCGCACTATCGCCTTTAAGACTTCTCCTGTGCCTCCCCACTTCTCTGGAATGCATCACTCTAAGCCTTTAAACGTGCTATTAAACCTGACCTTTAGCATGATTTAATGAAAAGCCCAAACCCTTAAACTATTCCCCAGCATCTAAAATTCATTTACGTTTTTAGTCACTTATTCTTTCCCCCACCAGGCTGCAACTCTGTTCAGGACTATAGGATACGGGCGCCGCCATCTTGACTCAGACGCACCACACGTACTGAGGAGAGTGGGATAAAGTACAGGGGGTGAGTTAGAGCTGTGCTTTACACAGAGCAGAGCTGGGGTCAGGGAAAGGACGGCCATCCCAGAATGCAGAGCAGCATAGTCAGAAAGCACTTCCTGTTTGCAGGCAGCCTGATGCTCAATGAGCCACTATCTTGGATGTTTAAAGGCTCATAACAAGCAGCAGATGCAGGTAGGACGAGTTTTAATGTGAGCAATCTGTATGTGCAGGGTGTGGGAAACATATAAGATAGGCTCTTATTCAGGGTGAAGGTCTGGATTAATGTGAGCAATCTGTATGTACAGGGTGGGGGAAACATATAAGATAGGCTCTTATTCAGGGTGAAGGTCCGGATTAATGTGAGCAATCTGTATGTACAGGGTGGGGGAAACATATAAGATAGGCTCTTATTCAGGCTGAAGGTCTGGATTAATGTGAGCAATCTGTATGTACAGGGTGGGGGAAACATATAAGATAGGCTCTTATTGAGGCTGAAGGTCTGGATTAATGTGAGCAATCTGTATGTACAGGGTGGGGGAAACATATAAGATAGGCTCTTATTCAGGGTGAAGGTCTGGATTAATGTGGGCAATCTGTATGTACAGGGTGGGGGAAACATATAAGATAGGCTCTTATTCAGGGTGAAGGTCTGGATTAATGTGGGCAATATGTATGTACAGGGTGTGGGAAACATATAAGATAGGCTCTTATTCAGGGTGAAGGTCTGGATTAATGTGGGCAATCTGTATGTACAGGGTGGGGGAAACATATAAGATAGGCTCTTATTCAGGGTGAAGGTGCGCATTACAGTGGACCGAAACCCAGCCGGATCAGCCCAGGAATCTTCCATTCCCTCCCCGGGGGGCATTTAAAATCATGATGCCCCGCTGTGTGAAACCCCCCAGGACGCCCGCTGCACTTACCTGAGTCCCGGTCCAACAGCGCACGCGCTGGCCGTGGCTGCATCTCGCACTTCTGTCTAGCAGGGCACGCTCCCTGTTAGAAGGAAGCGCGATATGCGGGCGCTCGGAGCTGCTGAGATTAAACGTAGCTTAGACGCGCATAGCTCAGCGGCTCCGAGTGTGCCGATTGGAGGAGCAGCCGCGCATGTGCCATTGGACCGCAGTGAGGCGAGTTGGCCGCGGCGGTTGGGGGGGGGGGTTCACACAGTGGGGCACCCTCGATCGGGTTGCCACGGGGAAGTGGACCAAAACTCCTTCAGACAAGCATATACCCTTCAAATGGCACATGCAGCCCACTTGTGATCCCTACCTTTCGTCTCCACCCCCATCCTTTAGACTGTAAGCTCACAAGGGCAGGGCTCTCCTTCCTATTGTCTCCTGTGCTCGCAACACCTGGGTTGAACCTTGGGGCATCTAGTTTTGTATTGTCCCTGTACTATTTTGTTACCTTGTCTGTAATCATACCTTGTAAAGCGCTACGGAAGAGAAGATGGCTCTATATAAATAAACAATAATACTTGTAATCCCCCCCCCCCCCCCCCCCCCCCCGGTGGTTGCAGATGTGGCTTAGTAAACTAGGTTTTAATGGCTTGCTGTAGTCTGGCACCAGTGAGATATTTGGCTTGCTAACCCAACGCTTGTTCTAGTTGTCACGTGTTTATATTCACCTGGTTCTCTTTCCAATTACAGAAAAATGCAAAACCTTCCTGCAGGAATTCTACAAGGATGACGATCTTGGAAAGAAACACTTCAAGTATGGCACCCAGCTGGTAAGCCCGAGCTTGTGCGGCCCTGATTCTCAGTACTTGGTACAGTACCCTAACACGGTAAAACATATCTGGTGGGAATGTGCCCACATCACAACTCTTTGGCAGAACACAGTCCACTTCGTAAATATGACAGAGGGATTAATCACCCTGGACAAAACAAGAATCCTCCTGAATTTCCCAATACCAGAGTTACCCAAGGCAAAGAGGTTCTTGATTAACATTATTATAATGGGCTCCAAATACTATATTAACCATTGGCGCAAGCCCACCCCACCTACTTTTGGAAAGTGGTTGAAAAAGATGCCAGAAATTATAGATATAGAAGCAGAGTTGGCTACCCAGGATGAGATTAAGAAACGACTCCTACAGTTTGGTAAGGAACTACAAGAAAGATTCACACAAACACCATCTGGAAAAGACCAGTAAGGTGATAGGGGGAAAATATATATAAAACCCGTGTATTAGTTAGGAAGGGGGTCAGGGATTCGGGCTATTGAGGGCAGGGGAGGGATAGAAGGAAATGGGGAGATGAGGAAGAAAAAGTACTTGGTGGGTTAATGACCTGGTGTTCACTTCCCAGCACTCTTCTGTTTTCAGGCAAATATTGCTCACAGGGAGCAGGTTTCGTTGTACATAGACCTGGATGACTTGGCTGAAGAAGACCCCGAGCTGGTAGATTCCATCTGTGAGAACACCCGGAGATACACCAACCTCTTTGCGGATGCTGTGCAGGAGCTGCTGCCTCAGTACAAAGAGAAGGAGGCGAGTGATGGTGTCTGAGTACATTCTTGTTATGGACGCCTCTTCATCACTAACAGTTATATTTATGCTGGGGACTGCCTGGGCAGGTTGCTGGTTGACTAGCAATCCCTCCTGTTCTAGGCTCCCATGCCTGTCTGTGGGTATGCGCACACCAGGATGGTCTGATGCTATTGTGGGAAAAAAAATGCCCAATAATAAAAAAATCTAAGTATGTTAGATGGCAAGAGGGGACAGACATTTTTAAAGTGGACATAAACCATTTTACATTTTTAGTCACTTTTTTTATTCTTTCCCCCACTAGCCTTCAACTCTGTTAAAGTGGACCAACACCCAGGATTTTGACTATCCTGGGTATTGGTCCACTTCCCCGGGGCACCCCGATCGGGGGTGCCCCGCTGCCTGAAACCCCCAAACACCCCGAAAACTCACCTCTCCATGCTCCCACGTGACTGCGCTGTCCAATGCCTGTCGACGGACAAGGGATCGCGCCTCCCGCGCGTCACTTTGACGTGTGCGCCTGCGCCGGCCATTCAGAGACGGCGGGCGCGTGCACGTCTAGAGCAGCGCGAGTGAGGCGCTGGACGCAGCGGCTGGAGGGGTAAGGTGTTTTGGGGGGGTTACACCCCGCGGGACATCCCGATCTCGGATGTCCCGCGGTGTGTGAGGTGATCGGCCCGGGAATCTTATAGATTCCTGGGCCGATCACCCCTGGGTGTTGGCCCACTTTAAGGACTCTAGGATACCGATACCGCCATATTGCCTCAGAAGCATCACATGCTGAGGAAGAGGGAGGGAGTGCAGGGGGTTACGTTTATAGCTGTGCTTTGCACAGACGGAGCAAGGCTGGTCAGGAAAAGGACCGCGATCCCAGAATGCAGAATGGCAGTCAGCAGACATTTTGCAGGCTGTCGGAGACTGTGTGCCGCCATCTTAAATGCTCAGTAGATGCAGGTAGGATGATTTTTAATATGGGCAATCTGTATGTACAGAGTGTGGCAGCCATACAAGATAGGCTCTTATTCAGGGTGAAAATTTGATTTAACTCTAACATGATCCTAGGGCATATGGGCCGTGGTCACACTATACCTTTAGCAATGCACATACCTACAGGCGTGGAAGCGGTGTGCTCGCTCTAGGCAGTTTCTTTGCCACTCTGACAGTGCGGCAAAAAAAGGGGAATGGAGCGGAGTGTGCAGGTTGTCTGCACCATGGGAATGTGGGAAGGCTGAGCTTTACATGTGATCCGTGAGGATGCACTCGGAACCTTTACTGATGGTAACGCTTATATTGTGTGCATGCTCGGCATCTTTTCTGTGTAGGTGGTTAACAAGGACTCCCTGGACGTCTACATTGAACATCGATTGATGATGGAACAGAGGGGCAGAGACCCCAGTGAGATCCGTGATGCCCACAACCAATATCCGCCAGAGCTCATGAGAAGATTGTGAGTAGCAGATTGGAGCTTTGATAGGACTATACTAGTGACTGGCTTTTGTCTTGACACTGCCTGACCTTTTATTCCTACAGCGAGCTCTACTTTAAGGCCCCCTCAACCTCCAAGCCGCGCGTTGTCCGTGATGTCAAAGCGGACTCCATTGGCAAGCTGGTCACCGTAAGGGGCATTGTCACCAGAGTAACAGAAGTGAAGCCTATGATGGTGGTGGCGACCTATACTTGTGACCAGTGTGGTGCTGAGACCTACCAACCAGTACGTAACTCTGCTTTGTAGGCTTTTATTCGTGCTTTATATATTACGATATATAACTTGATTCCTCTGCTGATAGATCCAGTCTCCAACCTTTATGCCTCTCATCATGTGTCCCAGTAAAGAGTGTCAGACCAACAAGTCCGGTGGAAGGCTTTACCTGCAGACCAGAGGCTCAAAGTTCATCAAGTTCCAAGAGCTGAAAATTCAAGAGCATGTGAGTACTTCAAATAGATCTGTTATGAGAAATGGGAGCTGACAAGACGGGCAATAGCTAGACCCTCTCCTCAAGGGCCACCAATGGGCCATGTTTGTCAGATCTCCACACAGATGAAATAATTGGTTCTCATGCAATGCTATAGTTGACTATAGAAATCCAGGAAACATGCCCTTGAAAAGGTTGGGCACTAATGAGCTCGACTCCAGTTTGACTTCCGGTGGACAGTAGAAGTATTGCATAGTCCAAAAAAGTCGTAGAGCCAGCCAGCTTGTATGAGCCAATAAAGTCCAACTGCTGTGATGGCCTTTAACTTTGATGGAAATAAAGGTTGAATGGTAAAAAGCATGACGAGCGGATCTTGCTGTCGACGTGTTTCGGGCGGTAAGCCCTTATGACAAAGGATCTCGCTCATACAGACCATATATTACATGAATGAATTAATGAACAATTCAGTTATTACCCCTGCGAGTTATTTAAAAAAAATGTGTACACCTGAATCAATTGCATCCGTCTTGCCTCTAGTGCGCCATAAACTGCTATTGCCTGCGTCTCTCCCGATCAATGTCGCAGAGAGCTCCTATGCTATTTCCACCAATAGCGGACAGGGACATACATGTCCCTCCGATCAGTTCTAAACCGGTGATGTCGCACTACTGGCAGCCGAGACATATCTGCTGCACGCATAGCGAGGGCGGAAGTGGGAATACCTGTCATTTCATCTTATCGCCGTGCATTGGCTCTGCGCAACACAGTGAAATCCAGGCCAGACACAGGCGGGAACCTTTCTGTCCCCGCAATCTGCTTCTACCTTGCTAACAAGCAACTGAGTATACAGAGCCGCCCCTCATAACAGTTAAAGGGGCAAAAATGACAAGCCCTGAATGATCGTGTGCACAACTATCAAAATGAATCGTGTGGTAAAAGCATCATTATCATTGAAAACAGAGTTATATGGAAAACATTGTTACTCCTCACATGCATTGTATCAATAAAAACTCACAAAAACTATAGAATGTCTGAGTGTCCTATTCAAGAAAGATGTATCAGTGAGGGTCTAGGACACCCAAAGAAAGGAGGAAAAGGAAGTGTAGAAAGGAAAACAGTAGAAATATTGTGGATTGAAAAGAAAAATGCCAGCACGGTTTCCTTTTTAGGTTTAGTACCTAATGCAGCCTCTTCTGTTTATAGAGTGACCAAGTTCCGGTTGGTAACATTCCTCGCTGTATGACCGTGTATGTACGAGGAGAGAATACCCGCCTGGTGCAGCCCGGTGACCATGTCAGTATCTGTGGCATATTTCTGCCTATGCTGAGGACTGGCTTCCGGCAAGTGGTGCAGGTAAGGCAGGCGAATACCCCAGCTATGGGGTATTATATTAAAAAAAAAAAATGAACTTGTAGCAGGGGTAACATGGCTTGTTTTTGTACAGGGGCTTCTTTCTGAGACCTACTTGGAGGCCCACAGACTGATCAAGATGAATAAAACGGAAGACGACGAGCTGGGAACAGAGGAGCTGAGTGAAGAGGAGCTACGGCAGATTACAGGTGAGAGCCTCAAAGTAATGGTTTAAAAGGGAAATGCATCAGACCAGAACATGGCCTCTGGAGTGAGACTTCACTGTTTATCTGCCACCAGAAGCCAGTGTGGTCAGTGGGCATGGCTTCAGTTCAGAGTGCACCCATTGAAGTAAATGGAAGCCCTTAGTCCTCGCCCACCCGCAGGGCCATGTTTGGCGTTGCTGGTGGGAAATGTACAACAGAGCATAAGCGGGTTAAGTGGGTGTCTCGTCTCTTCCCTGGAATGCCACAGGATTTATGGTCTGTCATAATCTCCTCTTTGGATGAATAGGGAGGGTCAGAGATGCATACTGGTGCAGACCTTATCTGCTTATTTAAAGATGGTCTAAGCAATGACAATAAGGGGCAAGGAGCTTGTCTGAACCTGTCCCATGTCGTGTTTTTTTTTTTTTTTTTTTTTTTTTTTTTTTTAGTATGGTGGTGTATGATGATTTGCCCTAATTTCAAATGCTTTTCTCTACACACATGTGGTTGCACGGCTGCGCCTGTCCGTGACCAATCTAGCTTACCGTAACTAGGAGCACTTAGTGATTGGGTGGCTGCCTTAACCAGTTCAGAGGTGGTCATGGAAAGTATGGGCACCTCTTTTGGAGACTTGCTATGGCCTTCAAGAAATGGGAGAGGTGCATGGACAATATTCAGGTGAGCTCATTGCTGCCTGCATACCCCCCTTTTTAAACAGTGCAACTATCATAGGTGTAGGCTATTCTATAAAAAAAAACACTAGCTAGGGCCTTCAGGGGGCTTAAATGTGTATGAATTAGATGTAGAACTACCCTGAGTCTAAACCTGACATGGTGCTGGAAGATACAGGAACCAGATTACATTGATCACTCTGCCACCTCTAAACTACTATCTTGTTCCTACTCTAGAGGAAGACTTCTATGAGAAACTTGCAGCGTCTATCGCCCCAGAGATCTATGGTCATGAGGATGTGAAGAAGGCCTTGCTGCTGCTTCTGGTGGGTGGTGTTGACCACTCTCCTCGTGGCATGAAGATAAGAGGTAATGAAACCATCTGGCTGCAACGTGGCCCTCACATCTTTAAAGTCTGTTTTGGTATCTAATGTTGAGTTATTCTCCCTAGGGAATATCAACATTTGTCTCATGGGAGACCCCGGAGTAGCCAAGTCTCAACTTCTCTCCTACATTGATCGCTTGGCACCTCGCAGTAAGTATCCGGTCTTCTCCTGCAGGCAGTTGGCATCTCAACTTCGCTAGTTTTTATTGGGTTTGGTATGGATTTCTGGGTACTTGGGTCAGCAGGAGTTATCATATGGAGCCTAACAAATATTGGCCCATTTCCTTGTCTGGATGAAAACAAAGTGCTCCCTGACTTCAAACAACTCCAATTGCTGCTGTCTTCTACTTCTGACATTGGCCACACTTTAGTGCTCACCTGTAGGCCAAAACCCCCCTTCACAGCAGCACTCCATTGAATGGTTGGTAGACTGGGAGTAGACGTATATAAATGCAGCAGTCGCACTTCCAAATGGAGTCTTGCCTCATTGCTGCTCAGCTACTAACCTTTTTCCCCAGCCCAATATTATGCACCGTTCTATACAGGAGGTCTTTAGATCCACCCAGTTGTATCTTGCAAAGCCCTCTAGTGTTATGTGGTTGTCCACATAGCAGAAACTAGGTTCACCTTGCCCACCTCTGGTGTCTTGAAACTTAACAGGAGGTTGCTTGTAATCTCTGTATGCAAACTGGTGCAGACCGGGGGAAACCTGTTCAAGTACAGAGGTTACCCTGAACTTCTCTACGTGCCTCCCCTAAAATTTTGTGCGGCCCTGTTTGTGCTTTTAGGGCCTTGTGACTTCTGTGCTTACCCCATCTGTCCTTGCAGGTCAGTACACAACTGGACGAGGTTCGTCTGGGGTGGGTCTCACGGCTGCTGTGATGAAAGACCCCGTGACCGGAGAGATGACTCTTGAAGGGGGTGCCCTGGTGTTGGCAGATCAGGGTGTGTGCTGTATTGATGAGTTTGACAAAATGATGGACTCCGACCGCACTGCCATCCACGAGGTCATGGAACAGCAGACCATCTCCATCGCCAAAGTAAGTGAACTTGGAGACTTTCTGGACACTCTACACTTACAAACTGTTTTTCAAAATAATTATTCAGGCTGTGCTCAGGTCCCTTTTTTGTATCTATTCAAAATATGTTCGAAACAATCTTTTATAAACAATTAGTAACATTACTCCCGACCACTAGTTAGCAGCACACTGCACAAGAGCCTGTTCAGCAGCTCTGTCCCACCCGCAGCAGAGAAATGAACTGCAAGAGTTGTCCTGTATGTCTTATTGTTGTATTGATGTATATAGCTATATTCATTTTAAAAAATCTCAGAACGCCTTTTAGACAGGATCGAGAGATATTCGTGATACATATCGTATCGCCAGGTTCTTGCCAAACCACACCCCTATGTTGCAAGCTAGACGAGACCAGAAATCAAATACAAAACCAGCAAGGTGCCCCCACAATGACCCTCACAAGCACAATGCTGCACTCAGTAGACCAAAAGCAATTACTTTTATTAACGCACATTGTATGCGTTGCACATTGTAACACATCAAACATGCTAAAAAAATACACAAGACAAACTGCTCATATGGGCCTATTAGCGCTAATCTAAATGTCCGTATAGTAATAGCTGCGCAAAGCGCCAATGTCAAGTACATGTGCTAGAGATATAGAGATATAGAGATATAGAGATATAGAGATATAGAGATATAGAGATATAGAGATATAGAGATATAGAGATATATATACATACACCCAGGCACCCGTGTCCACCAATAGAGAAGTGACAATTGGTGAAAAAGGAAGGCTGTGTTCCAGTTTAGCTGGCAGGTGTAAGATGACTAGTGGCCCTTTTGAAGGGCGAGGTGCGCGAACACTCGCAGATGCTCCAGCCGGTAACTGGTGGCTTTCACCAGCCGGTGGCATAAAAAGGAGGATCATGGTGATAGAGCGGCTACAGGTCTCTACCATGCAACGTGTCGCTGTGGCCTTTTTTTTGAGGGCCGGAGCTAATTTTACATAGTGATATGATTCCTTAACCTCTCCTGCTTTGTTTTTGTCTATTTTCTCTTTCGTTAATTGTCACTTCTCTATTGGTGGGCAGTGGTGCCTGGGCAATTTTTATAGGGTATATACTGTTTAGCACATGCACTTATAGGGGCACTTTGCACAGCTAATAATTGCTATATCTGTGTTTAGATTAGGTACCTTCTGCGTTTTATATCATGTTATGTATTGATGTGGTAGTGCTTGAGGGGGGCATTGTGGGCTGGGCCCACTGCAATGGAATTGTTCAGCTGTATAGTAAAAGTTGTAGAGATTAGTAAGGGTGTGGCCCACATTAAGCCATTGAAGCTCCTTAACGTGGCTGTAAATTGTAATTTTTTTCTTTTAGGCTGGAATAATGACAACTCTAAATGCTCGTTGCTCCATCTTGGCTGCTGCCAACCCCGCATATGGACGTTACAACCCCAAAAAGACAGTGGAGCAAAACATCCAGCTCCCCGCTGCCTTGCTTTCTCGATTTGACCTGCTGTGGCTCATCCAAGACAAACCAGACCGGGATAATGACTTAAGGTACACATGTCTGTCAAGGTTCTTTCAGGTCCTGGTATAGATCTGTGGGAGTAAATCAAAACTGTCCAGTTGTCTTGTAGATTTTTTGCTAGTCTTCCAAGTCACTTTCTCAATTGAGAATTCAAGTTGAAGGACTTACAAAATGTTGTGCAAAAACAAAGGTATAGGCTTAATTGTCTTTTGTGTAAATCCTTAAGTTGCTAATGGCGTCACCTCGATATTTTAGATTGGCTCAGCACATCACCTATGTCCATCAGCACAGCAAACAGCCTCCCTCCCAGTTCCAGGCCCTGGACATGAAGCTTATGAGGTTGGTGTGACTTTATCTAGATCTTACTCTGCTCCTGGCTTTGCTACTGGAGTATAATTAAACTCTCTCCCTTATGATCTGTCACAGGCGGTACATCACAATGTGCAAGAAGAGACAGCCCGCAATCCCAGAGTCCCTTGCGGACTACCTGACAGCCGCCTATGTGGAGATGAGGAAAGAAGCCAGGACCAATAAGGACACCACATTTACCTCTGCTAGGACCCTACTGGCTGTCCTGCGACTTTCCACAGCTCTGGTAGGTTAGTTAGTTTGGGTGTTTATAGTTGATCACTCTTCAACCTTCCAGACAATCGAAAATTCCCTCAACTAACCCAAAAGGTGTTGCCAGCCGTGGGATTCAATAGGACTCCAAAACTTAATTGCATACTTCTGCTAAAATGCCCAAATGCATGCTTCTGCTAAAATGCCCAAATGCATACTTCTGCTAAAATGCCCAAATGCATACTTCTGCTAAAATGCCCAAATGCATACTTCTGCTAAAATGCCCAAATGCATACTTCTGCTAAAATGCCCAAATGCATACTTCTGCTAAAATGCCCAAATGCATACTTCTGCTAAAATGCCCAAATGCATACTTCTGCTAAAATGCCCAAATGTAGATAAAGTCAAAATAGCAACATGAAATCCATGGAACCCTTTACACATTTAGAACCCGTGGTCTTTATCAAACAGGTTTGCGGATATGGCAGACTTGACGTCAATGATTCAGATCTGAGTGTTATCAGTTTGGGGTGCAGTTACCAGATCCAAATACCCTGTCGGATCAAAAATTCCAGAAATATTTGTATAGTAATGCACACCACTCAGATATGATGCAAAATAATTTATATAATTCAGATGACAAAGGCTATTTTCAAACTTCATAGTATCAATTATGTAATCTGAATTTACAGTCTGACATTATACATATGCTTGTATCCCTTTACACTGTAACTGAGAATAAAGTTAGTATAGGTAAATGGATGAATAAGGCTCAAAATATACAATCGTCCAAACGATACAATATATCCTGGTAATTCCCTGTTAGTGTTGGGGTATGTAATTCTGAAAAGTGTATGTCGTGCTCTGATGTGCAGCTATGGACTGTTGAGGATCAATGTAATAGAAACAATATGCTATATAGCTGCAGCGTCGAGTGTAAATTCAGATTACATGATGCTATGAAATTTGTAAATGGCCTTTTTGTCTGAATTTACATTTTTGCATCATATCGGAGTGATTACTATACAAAATTAGACCTGTGGTCCTCACCTATGACATTGTGCCAGTAAACCGCAACGCCTGTTATATGGCATTAGGAGTAGTTTATTCTCCTGCCGAAATAAAGAATCTAATCGCACATAAAGAATAAATTGACTTAATCAACTGATCAAAATGGTGTCCAGTAAATGAGTCTTACCTCACTTTGATTATGCTTTTGTCCCTTTTTTTAAAGCTTTAGACTCCTGTAACACGCAATTACTGGGATGTTGCCTTTAACGCGTTAGCTGGGCCTGCTGCCATGTATTTGCTGTGATTGCAAACAGTATCACTAATAAACACTGAAGCACTGGCTAACATGTTCAAGACTTCTGAGGAAGTCGCTAACGAGACTTTCCTAGTGTGAAATGAGATTTAGCGAGACCCATGGACTGGCCATGACCTAGAAGGTCATAGGGATCGTGCTCTTTACATGCTACCTGTGAACTAACCACGTGTCTCTGCCTTTATCCTTTAGATTGTAAGCTCGCAAGAGCAGAGCCCTCGCTCCTAACGTACTCTTGTATGTGTATATGTGGTCACATTGGACCCATGATGTGACTTAGTGGGGGAGGGTTTATACCCTGTCTAGAATTTCTCCCATCATCGCCGCTGAACTTGATGCTTTATAGGCCATGGTGTCCTTGGAGCTCAAAAGTGCTGTTCGTGCAGGTAGTTGTCATAGCCCTACTGTAGGGACTGCACTTAGCAAGCTCCATGTGACCACAGCTGCTGGAGTCTCCCTCCTTACTGCATCCTCTGGACAGGCCGGTGTTGACAGGCAGAGACAGGAGCAAGTGCTGGTGTGTCCTCGGAGCATTGCACTTGTCTCAGTCTGACAGTGTTGGCAAAATACTACGGCGTGAGATTATGAAGATTGTCCTGTTTCCTTTTCTGCTCTATGTACCCTGCAAATGGTCCTGTTCAAAGTGATAGGACTTTCAAGTACATGTGGTGGGTCTAGGAAAGTGAGCTGTTCACGAACTGTACGAGTAATTGTAAATCTTTTAGGAGAGAATTGCCATTCACTTGTCTGTCGGGTCAGAGCCATGAGAAATTTACACGAATTTACACAAGTGGAATCCTTCAGCTTGACTGCTTATCTCCATGTGGTCAATCTGAAGGATGACTTGGAAAAATTGCCACTTCATTCTCTATTTGGACATGCAGAGCCGTGAGAAAAAATTACCCCCAATCTAGACAATGAAGTGGCAATTTTTCCAAGTCATTCCTCAGCTTGACCACGGAGATTAGCGTTCAAGCTGGATCCCTCCAAAATGGTTAACGGTGGTTTTTCCAAGTCGTCCTTCAGCTTGACCGCTTATCTACACATGATCAAGCTGAAGGATTCCAGTATTTACCGGTATCAGATTTTTTTTTTTGTAGGAATCCTTGACTGGACCCGCTTATTATCTCCACGGGTCAAGCTGAAGGATGACTTGGGGGGGGGGGGGGGGGGGGGGAACAGACTTACCAGTAATGGATTTTTTTTTTTTTTTTAACGGTAGCTTTCTCTCCTAAAGTTTTCTCCCCAAGATCTGAATGTAGCTCATCTTTATGGACTGATCAGCTCTTCATTTGCGACATGGTGTTTCAGCAAGTTAGAAGCAATCTTGAATACATGGGCTACTAGTGGGGGATTCAGTCTCCTTCAGTGGACGCTGGCCCCCCTGGGATTGGGCATTTTTTAGCATTAGCTGGTCCTTATTTGCTGAGTTTGGTCCCTTGCAGCAGATGGACTGTTCTGCTCTTTGGTTAGGACCACCTTTCTACTGTTTAAGCAATGGCTTTGACCAACTCATTTTTGCGATACATTCCTGGTTATTGTGCACACAGATGGTGTGATGGGATAATGGCTGAAGTCAAACAAGGGCTGAAGATTCTTTAGTTGGGTGGGGACCCTTGTCGGCTCACATGGATTCAGAGTTGGCGATGTTGGATCCTACATACTTTTAGGTGTTGTACATGGCTGAAATGCTACATCTTGGTAGCCAAGTATCTAGAATAACCCAAGGGGGACTAATAGTGAGAGGCAGTTAAGTGTTTTTGATAAGCAGTTTGTATTTGCTCATCTGTCAGGTTTTGTGGTTCCATTGTGGCCTATACTAACTAGGTGCATGCGTATGGCAAGGATGTTTTATATTTCCCCTTAAGGTGGTTCCAGCAACCACCGAGTTAGCCCCAAAGTGCAGCACCCTCTCCACCACAATCAAAATCCAATACATCTCCTATCTCATGAATTCATCTTTATTAAATTCCCCATTTAAAATTTACATACAAACATGTAATTAAAAATACCCAAAGCAATTCATTGTGAAGGGCATCCCATAACCCCATCACATTTCTCCAACAAATTGTGCTAAACAGTTAATTTTTAGAGAAAATCAAAGACCAATTCAAAATAAAATAACAAATATAAATCTTCCTCAAATCGACTATAAAGTGCCAAATTCAATTATAAAAGTGTAATAATGTGCTGTATATAGTATGCACTTTGCACTTTACTCCTCTTATACAATCTCTATACAATACAATCTATAGGAATATGGCAAATCTAACTGCGACCTCTTTGTGCAAAGAACACATCACCTAGTAAGTCCCTGGGATGTCCCTCATGTAGAAAGCAAAGAAATGGGTCCCCACGCGTTCTGTAGTCTGACCGAGTCCTTTGCCCCTGGTCCTGCAATGCATGCGCAGCCTCTCGTCGGCGTGCTCAGATCCATTCAAGTCACTTCATCTAAGACTCGGATTCAGCTGTGCCAAGCGTACCAAGCACGCCAGCAGCATCTATAATCTAATTTTAGATGCTGGGGAATAGTTTAGTCCGTTTTTATTCTTTCCTCCGCTGGGCTGCAACTCTGTTCAGGACTCTAGGATGTGGGTGCCGCCATCTTGACTAAGCATCACATACTGAGAGGAGAGTGGGATAAAGTGCTGGGGGCGGGGTTGTAGCCGTGCTTTGCAGACAGCAGAGCTTGGGTCAGGGAAAGGTCAGCAATCTCAGACTGCAGAGCGGCAGTGATGAGATGCTACATGAGCTGCCTTCCTGGATGTTTAAAGGCTCATAACATGCAGTAGGATGATTTTTAATATGAGCAATCTATGTACAGGGTGTGGGAAATGTATAGGATATGCTTATTCAGGGTGAAGGTCCAGTGTAAAGAGGAACTGGTCAGAAGGTTGCCCTGCTGTCCATTGTGTGGGGGTTGCGTGTCCCATGTGACATGCAACTTGCCAGAGGCTGGCAAGTCGGTGGGGGGATTGGTAGAGGCTGGCAAGTCGGTGGGGGGATTGGTAGAGGCTGGCAAGTCGGTGGGGGGGATTGGTAGAGGCTGGCAAGTCGGTGGGGGGGATTGGTAGAGGCTGGCAAGTCGGTGGGGGGGATTGGTAGAGGCTGGCAAGTCGGTGGGGGGGATTGGTAGAGGCTGGCAAGTCGGTGGGGGGGATTGGTAGAGGCTGGCAAGTCGGTGGGGGGATTGGTAGAGGCTGGCGAGTCAATTGTGTTGAGAACTGTGTGGTGTCTGTCCTGATGCTGGTTTTGTTCTCGCCCTGTCAGGCTCGGCTGCGCCTTGAAGATGTAGTGGAAAAGGAGGACGTCAACGAAGCCATGAGGCTGATGGAGATGTCTAAAGACTCCCTTCTGGGTGACCGAGGACAAACACAAAGGCAAGTACCTGCCTAATGTCAACCCTCCTCCTTTCGCATTCTATGCTGTGAGCCTAACTTCTGTGTAAACTTTATTTCCTCAGGACCCAGAGACCCGCTGATGTCATCTTCGCCACAATTCGCGAGATGGTTCCAGAGAAGGGTGCACGCAGTGTTAAGTATTCGGAGGCAGAGCAACGCTGTGTCTCCAAAGGCTTCACCCCGGCTCAGTTTGAGGCGGCACTTGAGGAATATGAAGAGCTGAACGTCTGGCTGGTCAACCAGGCTCGGACCAAGATCACTTTTGTTTGAGTTTATATTTGATTGACTATTGAACCGGCCCTGGACTTTCACCGGAGGACTGGAGACAACATGGATGGGCCGAATGCTTTGCTGGACAGACTTTTAAGCGGTTGTTTTGCGTATTTGAAAGTGTCAAACTGACGTAGCAGATCACATCTCTATTTAGATGACTTCACTTATTTGGTCTTGGAGGCTTTTGTTCTTTGTAAGTTTAGTCTCTGAAGAAACTTCAATAAATACTTTTTTACTTGTAGTATTGAGTCTCCATGTGGTTAACCTTTTCAGGGTTGCTTTGTTTCTCAACCCTCTCATATCACCATTTGTGATTCTCTAGTACGGGGGTACTCAACCACCTCTTGTAAAGATCCATATACAGGCATCTGGCAAGAGGTGAAGGTCTGGACAGGGTGCTGTCATGGGGGGGATAGTTAGAAATCCATGCACTGGGGGGAGGGGGCTATTGATTCCAAAGGCAAAACTAAAACGCTGTGATTGAAGGGGCAAAGCTGGAGGAATATGGTGCTGACTTAGGGGAGATGGATGGGGCAGAGATTGCAGGGACAGTGATAGATGGGCCTGAGCTGGGGCAGAGGGCCAGGGATGGATGGGGCAGAGGTGGCGGGGATGGATGGGGCAGAGGTGGCGGGGATGGATGGGGCAGAGGTGGCGGGGATGGATGGGGCAGAGGTGGCGGGGATGGATGGGGCAGAGGTGGCGGGGATGGATGGGGCAGAGGTGGCGGGGATGGATGGGGCAGAGGTGGCGGGGATGGATGGGGCAGAGGTGGCGGGGCCAATTCTGTGATAACTCACCTGTAGAATTGATTTTATGGGTATCCAGCACGGGTTGCTTCATCTTCAATTCACATTTGGGTTATCCGCCACAAGGTGGCGCAGTCGATTGCAAAAAAACTTGTGGCTCCTCCCAGCCCATAAGGCAGGAAAATACCCAGTGTTGAAAAGCAGTAATGCAAGAAGCCGGGAGGCAAAAACCATGTTAATGAAACGCAGCCCCACTAAGAACTCTAAAGAAAATCACCATAACAAGGCAAGAGGATAACCACAAGGGTGGGATGAAGCAACCCGTGCTGGATACCCATAAAATCAATTCTACAGGTGAGTAATCACAGAATTGTATTCTAAGTATGTCACACACCCCGCTTCAAAACATTGATTACACTTGGGTTACTCCACCAGCAGGTGGCGACGTTGCAGAAAAGTCTTGAGAAAAACGAGCCCCTCCTGATCTATAATACCTGGGACCTCCCACTTATCTCCCAGTATTCTTCTCTGTAAGATGGCGACAAGACAGAAGAAAGAAGTCTCCTGCTTGCAGGTAGCCGGGTTGAAACCTCGGCACTCCCCATGGTCTATTTCTGCCCAGTCATTTTTTGTATGCACTGCAAGAACAAAGTTGTGGTCTCCTCCCCGGCTACGGGGCGTTGATTCGCTTCAATTTTTGGATACGCCTTAAGGGCTCCCTTGCTCCGGCCAGGGTGGTGTCCTTCTTGGGAATGTCCTTGGATTCTTGTCAACACAGTGTTCTGCCTCAGCCTAAGGTTCTCTTGATTCAGGAATTGGCGCAGCTTCTTATCTCCAGTCCTCGCCCGTCCATCCGGTTAGAGTTGAGACGGGAGGGGTTGTTGTTAGCCTCCTTCGAGGCTGTTCCCTTTGCTCAGTTTCACACGAGGACGCTTCAGCTTCATCTGTTGGCATCTTGGGACCGGCGACCGAGGTCGTTAGATCGGCCCTTCCAGATGTCCTCCCGGTTTCAGCAGTCTCTTCAGTGGTGGATGGTCTCGGCCAATCTCTTGAGGGGCAGGTCTTTTCTGACGCCTCTTTGGAAGACTGTCACCACGGACGCCAGTTTGTTGGGATGGGGAGTTTTCTGGAAGGATCTTCAGTTCCGGGGGCGGTGGTGTCCTCAGGAGGCCCACTTTCCCATCAACGTTCTGGAGCTAAGAGCCATCAGGTTGGTTCTGTCTCACTTGACACAGCATTTACAGGGTTTGTCCGTTCATGTTCGGTCAGACAATCGGACGGCGGTTGCTTACATCAATTACCATGGAGGGACTCTTGAGTGCCCTCAGAGGTGTCTCTGATCCTAGCCTGGGTGGAGATCCATGTCCCTTGTCATCTCGGCAGTGTACATTCCGGGAGTGGAAATCACGGAGGCGGACTTTCTGAGCAGGTGCTCTTCCCGCCGGGGGGGGAATGGTCTCTCAATCCCAAGGTGTTTCGGTCTTTGTCTCCGGGGGGGGGGGGGGACACCGGAGGTGGACTTGTTTGCCTCTCGTCACAATTACAAGCTTACGACATTCGTGTCGCTCTCTCGGGATGCTCTGGCAGTGGATGCCATGTCTCTGAGCTGGGGGGACCTGGGGTTCCTTTATTTGTTTCCTCTGATTCCCATGCTAGGCAAGGTGTTGCGAAAGCTGGCCCTGGAAGGGGTTCCCGCCATTCTCGTGGCTCCAAGGTGGCCAAGGCGGGTGTGGTTCGCGTTACCCCAATTTACCAACTCTGGCTTTGACGGCCTAGCTGCTGAGACCTCCATCTTAAGGGAGGGAGGTCTTTCGGATTCTGTTATTCAGACTCTTAGCGCCAGGAAGAGGTCTTCTTCTACCATCTACTATAGGACTTGGAGATCTTATATTGAATGGCGTGAGGCTAGATCTTTGCCCTGTTTCCAGAATTTTGGATTTTCTTCAATTGGGGCTGGATTCTGGTCTCCAGCTGAGTACCTTGAAGGGGCAGGTTTCTGCCTTTTCTGTCTTTTTCAAAAGGCTTTGGTGCTTCATCCTTTGGTCAAGACTTTTTTCCAGGGGGTTTCGCATGTGCAGCCTCCTAGGAAGCCTTTGCTCCCTGTTTGGGATTTGAATTTGGTTCTCTCTGCTCTTCAGGCTCCTCTTTTTGAGCCCTTGCAGGATATTGCTCTACTTTGACTCACTTCTGTTCGGCGTGTTTCGGAGTTGGCGGCCTTGTCGATTCAGGCTCCTTACTTTGAGAGGCATCAGGACAAAGTGGTTTTCCGCTTCAAACCGGACTTTCTTCCTAAGGTGGTCTCTGCTTTTCATCTTAACCATGACATTGTTCTTCCTTCCTTGTGTCCTAAGCCTAAGAATGACAAGGAGAGGGTTTTGCACTGTTTGGACGTGGTACGCTGTGTGAAGTACTATTTGCTTACTACGTCTCCTTTTCGTAAGACTGATGCTTTTTTCGTGGTGCCCTGTGGGCCTAGGAAGGGTTTGGCTCCCGCTAAGTCTTCCATTAGCAAATGGATTCGTCAGGCTGTTGGGGCCTATTCTGCCAAGGGGAAGGCTCCCCCTTTTCGTATCACTGCTCATTCTACTCGTGCTGTTGGGGCGTCTTGGGCTTTTCAGCACCAGGCTTCTGTTGAACAAGTTTGTAAGGCTGCTACTTGGTCTTCTGTTAACACTTTTTCCAAGTTTTATAAGGTTGACGTGCGGGCTTCAGCGGATGCTGTGTTTGGCCGCAAGGTTCTGCAGGCTGCAGTGGTTTGAGTTTTGCATTGTTGGATACCCGCCCTTTCTGGACACTGCTTTTGGATGTCCCAAGTGTAATCATTAATGTTTTGAAGCGGGGTGTGTGACATACTTAGAATACCATTTTGTGAATACTCACCTGTAAAATGGGTATTAAGTATGTCACACACCCCGCTTCACCCGCCCTTTTTGGTATCCTGGATTCTTTATAGGGTGAAGCTTCGTTAGTTTGAGGGTTACCAATGGTTTTTTCCTGGTACCTTGTCTTTACTGCTGTTTGAAAACTGGGAGATAAGTGGGAGGTCCCAGGTATTATAGATCAGGAGGGGCTCGTTTTTTTTCAAGACTTCTCTGCAACGTCGCCACCTGCTGGTGGAGTAACCCAAGTGTAATCATTAATGTTTTGAAGCGGGGTGTGTGACATACTTAGAATACCCATTTTACAGGTGAGTATTCACAAAATGGTATTTTCTGGGTATTCCAGCACAGGTTGCTTCATCTTCAATTCTTCTCATTTGGGACATCCAAAAGCATTGTCCAAGAAGGGTGGGATCCCCAGTGAGCAACAGCAGGTAGTTCAAGTCACTACCGCCTGAAGCACAATGCGACCAAAAACAGCTGATGCCCTAACGTCAACCTTGTAAAACTTAGAAAAAGTATGAACTGAACAAACCTGTTCAACTGAAGCCTGGTGCTGAAAGGCCCAAGAGGCCCCAATAGCTCTAGTGGAATGAGCTGTAACCCGGAAAGGGGGTTCCTTCCCCTTGGCAGAATACGCTTGCCCCACCGCCTGTCTGATCCACTTGCTGATAGTGGATTTGGCTGAAGGCAAACCCTTCCTAGGTCCGTCAGGAAGAACAAACAGTCCGGCTTCCGAAAGGACTCCGTGGCAAGCAAATAGTACTTAAGCGCCCTGACCACACCCAGAGATCAGTCCGTTCCTTAGAATTAGGGGCAGGACACAGAAGGCAAGACAATGTCCTCATTGAGATGAAAGGAAGAGACAACCTTGGGCAAGAAATCCAGTTTGAGACGGAACACCTTATCCTGATGCTGCTCAAAATAAGGAGGTTTAATAGAAAGCGCTGCCAGCTCAGGGACGTGACACACCGAAGTGATAGCTACCAAAAACCACCTTCAGAGTCAGAATAGACATAGCCGCATCACAGAAGGACTCAAAAGGGGGACCCTGGAGAGCAGAAAGCATCAAGTTCAAATCCCACACTGGTAGCAAGGGCTTACACGGCGGACGTACATGAGTAACACCTTGGAAAAAAGTCTTTAAGCCTATGACTGGCGAAGGATCTTTGGAAAAAAGATAGCCAAGGCTGAAACATGTCCTTTCAGGGTACTCAGTTGTAACCCTGACTCCAAACCATGTTGTAGAAATTCCAAAATCCTGGGAAGGGAAAAGGTGCAACAAGGAAAGGACTTAGACTCACACCAGGCAATGTAGGCGTGCCAGACCCTGTAATAGATCATGGAAGATTTCTTCAGAGCCTGAATCAAGGTACCAACGACCGAGGCCGGCAATCCCTTATCCGTCTGGATGGAGGTTTCAGCAGCCAAGCCTTCAAAGCCAGCGTTTGTAAATTGGCAGGGCGCAGCAGTCCCTGAGTGAGGAGCCCTGGGTCGTCGGGCAGGATGATCCACCGCCATCTGGACGACGTCTGCGAACCAAACTCTTCTCAGCCAGCGGGGGGCCACCAAATTGGTCAGAACCCCCTCCTGGGTTACCTTGCGCAGCACACGACCCAGCAGAGGGAAGGGAGGAAAGGCATAGAGAAGACGAAACCCCGTCCAAGGAATAGCTAGCGTGTCTGTGGCCAAGGCTAAAGGATCTCTTGACAAGGAGACAAACTTTGGAAGGTTGTGACGGCACACAAACAGGTCCGCATCCGGCTGACCCCAGCGGCGACACAGGACGTGAAAGATCTTGTTGCTGAGGGAGTCTGCCTCCTGGTTCTCCACTCCCGGGATGTAAACAGCCGATATGCAGGGAACATTCTCCTCTACCCAGGACAGGATTAGTGACACCTCCTTGAGGGCTCGTTTGCTCCGAATCCCACCCTGATGATTGATGTAGGCGACCAGCAACTGATTGTCCGATAGGACCTGGACCGCACGACCCCAAAGGTGCGGAGTCAACTGGGAGAGAACCAATCTGATCGCCCTCAACTCCAGAAAGTTGATGGGCACATGAGCCTCCTGGGGGCCCCACTGGCCCTGGAACTTCAGAGATCGCCAGAAGCCTCCCCAACCGGTCAGACTGGCATCCGTGGTGACAATCTCCCAGCACGGAGGGAGAAAGGACCTGCCCACTAGAAGGTTCCTCGGATCCAACCACCACGAAAGGGACTGCCTGGCCGAAGTGGACAGAGTAAATTCTTGCTTTGGGGACCGATCCCAAACAGTCAAGAGATGCAACTGAAGAGGTCTCGTGTGGAACTGAGCAAAGGGAACGGCCTCGAAGCAAGACACCATGAGCCCCACCAACTGCATCCCCAGATGGATGGAGGGATGTGGATGCGACAAGGTCCGCACCTGCGTCTGAAGAACCTCCACCTTCTGCTGAGGAAGGAAAACCTTGACCTGAGACGTATCCAACGTCATGCCCAGGAAGGACCTCACCAATGACTGAGTAATTGAAGACTTGGGATAATTGATCACCCAACCGAAAGCCTCGAGAGTGGACAAAACCTTCTGGGTATCGCTCTCGGCCTGATGAAGAGATTGAGCGGCAATCAGCAAATCGTCCAGCTAAGTAAGGGTGCAAATGCCCTGGCCTCTCAGGAGGGCCATGACACCCACCAACACCTTGTTGAACACCCAAGGAGCCGAAGAGATACCGAACGGCAAGGCCACAAACTGGTAGTGTTGGTCCTCCAAGGCAAACCTCAGGAACTTCTGATGTCCCTGGAAGATAGGAGCATGCAGATGTCCACCGTGGTCATGAAATCGCCGCACTGAAGGGAGCTCACTGCTGACCGTAAGGTCTCCATGCGGAAGTGCTTGAACCTGACAAATCTGTTGAGACCCTTCAGATCCAGGATGGGCCTCAGAGAGCCGTCCTTCTTGGGCACTGTGAAAAGATTGGAGTAGAACCCCCGACCCCGTTCCTGAGGAGGCACCGGGCAAATCACTCCGGATGACAGGAGGCGCTGGACAGCCAACCTCAGGCCCTGTGCCGTCACAGGGTTTTTAAGAAATCCGGGACAGAATAAATCTTGGGGTCGGCCAAGCTGCCAGCTCTATCTTGTACCCGGAGGACACCACCTCCTGAATCCACCGGTCCGAGATGTGCTGTCTCCAGACGTGAGCAAAGAGCAGAAGCGGTCCCCAGGAGAGCCCGGGGCGACCGTGGCCCCTACCTCATCCCCAGGATTCCCTGCCACCGCTATGGAAGGAGGAGCCGCGTCCCCCTCGGAAGGGCCGCAAATGCTTCCGATGCTGGGGAAGCGGCCATCCTTGGCCAAGTGATCAAGACGCTACCCAAAGAGACGGAGTCCCATAAAGGGGAGTTCGGTGAGAGACTTCTTGGTAGCATCATCGGCCGCCCACTGCCGCAGCCAAATAGACCGGCGGAGAGCAACCTGCAGAGCCGAAGCCCTACCGCCAAGCCGGATGGCATCATCCATGGCTGACTCTTCCGGAACACTGGGTATTATGGGTATTTTCCTGCCTTTTATGGGCCGGGAGGAGCCACAAGTTTTTTTGCAGTCGACTGCGCCACCTTGTGGCGGATAACCCAAATGTGAAGAATTGAAGATGAAGCAACCCGTGCTGGAATACCCAGAAAACAAAGTTTGTGTGCACCTTGCAATGCCACTTCCTGCCTGTACAGTACTTCATATGCTAGGTGCCAGAGAACCATTTCACTGAGACTAAGCACTACAATGCCAATCAAAGGAGCAGCTCTGAGCAGGGCAACACGGAAGAAAGTGTCAGTGCAGGGGTCCAGAAATCTGGCACCAAGGTCCGCATTTGGACCCTGGTCCACCAGTTGAGTACCACCGCTCTAGTAGATCAGTCTTTGTATGGAATACAATATACGTTACTAGCAATTGCCACTATGAGTTGATAACATTTCCCTTATTGACAGTTAAGGTTGTTTGAGCTGGTAGCGCTACCTTGTGTCCCACCAAACCTAATTTTGCATAATTTCTGCAGTTCTGCCTTTACTGCGGCAGTTGAAGACCTCACCCCACCTTCACTTATTCATCTTTCCAGGTAAACTGGTGATAGGAGGAACAGCAGCCCTCGAGTCTTAGGACTCAGTGCTGTAATTGAACTGATGGGTGGGCTGTCCAATGTCACAGGAGCCTTTGGTAATGGCAGCTATCAGGTCTTCTGGCTAGCACTGCAACTCCACTCTTTTGGTACACATGATTAAAGCATGATTAAAGCCCCAAGCTGAGCGACACTCAGCAGGTCTTGTCCACTCTCGAAGCCTTCGGCTGGGTGATCAATTATCCCAAGTTCAACCACTCCGTCCTTGGTGAGGTCCTTCCTGGGCATGACTTTGGATACCTCTCAGGTCAAGGTGTTCCTCCCTCAGCAGAAGGTGGAGGGTCTTCAGATGCAGGCACGGACCTTGCTGTCATGCTCCCACCCCTCCATCCGTCTGGGGATGCAGTTGGTGGGTCTCATGATGTCTTGCTTCAAGGCTGTAGGCCCAGTTCCACATGAGACCTCTTCAGTTGAATCTCTTGTCCGTTTGGGATCGGACACAGGAGTCCCTGGAGCAGGAATTTGCTCTGTCCCCTCTGGCCAGACAGTCCCTCTCGTGGTGGTTGGACTCAAGGAATCTTCTAGTGGGCAGGTCCTTTCTACCTCCGTGCTGGGAGATTGTCACCACGGACACCAGTTTGGCCGGTTGGGAAGGGTTTTGGCAGAAGTTCGCTGAAGTTCCAGGGCCAGTGGGGTCCTCAGGAGGCCCATGTGCCTATCAATCTCCTGGAGCTGAGAGCGATCAGGTTGATTCTCTCCCAGTTGATTCCCCACCTGCGGGGTTGTGCGGTCCAGGTCCGCTCGGACAATCAGACGGCGGTCGCCTACATCAATCATCAGGGCGGGACTCGGAGCAAACGAGCCCTCAAGGAAGTGTCCCTGATCTTGTCTTGGGCAGAGGAGAATGTTCCCTGCATCTCGGCGGTTTACATCCCAGGGGTGGAGAACCAGGAGGCGGACTCCCTGAGCAGGAGGATGTCTCGTCTGGGGGAATGGTCTCTTAGCAACAAGATCTTTCACGCCCTGTGTCGCCGCTGGGGTCAGCCGGACGTGGACCTGTTAGCGTCCCGTCACATTCACAAGCTTCCAAGATTCGTCTCTCTGTCAAGAGATCCTCTGGCCTTCGCCACGGACGCTCTGGCAATTCCTTGGACGGAATTTTGACTCCTTTATGCATTCCCTCCCTTGCCTCTGCTGGGTCGTGTGCTGCGCAAGATAGCCCAGGAAGGGGTACTGACCATCCTGGTGGCCCCCCGCTGGCCGAGAAGATTCTGGTTTGCGGACATTGCCCAGATGGCGGTGGATCACTTCGTCATGCCCGACGATCCAGGGCTCCCAATTTACAAACGCTGGCTTTGACGGCTTGGCTGCTGAAACCTCCATCCTGTTGGATAAGGGGCTGCCGGCATCGGTCGTCAGTACCATGATTCAGGCTCGGAAGAAATCCTTTTCTATGATTTATTACAGGGTCTGGCACGCTTACACTGCCTGGTGTGAGTCTTTTCCTTGTCGCACTTTTTCCCTTTCCAGGATTTTGGAATTTCTACAACATGGTTTGGAGTCGGGTCTACAACTGAGTACCCTCAAAGGACAGGTTTTGGCCTTGGCTATCTTTTTCCAAAGCTCCTTCGCCAATCATAGGCTTATCAAGACCTTTTTCCAAGGAGTTATTCATGTACGTCTGCCGCATAAGCCTTTGCTACCGGTGTGGGATTTGAATTTGGTGCTTTCTGCTCTCCAGGGTCCTCCCTTTGAACCCTTGTGCGATGCTGCTCTTTTCATTCTGACTCTGAAAGTGGTGTTTTTGGTAGCTATCACCTCGGTGCGTCGCGTCTCTGAACTGGCGGCGCTCTCTATGACGCCTCCTTATTTTGAGCGGCATCAGGATAAGGTGGTTTTCCGTCTCAAACCGGAATTCTTGCCCAAGGTTGTTTCTGCCTTTCATCTCAATGAGGACATCGTTTTGCGTTCCTTGTGTCCTGCCCCTTCTAATTCTAAGGAACGGACCCTCCATTCCTTGGCTGTGGTCAGGGCGCTTAAGTACTATTTGGTTGCTATGGAGTCATTTCGGAGGTCGGACTCTCTTTTTGTTCTCCCTGATGGGATTAGGAAGGGTTTGCCTCCAGACAAATCCACTATCAGCAAGTGGATCAGACAGGTGGTGGTGCAAGCCTACTCTGCTAAGGGGAAGGACCCCCCTTTCCATGTTACAGCTCACTCCACTAGAGCTATTGGTGCCTCTTGGGTTTTTCAGCACCAAGCTTCTGTTGAACAGGTTTGTAAGGCCGATACCTGGTCTTCCGTTCACACGTTTTCTAAGTTTTTACAAGGTTGACGTTAGGGCCTCAGCTGATGCTGTTTATGGTCGCAAAGTGCTTCAGGCGGTAGAGGCATGAACTACGCGCTGTTGCTTTCTGGGGATCCCACCCTTCTTCTTGGACACTGCTTTTGTCCCAATAGAGATGTCCCAGTAGTGAAGAATTGAAGATGAAGCGACCCGTGCTGGATACCAGGAAAAATACAATTCTGTCATTACTCCCCTGTAGAATTGATTTTATTGGTATCCAGCACAGGTAGCTTCATCCCACGCTTGTTTCTGTTATCCTCCTTTGCCTTGTTATGGTGCTTACTTTGAGAGAGTTTATAGTGGGGCTGTGTGACCTAACATGGTCTCTGACTCCCGGTTTCTCTGTATTACTGCTTTTCAACACTGGGAGTTATGGGTAATTTGCTGCCCTTTTATGGGCCAGGAGGAGCCACAAGTCTTCTTCAATACTTCAATACTTTATTGAACCGCCAAGTAAGTACAGTGTACAGACAAGGAATGCTTTTTTGGTAAGGAGAAACTCCATGAGAGCTATAACAATTACATGAAAACAAAGTATACAATGAATAATGATACAGTACAGGTAACTATAGTGACTAACAATTGTCAGTGATGCAGAACAGGAAGTAATAAAGTGCCACTCATGCTCTGGGATTATTCAACGCCAAGACTGCGAGAGGAAAAAAACTGTTTCTGTGCCTAGAAGTTTTGGTTGCATGAGCCATAAATCTGCGGCCAGACGGTAGTAACCTGAAGAAGTGATGACCTGGGTGCACCACGTCGCCATAGATCATCTTTGCCCTTGAGGAGATTCTACTCATGTGTTGATCATCCAAGGAAGGTAGGGGGGATCCAATCAACCTCTCCGCAATCTTGGTTATTCTTTTCAGCCTCTGCTTGTCTTTGGCTGAGGCCCCGCCGTACCACACTGTACATGAGCAGGTCAGGATTGATCCAATGGCACCATTGTAGAATGCCTTCAAGATCTTTTTGGACATCCCGAATTTTATCAACTGTCTGAGGAAGAATAACCTCTGTTGGGCCTTCTTTAGGATAGCAGACACTTGCTTGCTCCACTTCAGGTCCTGTGTGATATGGGTACCAAGAAATTTGGCACTGGTTACAATCTTGACAGCCTCCTCACCAATCAAAATGGGATGGTGTGATTGGTGGGATCGCCTAAAGTCAATTATAAGTTCAACTGTTTTATGTGTGTTCAGTATATGATTGTTAGCCTTGCTCTAACAGTCAAGAGCTTCTACTTGGGCCCTATAGCTAGACTCATCATTGTCACCGATGAAGCCTACTATGGTGGTGTCGTCAGCGTATTTAACGATCTTGACCGATGGATGTGAGGAGATGAAGTCATTAGTGTAGAGTGAGAAGAGAAGCGGAGACAGGACGCACCCCTATGGTGCACCCATGTTTGTGATCCTGGATGTGGAAATGAAGGGTCCCAGTTTGACCCTTTGGGACCTGCCTGTCAGAAAACTAAAAATCCAGCCTGTTAAGTTTAGTGGGATGCCCAAGGATAGCAGCTTCTCTTGGAGAATTTGTGGATCAATGGTGTTGAATGCAGATGAGAAGTCCACGAATAGCAGCCTAGCATAGGACCTGGGACGATCAACGTGATCCAATGTGTACTTGATCGCCAGATTGACCGCATCCTCTGCTGATCTGTTAGCTCTGTAAGCGAACTGAAGTGGATCCCAAGAAGAACCTGTGGCCTCCTTGAGGAATGACATGATTAGTTATTCGAATACCTTCATGACCACAGGGGTAAGAGCAATTGGTCTGAAGTCATTCAAGTCCGAAGCGGATGAAGATTTTGGTACTGGGATAATAAGTGAGCTCTTCAGGCAGCTGGGGACTATACCAACCTCGAGCGAACTGCTGAAGATGTCTGTAAGGACTGGGGCAATCTGTTCTGCGCATACCTTGAGGCATGTTGTGGAAATGCCGTCAGGACCTGATGCCTTCCTGGGATTGAGGGACATCAGAAGTTTCCTGATGTCTGATACATCAAAGTCAAGCTTGGACGGACACCCAGGGCGGGATGTGATACCAACACATGGTAGGGGATTGGTAGGGTGAGTGCCGCTAGCAGAACTGTCTGGTTCGAACCGGCAGTAGAAATTGTTTAGTTCCTCAGCAAGCTCTTTGTTTGGAGTAATGGAAGGGGAGGAGCCCTTGAAGTTGGTGATGTGTCTTAAGCCGTTCCAAAGTGCCTTGGGATTAGCAGAAGCGAATTTCTCCTCCAGCCTGGTTGAGTATAGCCTTTTAGCAGCTTTTATCTCTTTTGAAAGCTTGTTCCGGAGTCTTCTGTATTCAGGGAGATTGCCATTTTTGTGGGCTTCCTCCTTTTTAGCTCTAAGGGTCTTGATCGACCTCTTAAACCAAGGTTTGTTGTTCTCCTGCTTCCTGTAGGTACTTGTCTGAATCAGCATGTCCTCGCAGAACTTGATGTAGGACGTTGCCTTGTCAGTCCAGTCATTGATGTTGTTCGGATCTTTGAAGATTTCCCAGTTAGTGGATTCGAAGCATGCCTGTAGATTGGATTTTGCCTGCTCCGTCCACTTCTTAGTAGTAATGTAGGAAGGCCTGCAGTTTTTCAGTTGCTGCTTGTATGCTGGTATCAGGTGGATGAGGGCGTGATCAGAGTAACCAAGTGCCGCTTTAACAATAGGTTTGTACGCACCTTTTATCGTAGTGTAGCAGTGGTCAAGGGAATTACCGCCTCTGGTGGGACAGGTAATATGCTGAAAGAACTTTGGCATTTCTAGATTGAGCTTAGCTTGATTGAAATCACCCATTACGATGATGAGGGCCTGGGGAAATTTCCTTTCGCATTCATTAATGCAGTCAACTAAACCATCTTGCAGTCAGCTGCGCCACCTTGTGGCGGTTAACCCAATAGTGAAGAATTGAAGATGAAGCGGCCCATGCTGGATACCTATAAAATCAATTCTACAGGTGAGTAATCACAGAATTGTATTTTTCGCGCCGTCGGCGGGGGGCGGGCCGCGTGATGACGCTTTTCGCGTCACTGTGGTGCGGCCCGCCCCTCGAGGACCGCGTGCAGCTGCCTGCTCCACCCCATCTTGCCTGCTCTTCCTGCACACTGGTCGGCCTCCGGAGCTGATGCGATTGCGGTGCTGTGAGTCCCTCTTGCTAAAAACTTTATTGTGTTACATTGTGCATGTGCTGTGGGATGCTTCTGGTCTTTCTAGGTGGGCCCCCTTGATAGATTAAGGGTTGTGGTTCCTCCCGGTCACCAACCCCCCTCCCTCCGCACCCTCTCCCTATTAAGAGGGATCACTAAGAGGGACTAATTTTGGGGGATTATTAGGTTTGGGCCGTTAGCGTCTTGTAACCTGCATACCATTAATATAATCACCATAATCTGGGGATAATGAGCTGGGGCCCCTTCGGGACGGGTGAAGCTCTGCCCCATGTGCGGTGCTAGCCCGCTGAATGGGCTCGGCACTGTTTCTGTCACTTACGCCAGGAGCGTAATTTTGGAGCATGATCGGGCGGGCATATCTGCCCCTAGCCCTTTATTACCTGCAGCCTCTCCAGAACCCCCGCTGCTGCACTCAGCCCGTAGCGAGGGGGAAGCCAGCCTTGGGATACAGGTCTCCCGCACTGCTCCTAAGAAGGCCTCGTGCAAGAGGCAGCACCTTGAACCCGTTTATTCTGAAGATGATGATTATTTGGCCCCGGGGAGGAAGGCGAGTTGCATGAGAACTCCATCTTCCCTGTGGATCATTCTGCCGGCTGACAGCAGGCCTGGTTATTCCTCAGACGTGGGCACTTGGCTCCCTGATGATGCGGAGAAGTTGTTGGCTTCAGTTTTTGAGAAGCTGCACATTGTCCCTCCTAGAGCGGCTAAGAGGAAGCAGGGTGGTTTTTATAGACCTGAAAGACAGATGGAAAAACTACGGTGCCTAAGGGTCTGGATAGGCGATATCCCTTCCTGGAGGAGATGGTCCGACTATGGCCTCGTCCTCCCGAAGTGGATGCCTCTGTGTCGGGGTTATCCAGCACTACGGTTACGCCGTCACCCTATACTGCTTCCTTGCGTGATCCAGCTGACAGGCGTATGGATAAGCTAGTTTGTCATGCCTTCACCTTACTGGTGCTGGTTTTTCACCCTGTGTGTGCCGCGGCTATTGTCTCCTTAGCCATCAGAAAGAAGGTGAGACGTCTTGTGGATATTGCTGAGTCTTGCAAGCGGGCAGAGGAGTATATAAGAACTCAAAGCTTGCGTGGATTTTATTGCCTTTTTTGCCTCTGCCATGGACGATGGTGTCCGGCTTGGTGCCAGGGTTTCGGCCCTGCTTGTTGCGCTCCGTCGCTCGCTCTGGTTGCGGCAATGGTCGGCTGATGCCGCGGCCAAGAAGTCGCTCACTAGTATCCCCTTCGTGGGGCACAGGTTGTTCAGGGAGCGTCTGGACCTCCTGATCAAGGATGGTAGACTCCCTCAGCGACGGAACCTTGCATGGCCCTTTTGGGGTTCTTCAGCCTATCGCTCCTTTCGAGGAGGAAGAGGCTCTTCATTTTCAGGTTGCCACAGAGAGTTTTGGGGACAAGGTAGGTCCCGCGGTCGACCCAATCCCTCCTGGGGATCCAAGTCCAAGCCCCTTATCAAGGCCCCTTAGGCATGAGGAGGCACCCTCACCCATTCGGGTGGGGGGACGGCTTCTGCTATTTGCTCACATCTGGGGACAGCGCATCTCGGATCAGTGGATTCAGGAGGTGGTGTCCTCCGGTTACATAATAGGGCTGGCAGTCAGGCTGCCCTCAAGTTTTTCTTCAGTCTCGAATATCCCAGAACTCAGTGCAGGCACATGGCCTGAGAATGGGCGTGCAGCACCTCCTGCGGTTAGGGGCGATTTGCCCTGTGCCTCGTCAGGAACTGGGCCTAGGCTACTCCAATCTCTTTACAGTTCCCAAAAAGGACGGTACATTACGCCCTATCCTGGTCCTGCCGGGTCTCAACAGGTTTGGAAGAGTCAGACATTTCTGCATGAAAACCTTATGGTCAGCAGTGAGCTCGCTTTGGCCCGGCGACTTCATGACCACGGTGAGCATCTGGGATGCCTATTTGCACATCCCGATATTCCAGGGACATCAGAAATTCCTGAGATTTGCTATGGAGGACCAGCTTTACCAGTTTTACAGTTTTTACAGCTTTACAGTTTGTGGCTCTGCCATTCGGGATATCCTCAGCCCCCCGGGTTTTCACCAAGGTGCTGGCGGGCAGCATGGCTATTCTGTGGATTCAGGGCGTTCGGGTGCGGCCTTATCTGGATGATTTACTGATTGCGGCTCAGTCCCTTCGGCAGGCCGAGAGCGACACACGGATGGTGTTATCCACTCTAGAGGCCTTCGGATGGGTAATCAACTACCCCAATTCTTTGGTCATTCCCTCAATGGGGAGGCCCTTCCTGGGCATGATGTTGGACACCTCTCCGGTCAAGGTTTTCCTACCACAGCAGAAGGTGTTAAGCCTTCAGACGCAGGTGCAGACCTTGCTGTCTTGTCAGCGGCCGTCAATACATCTGGGGATAAAGCTGGTGGGCCTGATAGTGTCATGCTTCAAGGCAGTGCCCTTCGCCCAATTCCAAATGAGACATCTTCATTTGGACCTGTTGGCCGGCTGAGACCGAAGGCGGGAGTCGCTGGAACAGGAGTTCTCACTGTCCCCCCTGACCAGACAGTCCCTCGTGTGGGGGCTGGACCCAAGAAAGATGTTTGGTGGGCTAGTCCTTTCTGACTCCCCGGTGGGAGATAGTTACCATGGATGGCAGTCTGACTGGCTGGGGAGGCGTTTGGCAGACGCAGAAGATCCAGGATCAGTGGGGTCCGCAGGAGAACCACTTGCCCAAAAATCTCCTGGAGACTGAGAGCGATCCAGTTGGTGCTTGTTCTCTTGACTCCACATTTAAGAGGTCGTGTGATCCAGTTTTGCGCAGACAATCAGACAGCTGTCGCCTACATCAGTCACCAGGGTGGGACTCTGAGCAAGCGAGCCCTCAAGGAGGTGACCCAGATTCTGACTTGGGCAGAGGAGAATGTTCCCTGCATCTCGGCGGTTTACATCCCCAGGGTCGAAAACCAGGAGGCACATGCTCTGAGCAGGAACGCCTCACGCCTGGGGGAATGGTCCCTCAGCAACAAGACCTTTCACCTGTGTTCTCCGCTGGGATCAGCCGGCCGTGGACCTGTTTGCGTCCAGACACAATCACAAGCTCCCAAGGTTCATCTCCCTGTCAAGAGATCCTCTGACCTTTGCCACAGACGCTCTGGCAATTCCTTGGATGGAGTTCAGGCTCATTTACGCATTCCCTCTGTTTCCACTCCTGGGCTGAGTGCTGCGCAAGATAGCCCAGGAGGGGGTACCAACCATCCTGGTAGCTCCTCGCTGGCCGAGAAGGAATTGGTTTGCAGACATAGTTCGGATGTTAGTGGATCTTTACTCATGCCCGACGACCCAGGGCTTCTCACACAGGGGTCGCTGCGGCACCCCAATTTACAGACGCTGGCTTTGACTGCATGGCTATTGAGACCTCAATCCTGATGGAAAAGGGCCTGCCTGCCACGGGTGTGCGGACCATGATTCAGGCACGGAAGAAGTTTTCTTCCATGATTTCTTTATCTCTAGGATCTTGGAGTTTTTTACAACCCGGTTTAGACTTAGGTCTCCAGCTGAGCACCCTCAAGGGCCAGGTCTCTGCCTTGGCTTTTTTCTTCCAGAGATCCTTTGCCAATCATAGATTGATCAAGACCTTTTTACAGGGTGTTACCCACGTACGTGCACCACGTAAACATGTATTACCGGTGTGGGACTTGAATTTGGTGTTTTCTGCTCTCCAGGGGCCCCCCTTTGAGCCCCTGTGCGATGCTGCCTTGCCTATTTTGACCCTCAAGGTGGTATTTTTGGTAGCGATCACCTCGGTGCGTCGCGTGTCAGAGCTGGCCGCGCTTTGTATGGAGCCTCCTTATTTTTGAGCTGCATAAGGATAAGGTGGTTTTTCTCTTTAAACCTGATATTTTGCCTAGGGTCGTTTCTCCCTTTCACCATAAAGAGAAAGAGGTCTTGCCTTCTTTGTGTCCAGCACTGACTAATGCTAAGGAAAGAACCCTCCATGCCTTGGATGTGGTCAGAGCCATTAAGTATTACCTGGTTGCGACTGAATCCTTCCGGAAATCGGATTTGCTCTTTGTCCTAACAGAGGGCTCTAGAAAGGGTTTGCCACAAGCCAAGTCCACTCCCAGTAAGTGGATCAGACAGGCGGTGGTGCAAGCTTATTCTGCCAAGGAGAAGGAACACCCTTTTCGTATTACAGCTCATTCTACCAGAGCTATTGGTGCCTCTTGGGCTTTTCAGCACCAGGCATCTGTTGAACAAGTTTGTAAGGCCGCTACTTAGTCTTCTGTTCATACCTTTACCAAGTTTTACAAGGTTGATGTTAGGGCCTCAGCTGATGCTGTCTTTGGCCGAAAGGTGCTTCAGGCGGTAGTGAAATGAACTACATGCTGTTCCGCACTGGGGATCCCGCCACTGCTTTTGGATGTCCCACATGTAATTACTTCTGGGACCACCTGGACTGGATATAGTGAAAAATACAATTCTGTAAAACTCACCTCTAGAATTGTTTTGAATATATCTAGTCCAGGTCGTCCCACCCCGCCCTTGTTTCATTATCTCTTGTTTGCCTGTTATGGTGATTACCATTTTTGTATTGGACCGTTGTCCTTGAGTTTTTTATTGGAGAGAGTACATGCTGATGCTATGTGAAATAACATGGTTTCTTTTGTCTCTTTTCTTACTGCTGTTTAACCACTGGGAAATGGATAGAGAGAGGCCTTTTATAGGGGGCCGGGAGGAGCTACAGCTTTTGATCTTGCAGTGAGCGCCACCTAGCGGTGGAATACCCACATGTAATTACTTCTGGGATGACCTGGATATATTCAAAAACAATTCTACAGGTGTGTTTCACAGAATTGTATTTTTCTTGCCCAGGATACATGTCAGAAGGTTTTGAGTTTATTTTAAGGGGAAAAAAAAATGGGATCAGGAAAGGGATTTAAGGGATCGTCCATAGAAATGTATGGGAGAGCGCCAGGTAGCGGCAGGTAAGACGTGGCGCTCTGCAAGGCTGAACGCCGGCGCTGTACGCTGAGCCTGGGATAATGATGAATCGTACGCTACATGGCGTTGTTCTAGTCGCTCACCAGATTCGGCTTCATAAATGTGTAACTGCGTGCCATCTCCGGCGTTCACTTGCAGCTACCTGACGCTGTACAGGCAATACCTGGTGCTAGAGCTTCATGAATAAGGCCATCAGCCATGCTGTTGCCTGGATTTAACGGACTATGCACAGTAACGGAAAGCCCAGGATCACTTCCTGTTTGCAGGCGGTCTGTGAATGCATGAGCTGCCTTTTCTTTTCTAAAATTCACTACAGCAGGAGTAAAATGTGCAGCAATCTAAATTACCCTGGGGATGTATATATGAGCACTGTTGTGATGGTCTGCTTTAAAGTCTTCCTATACCCAGAAAGGAAGTTTAGGCCATCAACTTTTCCCATCCCCATGTCCCCAAACTGCCTGTTTGTGGGTTTTTATGAAACTCCTTTGCCCAATAGCCATAAAAACACAAACCAGATGGAGCCTGCTGTTCAGCCTTATTGCTCCCTGGTGCTTTCCCGCAATGATGCGTTCTGTTGAACACCATGCAACATTGGGGTCTGTCTCATCAATTATGACTGCAATAACTCTGAAACACTACAAGCTAAGCTACCATTATGTGTCAGTCTACCTTGAAACTGAATCGATTAGCATATGGCTTCTATTAGTCACCATACTGCTTCCTGTTGGTTTTCATGAATATTGGGCAAAGGCTGCCTTGGGACACTGAGCTGAGGGATAGGTGACCCCACAAACTTCCTATCTGGGTATAGGTACACTTTAAAGGATGGCTATCCTTTCCTTCTAGTGGGCTGTATGTATTTTCAGCAAACGCTTATCAGCTGCTCAGCTGACAAATTTTAAATGTATGGCTGTTACATTCAGATACATATTAACCCTGCAGAATGAGAAAGTGATATATACAGGCAGAGAAGACACTTTGATGAAAATACATACAGCATGTCGCCAGACCAGCTGGCAAATTCTAGTTCTTTAAGATGGGGGGGGGGGGGGAATCTCCTGTCACATGTCAGATCATAACACTGATCACAAGAGCCAGATACGGTACACTTAATGTGGACCTTCACCCTGAATAAGAGCCTATCTTGTATGTTTCACCCCACCCTGTACATACAGATTGCTCACATTAATCCCGACCCTCACCCTGAATAAGAGCCTATCTTGTATGTTCCCCCACCCTGTACATACAGCTTGCCCACATTAACAATCATCCTACCTGCACCTATTGCGTTTTTGAGCCTTTTAACATCCAAGATGGTGGCCAATGGAGAATTGGGCTGCCTGCAGACAGGAAGTGTCTTCTCTGTTCCGCTCTGCATTCTGGGATTGCTGTTCTTTTTTGACCCCAGCTGTGCTCTGAGCAAAGCACAGCTATAACCCCGCCCCCTGCACTCCCATCCCCCTCCTCTCCTCAGTATGTGATTCTTCTGAGGCAAGATGGCGGCGCCCGTATTCACGAGTCCTGAACAGAGTTGCAGCCCAGTGGAAAAGAATGAGTAAGTGACTAAAGATCTAAAATGTATTCATTTTAGATGCTGGGGAATATTTTTTTAAGGATTTGGGCTTTTCATTACAAGCCCAAATCTGCAGCATTTTAGTTACAACATTTGAAATTTGCACATCTAAAAATGATGAGGTATTGCTCTAAGGAAATTCAGTAAATAAATGCTCTTAAAATGTATTAGAACCCTCAGTGCTGAATTAGCACTATGGGCTTGTAAGAACAAACCAATGATTGGGTGGTTGTTTCAGACAAATTAATATTAGCTGTTTGGGGAGAGGTACCTTATGACCGCTCACGCTTAACCATTTGTGTTGCGTTGTATAAAGTGTCAAACGACAGAACACAGCCTATTAAAGTAAATGGGTTCTTTCACCTCCATGTGCTGCCGTTTGCAAAACGCATGTGGTGTTTTGCCTGCAGCGCAACTCCAATGCAGCACTAGAAACCTGGGCACTGCAATTAAAGCGCATGTATTGTACTTTGTGTGGTGCCCTGTAAGGTCCATGTACTCCACTTCCCAAGCCATCGCCACTGCTGTCTTCTCTTCTTCCTGGTCCCATGCTGCTGCCTTGTTCCTTGGGGACAAGAAACAATGTTGCGGTGCAAGGCAGTGGCAGCACGACATGCTGCATCATGTGGGGCCTCCCTACAGGTTTGACTGCATAACTGCTATAGCAACTCAAAGCATCGAGCAGTCCATGCAGCATCTAGCCAAGTAACCGGTGGTTGTCTGACACCCACCTACTTACTGGAATGTCAGATCGAGTCCCTTGTGCGGGTGCGTGCTGCTCGGGAACTCCTGCTTTGCCATTCTGGGCGGGGGGTGCAGTCACCCAGCTGAAACTGTTCCCTGCATTGAGCCTCCAGCAGCTGTGCTTGGTGGCTTATGTGCAGTGAGCGGCCGCTGATTGACAACTCTGCAGGCACCCATCACTGTAGCGTTGTTGACGGCGGCTTTGCCGCTCTAGACTTGTCCTCCGTGGTGGCTTTGGCAGCAGGTTTGCAAAAACAAAAAAGACCTGCCCAGGCGTGCTGCCGCCAATAGCTTTGTTGCTGGCCCATCAGAGCAAAGACTGAAAAGCCTTCTGAACCAAACCATAACCCAAAGGTTGGTGGAGGCCCCAGGGCGCACGCCCCTCTCATAATCCAGCCCTGGTTGATAGTGTGTATGACACCATGCAGAAATATGGCGCGAGTGACAAGGGCAGGTGAAATCTGTTAGCAGGGATTGACTTGACATGCATTTGGTTTATGACTGTTTCCTTGACCCAAGCATCAGGTTTGTGTTCCTGCAATACTACTGTTACGTCCAAGTCACTAACCGGACTTGGTCTGGCTTCTGTTGTCTGATTCCCAATTGTTATACTCTAAGAGAATCAATACACGCGACGAGGTGTGTAGCGAGCCTCAGAGGAAAACACTGAGTAGGGGGCGCTTCTCTCCCCTTTTTTATTGAAAACTTTCATAGTTAGAGCATGCGCAGAACAGACAATTACCTAAGTTAATTAAAAATAATGAGAACAGAATATTTACTACCATGTACAAGGTCGAATATGGGAGTATTTCATAGTGTTCCCAGTTCCCAAAGCCCCTCATGCGAAGCAGCACATTCCTTAGATAAGCCTTGCAAAAGCAATTACAGAAAAGTCCAGCGTTAAAGCGTTACTCTAACATACAGAAAATAAACCATAGTCTTTCAGAACTATGTTTCTTAAATCTGGATCTTCTCACTACCAATAGTAGATGTGAAGGAAACTCCATGTGTTTCGGGGGACCTACTGATGAGCTTGGCCTTGACCAGCCACCCAAGCTATTCTTTGCTGAATGGGTCTTTACATAAGAGTAATATTATTGGTAAGCGGTTCATACTATGATCAGACATCTGCAACCTTGGATCCTGTCCGCTCCTCTTTGAAATTCTTTCCAGTTGTGAGCAAGTTGTACTTGGTTTTTGCCATCTCTGTTGGCTGTAGAATTTTTCTCTACTCTGTGCACCAAGCTCTGATCACACTAATGTTCTGCACTACTTCCCACATGCATGATTGTGTTAATAGATGGGACTGGTGAAGAGGCTTATGCCCTAAATGAAGGTCTTAAGCTGCATATATAATGCTCATATTACAACCTGTGCTCCTTGGTGTGTTGTGTGTTACCTTGTCTCACAGAGCTCTGATACCTCTAGCCAATCGAGAATGGTGTAGGTGCGTGCTGGGCAGCCAGGCTTCTGACCCTGAATTACTCTTTAAAATGCTCACCACCAAAAAATGTGTACACACTGGAGCGATGATGCTCCTATGTCTGGATATATGCACCCAAGCGACTTCACTGGCTCCATTAGGTCCTTAGCTAGCTATTACGCCCGGGAGCCAGTGACCTCATATATAGATAGAGAAAATATAGATATTGTAGAACCAATTATAAATGTACACCTAACACTATAATATGTGATGCAAAATAGTGACAAATTTATTAGAATACAATATATAAATCACACTGAGGAGGTTTAGGTACACATGAGGGTATATAATACATTGGGTGGGGGGGGGGACACTATTTACCAAAATCACATGAACAAATAATATATACAATATACACAACCAATTGCTGCAAGGAGATCAGAATACTGTTTGTAATTTGCAAGGTATTAGGTTCTGGAGAAGATACAGTATTCAACTTGCTATTGCAGAGGTGGAAGTCCCAGAAAATGTAGCAATAAAAGTCTCAATAATGTTGCAATACCTGGAGGGTTGGGCAAGAGGCACTTGCTATTTTGTGCTGAATGCTGCATAAGGAGAAGTCATTACGAAGTCCGCGCAGGGTTAATTTGTATCGAGCACTGAGTTTAATCTGCTGCTGGTACAATCTGCTTCTTCTATTGCTGACACGTGTTGGAAAATATAGATACAATTTCCTGACCTGCTCTTGTCTGTAAACAAAAGACTTCATTCCAGAGCCATCCTTAACCAGGTTCGTCAAGTGCACCAGCAGGGGGCCTCGCCTACCAAGGATCTCACTGGTACCTGCAAGCTTGGCTGGCAGGAAGCTGCACTGAATTTCAAAGAAATCCCGAGGACATGCTGGCTTCAGTACTGTAAGCACTCTCAACTCATAAATTGATCAAAAAATACATTTTTATTAATTACATATTTATAATCACTACATACAATACACTCAACATATTAAAATCCCTTACAAAACACATAAATGGGACAATAACACACAGGACAAACCAACATGAAGGTGTGTAGGCGATGGGGAGAGTCTCACCACACTAATTGATATCAAATGCCTAGATATATGTATATAAATGTGCTAAATCATTCAACAAAGTGTTCCAACAGTGCAACTAAGCATGTGCAAAGTGCAATTGCTACTAGTCAAACAATCAATTAAAAATTAATATTCCCAACCATAACAACTCATAAACATATTAATCTACTATATTCACCAGTGAAAATATGATCACCTGTATATATTATTTAGGCATCCCAAAGGGGAACCACTGATATATATCACAATACCAATCAAAAAATAATATCACTGCATCTCGCGGACATGCCCCTCAAAACATACAAGAAATCTCTTTTACGACACTTAGTGAACGCAGCTAAAGCAACTATACCCAGACTTTGGAAGTCTGAAGCGGTCCCGTCTGTAGTAGCCTGGATCAAAGAAATCAATCAGGTCATGGAAATGGAGGAACTTACAGCCTCTGTGCATGAGAACTCTCCGTACTGGGACACCGTGGTAATATCACAAAAAAAAAACCAGAAATAAAGCCAAGGTATCATGAAAATAACATGTGTGAAGTCTCCCCACCGCCTACCACACCAAAAGCCACACGTTCCGTGGGCACATCACCCATATCATCAGGCCCCCCATCCAGCCTGATGGCTCCAGAATCGGCCCTCCATGACCTTCCACTGAGTTTTGACACATTAGTTTTTAGCTGGGAGATGGCAGAAGAAGAGGACTAAGGTCCATCCCAGGGGGAGGGGGGGGGGGGGGGATGTCCCACCTGTGAATAAAGGTCTGAAGATCCCAGACTCCTTTGTCTTTCTGGAGGTGATGTGTGGTAAGGGGGGGGCCCAGGATCCAACAGGTTCTACATAACCCCTGTGGCTGTCTGCATCACTGTGTATCATCTGTCTGCAATAAGGTAACTGACATACATTTTCTCTTCTAACTCTGATTGTAACTTACCCACTTGTACTTGCCCTTCTGTCCTATACCGTATTTTTGCACCCCATAAGACTCACCCTGGATCTGGACGAGGAAAAAAACAATATTTTGAAATAAATGGTGAGCTGAAATACCCCTCCCTCCAAACACGCTATTACAGTATGTAGAATCCCCCCAATCACCCCATTACAGACCCCACATTACAGGCAGTGAGTGGCATACCCCATTACAGGCAGTGTGTGTGGCATTCCAAATGCAGGCAGTGAGCAGCATGCCCCCCCCAAGAAAAGACTCACATTCCCGACCTCCCATGCCGCCGCCACAGCAGCCATCTTGACATAAACATATAGAGATACACACATGCAAAAACACCTTACCGGGGTCCACTTCTGCCTTTGCCTGCCTGGCGATTCTGGCAATGGGGTGGGCTTGGCCTGTGACTCGCACCAGCATCATTGGATGCTTGCACAAGTCACAGGCCACACCCACCTGGTTGCTGGAATCGGTGATTTGAAAACCTGTTTGTGTGGATAGCGGTTACTTATTCGTTCAATAGAAAAGAGCCATTGTGCCCATTTTAATGCCAGTTTTATAGCCAGAACAACTTTGGGCCAGGCGGAACTCAACTGTATGCCATGCAGGGGGTCCCCCTCTGTCAGTTGGTGCCGTGACATCAGTGGCCCAAAGCAATTTGACCCCTTAAAATCACATTCCTCATTGCCCATTTAGATGCCCATTTTGTGCCAGCTAATTCAGGATTTGTGCCAGTTTTAATGCAATATTGGTCAGAGCACTCTGTAGAATAACTGGCATCATTCATGGACATGTTACTTTAAAAGAAGGCGGGAAATAAGCATCAGAAAAAGAAACCAACTTCTGTATCGTCATGTCTCATAGTCCAGCCCCGGGGAGCGGTCCAGCATGTCTAATACCCGTGACCTGGGTGCACTGCAAGGCCCAGCATGCCTCATACCCGTGACCCGGGTGCACTAAAAGGCCCGGCATACCTCATAGCTGTGACCCCGGTGCACTACAAGGCCCAGCATGCCTCATGGCTGTGACCCGGGTGTGCTATGAGGCCCAGCATGCCTCATAGCCTGGCCCCAGGTGCACTACAAGTCCCAGCATGCCTAATAGCTGTGACCTGGGTGTACTGCAAGGCCCAGCATGCCTCATACCCGTGACTCGGGTGCACTGCAAGGCCCAGCATACCTCATAACTGTGACCCGGGTGCACTACAAGGCCCAGCATGCCTCATGGCTGTGACCCGGGTGCACTATGAGGCCCAGCATGCCTCATGGCTGTGACCCGGGTGCACTACAAGTCCAAGCATGCCTCATAACTGTGACCTGGGATGCCCTCAGGACCAGCATGCTTCATAGTCTGGACCTGGGTGCAATACAAGGTCCAGCATGCCTCATACCAGTGACCCAGGTGCACTACAAGGCCCGGCATGTCTCATATGTGTGACCCAGGTGCACTACAAGGCTCAGCATGCCTCATAGTTGGGACTCATGGTGCACTACAAGGCCCAGCATGCCTCATTGCTTGCCCTGGGTGCACTACAAGGCCCAGCATACCTCATAGCCCGGCCCCGAGTAGCACTATGAGGCCCAGCATGCCTAATAGCCGTGACCTGGGTGCACTACAAGGCCCAGCATGCCTCATGGCTGAGACTCGTGGTGCACTACAAAACCCAGCATGTCTCTTGACTGTGACCCGGGTGCACTATGAGGCCCAGCATGCCTCATAGCCTAGCCCCGGGTGCACTACAAGGCCCAGCATGCCTCATAGCTGTGACCTGGGATGCACTATGAGGTCCAGCATGCCTCATAGTTGGGACCCAGGTGCACTAAAAGGCCCAGCATGCCTCATAGCCGGAACCTGGAGACTTTTGGTCCTGTGTGGGGACATAAAGGAGGTGTCGGGCCCTGTGTGAGGGTGTAATGGAGGCGTGGGGCCCTGTGTGGGGGGCGTAATGGAGGTGCGGGGCCCTGTGTGGAGGTGCAGTGGAGGTGTGGGGCCCTGTGTGGGGGTGCAATAGAGGCGTAGGACCCTGTGTGGGGTGTGTTAGTCAGCAGTGGGGGATACAGGGATTAGTTTGTGGTATCAGGAAGCAGTGGTGGGGTAGAGGGGTCAGTATGGGGTGTCAGTCAGCAGTGAGGTACAGGGCTCAGTATGAGGTGTCAGTCAGCAGTGGGGGCACAGGGGTCACTATGGGGTGTGGGTCAGCACTGGGGGGGCACAGGGGTCAGTATGGGGTGTCAGTCAGCAGTGGAGAGCACAGGGGTCAGTATGGGGTGTCAGTCAGCAGTGGAGAGCACAGGGGTCAGTATGGGGTGTCAGTCAGCAGTGGGGGCACAGGGGTCAGTATGGGGTGTGGGTCAGCACTGGGGGGGGCACAGGGGTCAGCATGGGGTGTCAGTCAGCACTGGAGGGCACAGGGGTCAGTATGGGGTGTGGGTCAGCAGGGGAGGCACAGGGGTCAGTATGGGGTATGGGGTGTGAGTCAGCAGTGGGAGGCACAGGGGGGCAGTATGGGGTGTGAGTCAGCAGTGGGGGGCACAGGGGTCAGTATGGGGTATGGGGTGTGAGTCAGCAGTGGGGGGCACAGGGGGGCAGTATGGGGTGTCAGTCAGCAGTGGGGGCACAGGGGTCAGTATGGGGTGTCAGTCAGCAGTGGGGGGCACAGGGGTCAGTATGGGGTGTGAGTCAGCAGTGGGGGGCACAGGGGTCAGTATGGGGTATGGGGTGTGAGTCAGCAGTGGGGGGCACAGGGGGGCAGTATGGGGTGTCAGTCAGCAGTGGGGGGCACAGGGGTCAGTCACGGATCCGCCCCAGCAGCTTAGTCTAAGGCTAACCTCTAACAGGGAGTGCGTCCGTGCGGGCCATTCACAAATGCCTGGCAAGGGCACGTGCCCTGCTAAAGGGATAGCGGGGATGCGGATGCTGCTCGCACATGCTCTGTTGGACGGGGAAAGAAGGTGCGTTTCTGGTCGACCTGGGGGGTTTCACACACCGGGGCATCCCGATTCAGATGCCTGGGGGGAGGGAATCTTAGCAGCCCTAGAATATTATAGATTCCAGGACCGTTGGGGCTCGTACGCGAGGGAGGCATCTCGGCGGGCCCTGTCTCCCACAAATGCCATAGCCCGACCACATGGGGGGCAGAAGGGGTCCCCCTCACCCCTGCTATCACCATCCCTGTCCCCCCCGCCTTCCCCTATGGCGGGAGCAGCCCCTCTACAGTTACCCCAGCGCCCCCGATGGCAGGCAGAAGCGGGGGTGACCCTCAATCCACCCAGGAAGGAGCCGGTAATGTGGGATTCCCGGGCCCTTCAATGAGCCCCTCTGGCTGCTCCATTCATACGCAGGGAAGCTCACCCCTGTCACCCTCTAACAGCTACGAGGATCCATTGGCTCTAGGGACACGCCCTCACAGTGATTTATCTCAGCTCCTAACAGAGGACACTGTTGATGGGGAGCTACAAAACGCACAGAGTAGTCCCAGCCCAGAGGCCCTGGACCCGATTGTGTGCGACGCAAAATTTATTGGTGAAATTTAAAGCGCTGCTGCAACAAGAGCTGGCTGCTGCCGAAGCCCAACTAACTGCCACTTACTCTAACGACCTCAAGAACCTGGGTTCCTGGGTTCTGGTTGTTTGCATCCATCATATATATCCAATATAAATTAAGCAGCAGTATAAAAGTGCTGTTCCAATCAGGAAAAGGAGCAGATACGGGTCACCAGCAGCCCACATGAGACAGTAACACCTGGAACAAAGAACAGGTGTGCCTGCTAGAAAACTATAATGGCTAAGGTGAAGATAGGATAGCAGCTCCAAATAGGGCTTGGGAGAAAATTACCTTATAGCATCGCTGAGACGTTGTGTGATGCGTCATGAGAGGGAACGGAAGGCATGTGTTTCCCTCCCTCCTGTTCTCAGACCTCCAACGGCGCCATGCAGGTGCGATCTAAATGGGCGCCTCCGTGCGTCACTCACCCGAGTGTTTATTATATTGTATATATATGATGGACGCAAACAGCCAGAATCCAGGAACCAGGGGTCATTTTAACCACATCCGTCATTTAGTATAAATGAGGTATGTATTGATACTATTGCTGTAGTGTGTATGTATGAATTTCCACATTTTTTTTTTGTGGATCTCTTAGTGATGTTATCTTACATTAACTACAGGCTACTGTATGGGCACTAATGAAGCCTATTGTCAGGCGAAACTAGTCTGCCCAACACTTGAATAAAATGTCAACATGACTGGTCCAAGATAAGATCACAACTTAAAGTGGACCAACACCCACCCCTGATCAGCCCGGGAATCTATTAGATTCCCGGGCCGATCAGCTCCCTCCCCGCGGGGCATCCAAAATCGTGATGCCCTGCTGTGTGAAACCCCCCAGAAAGCCCCTAAAAGCGTACCTTATCGGCGACGGACAAGCGACGTATATGCCGCCGCCGCCGCCGCCTCTCGCACGGCCCTCTATCTATGATAGAGGGGCGCGCACCCGCGCTGGCCGTTTGTGAATGGCCGGCGCGGGCGTGCGCCCTGTAAGAGGGACGCGCGCGAGGGGCGGCAGCGGCTTATTCGTCGCTTGTCCGTCGCCGATAAGGTAAGATTTTAGGGGCTTTCTGGGGGGTTTCACACAGCGGGCCACACCCGATCGGGGTGCCCCGCGGAAGTGGACCAACACCCAGGATAGTGAAAAATACCATTTTGTGAATACTCACCTGTAAAATGGGTATTATAAGTATGTCACACACCCCACTTCAATCATTAATTATTACACTTGGGTAACTCCACCAGCAGGTGGCGACGTGCAGAGAAGTCATGAAAAACAAGCCCCTCCTGGTCTATACATTCCTGGTACCTCTCACTCATTCCCCAGTATTCAAACAGCAGTAAAGACAAGGTACCAGGAAAAAACCCTCAAACTGTAAACGAAAACTTCACCCTATAAAGAATCCGGGATACCAAAAGGGCGGGTGAAGTGGGGTGTGTGACATACTTATAATACCCATTTTACAGGTGAGTATTCACAAAATGGTATTATTCTAAGTATGTCACACACCCCACTTCAATCATTAATTATTACACTTGGGACATCCAACAGCAGTGTCCAGAAAAGGGCGGGTATCCAACCAGGCAATAATGCAAAACCCAAACCACTGCAGCCTGCAGAACCTTGCGGCCAAAAACAGCATCCGCTGAGGCCCGCACATCAACCTTATAAAACTTGGAAAAAATGTGAACCGAAGACCAAGTAGGAGCCTTACAAACTTGTTCAACAGAAGCCTGGTGCTGAAAAGCCCAGGACGCTCCAACCGCACGAGTAGAATGAGCAGTAACACGAAAAGGGGGATCCTTCCCCTTGGCAGAGTAGGCCCCAACAATCGCCTGACGAATCCATTTACTAATGGAAGACTTAGCCGGAGCCAAAACCTTTCCTAGCCCCACAGGGCACCACGAAAAAGGCATCAGTCTTACGAAACGAAGATGTAATACACAAATAGTACTTGACACAACGTACCACATCCAAACAATGCAACGCCCTCTCCTTGTCATTCCCAGGTCTAGGACACAAGGAGGGAAGAACAATGTCCTGATTCAGATGAAAAGCAGAAACCACTTTAGAGAGAAAGTCTGGCTTGAAACGAAAAACCACTTTGTCCTGATGTTTCTCAAAATAAGGAGCCTGAATAGACAAGGCTGCCAACTCCGAAACACGCCGAACCGAAGTGATGGCCACCAGAAAGGCAACCTTCTGAGTCAGAGTGGACAGAGCAATATCCCGCAAAGGCTCAAAAGGAGGAGCCTGAAGAGCAGAGAGAACCAAATTCAAATCCCAAACAGGGAGCAACGGCTTCCTAGGAGGCCGCAGATGCGAAACCCCCTGGAAAAAAGTCTTGACCAAAGGATGACTTACAAAAGACCTCCTGATAAACGATAGACAAGGCAGAGACCTGCCCCTTCAAAGTACTCAGCTGAAGACCAGAGTCCAGCCCTGATTGAAGAAATTCCAAAATCCTAGAAACAGAAAAGACCCGGCAAGGTAAAGACCTAGCCTCACACCAATCAATATAAGATCTCCAAGACCTATAATAGATGGAAGAAGAGGATCTCTTCCTGGCACTAATAAGAGTCCGAATGACCGAATCCGAAAGACCCTCCTCCTTTAAGATGGAGGTCTCAGCAGCCAAGCCGTCAAAGCCAGCGTTGGTAAACTGGGGTAACACAGTTGGCCCTGAGTGAGAAGATCCGGCCGAAGAGGCAGATCGAACTGATCCACCGCCAGACGAACGATGTCTGCGAAACGCACCAGCCTTGGCCACCTTGGGGCCACTAGAATGGCGGGAACTCCTTCCAGAACCAACTTTCGCAGCACCCTGCCTAGCATGGGAATCGGAGGAAACAGATAAAGAAACCCCAGGTCCCTCCAGCTCAGGGACATGGCATCCGCCGCCAGAGCCAGAGAATCCTGAGACAGCGACACGAATGTCGGAAGCTTGTGATTGTGACGAGAGGCAAACAGATCCACCTCCGGCGTCCCCCACCGGAGACAAAGCGACCGAAACTCCCGGGGATGGAGAGACCATTCCCCCCGGTGAGACGAACACCGGCTCAGAAAGTCCGCCTCCGTGTTTTCCACTCCTGGAATGTACACTGCCGAGATGCAAGGGACATGAGTCCCTGCCCAAACTAGAATCAGAAACACCTCTCTGTGAGCACCCAGACTGCGAGTCCCTCCTTGGTGATTGATGTAAGCAACCGCCGTCCGATTGTCCGACCGAACCTGAACCGGCAGGTCCTGTAAATGCTGCGTCAAGTGAGACAGAACCAACCTGATGGCTCTCAACTCCAGAACAATGATGGGCAAGTGGGCTTCCTGAGGGCCCCGCCGCCCCCGGAACCGAAGATCCTTCCAGAAAACTCCCCATCCTGACAAACTGGCGTCCGTGGTGACAGTTTCCCAAAGCGGGGTCAGAAATAACCTACCCTTCAGAAGATTGTCCGAGACCATCCACCACAGAAGAGACTGCCGAACCCGAGGGGACATCCGGAAGGACCGATCCAACGACCGCGGTCGCCGGTCCCAAGACACCAAAAGATGAAGCTGAAGCGTCCTTGTGCGAAAATGAGCAAAAGGCACCGCCTCGAAGGAGGCTACCATCAACCCCACCAGTCTCATCCCCAACCGGACGGACAGGCAAGGATTGGATATAAGAAACTGCGCCAATTCCTGAATCGAGAGAACCGTGGGCTGAGACAGAAACACTTTGTGTTGACAAAAATCCAAGGACATCCCCAGGAAGGACACCACCCTGGCCGGAGCGAGGGAGGACTTGGGATAGTCGATCACCCAGCCGTCACTCTCCAGAGAGGACACCACCGACCTGGTGTCCGTTTTCGATAGACCGAAGAAAGGAGCCATGATGAGAAGGTCATCCAGATAAGGCACGATGCGAATCCCCTGAGCCCTGAGAAGGGCCATCACTACGGCCAGCACCTTGGTGAACACCTTTGGAGCCGAGATAAGGCCTGATGAGCCGGAAAGATAGGAACATGAAGGCAGGCAGCCTTGATGTCTACGGACGTCATGAAGTCCCCCTGCCGAAAAGAAGTGAAGGCAGAGCGCAGAGTTCCCCTGCGAAATTTCCAAGAACGTATAAACCTGTTGAGGAACTTCAGATCCAGGATAGGACGCACGGATCCATCTTTCTTAGGCACTGTAAAGAGATTCGAATAATACCCGAGGCCCACAACCGAGGACAGATGACTGCCATGTCCAGAAGATTTCTTACCGCCGCCAGGAGCCCCTGCGCGGCCAAAGGATCCGTGGGCACATGAAACCTGAAAAACCTTGGAGGAGGTCGGGACTCGAACTCCAGCTTGTAACCGGACGACACCACCTCCCGAATCCATCTAACTGAGACCGCCTGGTCCCTTACCTGGGAGAGGTGTCGCAACCGTCCCCCCACCCGCATGGATGAGGGCGCCCCCTCATTGCTGAGCGGGCCTGGCAGCGGGTGTTGGCTTGGAGCCCCAGGAGTGACCGGGACGGCCTCTACCCTGGTTCCAACCGGCACCCCGAAAAACAGGGAAACACCGCGCCCCTGCCGGCTCTGGCTCCCCGAAAGGAGAGATTAAAAGAAGCGCCCCCCCCCCCCGAAAGGAACGGCATAGTCACTTGCTCTGAGGCAACTTACCTCCCCTGGCAACAGAATCCAATTTCTCACCAAACAGTCACAAACCCTAAAAAGGGAAGAGTCATGATGGTCTTTTTTTTTTTTTTTTTTTTAAATAAAAATCAGCAGTCCATTGCCGCAGCCACACCAACCGCCGGATAGCCATCCAACAAGGCCGCGGTCCTACTACACATCACCGTGGCATCAACCTGAGCGGCAAGAACAAACGATTCACAACGCTTGAGAGCCTCAAACTCTTCACAAACAGGATCAAGGCCCGACGGCAAGTCCCTGATAAAGGACCTTGCAGCCAACATCAAAAGTGCCGAAGCACAAAAACCAGCCACAAAACCGAACCAAAACCGACAAAGGCGTGGCTAGCCAGCTGGTCACTCCGGCGATCCTCACCATCCTAAATAGTAGTACAGTCAGGAGAGTGCAACACAGCCGTGTTGGACAGCCCCAAAACCGGAGCATCGACCACAGGGAAGAAGACCATCGCTTAACCAAGTCCGCCGGGAAAGGATACTCTTTATCCCAACTAGGCGTAACACCAGCAAAACGGGTAAGCTGCACCCATTCCTTAAGTATGACATCCTCAAAAATTCGTGGACTGGGAATTCCAAGCGTGGCTAGTCCACGTCAATTAACTCACCCTTAGGCGTAGGAACCGACTCAACAATTGAGCCAATATTGAAGGGGTGTCGAAGGCCACCCCAGCAACCTGGTCACCCGCAGCGCCGGGCAATTGCTGGACATCAGGCTCATCCAAATCCTCAAAGAGCTCCCCCTCCTCAGCCGGGGGGCAATCGGCCCAGTCCAAGGACTTAAACACATCAACATCGTGACCCTGCGGAGCGGGGGAAAGTGTTTCCGCTTAGCCAGGGCCCTCTGAGCAACCACCGCGGAAAACGTTATCTCAAGGCTGGCCAACCCGGCGCACACCTCGGAATGCGAATCCCCACCCATGACCACGTCACATGGGGTCCGGAACAGGCGGGGAGGGGTAGGTGATGACACGGGCGGCGAGGAGCCAGAAGCCGGAGTACCGGACTGGCGCTTAATATTCCACCGTACACATGGAATGCATATTATGACAGCATCCCCTGGGAGAGGAGCCCCACAACCCCCAAATAGCCTGAATTGCCCCAAGGGCCGTTTCCGTTATACTAGAAGCCTCCATAATGGTGAAATTATGGTATTCGCAATTACCCAGGGATTTATGCCATAAGCGACCCGGGATGCCCCTTTTAAATGTCCCGTGTGGGGGGATTTGTAATTATAAAGGGACAGTACCCCAACTAGCCAAGCATCTAAAAACCGGGAGACCCCTTCAGTATGGGAACCCAGGATCTGCAATGGAAAAGAAGACATTCACTCCATGGCCCATAGACAATCAAACATGCAGCAGCACAGGAATAAAAAATGCTAATTATGCACAACAAAAACTAACGGGCAACTAAATGCATACATATTAAAAACATATTAAAACATAAGGACAGAGTGGGATTCGAACCGGCACCGTTGGGGAACAAACTCCATAAGCGTATGCTCTAACCGCTGGACCGTGTAGCCGGCTACCAATTCATTGAGGGAATACTTCCAAAAGCGCTATATCAACAGCGTACATGTGCCCCACAACAAGAATAAACTCACCACGGCGGCAGAAGGCAGCGTACTCCCATCGCAGTATGCGATTGCGTCAAGATGGGGGGGGGGAAGAATGAACGAGGAAGAGAAGAAGAAGAAGGGTGGGCCGTCTCAAGCGCGCGAAGCGATCCGGCCCCGCCCCCCCTTCCCGGACACAGTGCAGCGCGGGCCGCGCGAGACGCGGCCCCGCCAGACAGCCGCATAACACCACACAAGTGGAGGCAGCGGGCACCGCACACACATGGCGCCCAGCCTCACCTCCGCACCTTACCAAAAACCTGTGCAAAACGGGAGCGGGCAGAAAAGTGACAAAACGCGCCGCCCAAACCCCGCCCCCCATCAAGGCAGAACCTACCCAGGCACGAAATAGTAGTACAGTCAGGAGGCACCATACAACCGCCCACCGCCTGAGGTGGGGAGGCTTTCCAAAATCCACCTCATGTCAGTAAAATAAAAATACAAGCACAAACACACAGCAATCACACTCAGCAAGTACTAGTAATCACATAGCGCCCCCCCCCCCCCCTCTTTCTAGCGCAGGGAGAAAGGGACCAAGCGGGGGACAGGGACAGCACCAATAAGGTGACAGCGGGACGGGGCATCCCAAATCCGGATCACCAGGCCGGATAACCGCGTTGCCCCACGTGTGGGGTCTAGCGGAGGAGCTAATCTCCTAGGCACCATTAGGTGCCATCTACCATTACCCAGCCAACAGCCTAAGCTGGGAGGCTTCTATTGTTATCTATTAGGCAAACAAAAAAGGGCTGGGCAGAAATAGACCAGAAAGGGGGGGCCGGGGTGTTACTCCGGCTACCTGCAAGCAGGAGACTTCTTTCTTCTGTCTTGTCGCCATCTTGCAGAGAAGAAACACTGGGGGAATGAGTGAGAGGTACCAGGAATGTATAGACCAGGAGGGGCTTGTTTTTCATGACTTCTCTGCACGTCGCCACCTGCTGGTGGAGTTACCCAAGTGTAATAATTAATGATTGAAGTGGGGTGTGTGACATACTTAGAATATCCTGGGTGTTGGTCCACTTTAAGCACAAGAGTCTAACAATCTGTGTATAGAGTGAATTCTGAGACATATAAGACAATGTGTTTGTACAAAGGAATTCTTTTTAATCATGTATACAAGTAATTAAATGTTATATGTCTTTATCCATACGCAATTAATGATTTATCGGGCGTGGTTTGATGTTGGTAGAGCCCCTGATCCCTAAGGGATTTTGGAGGGGAGGCCCAATTTATCCCCATTTTCCTCTGGTTGTCTCACGTAAGAAGTGGGCCTACCATCTATACCAGCCCTAGTTGTCATATTGCACTCTTGCTGTGTTGGGAGTGCAATTTTTTAATTTTTTTGTAGTTTTCCACATCCATTGGGAGAGTCGTTTCTTCAGTGGGTTGTAAGGAACCCACAATTCTTTATTTTTGATTTACAGCTGCCCTTCTATCATTCCCCAGTGGTTAAAAAGCAGTACTCAATAAAAGAGGGCAGGTCGGAAGGCCTAAGAATATAAGAAACCATGTTACCTCACATAGCTTCAGCTTGAACTCTCTCTAATGCAAAAACTAGAAGAACTAGAGTACTATGAACAAAAATGGTTGATTACCATTTTACCAGGCATACAGGACATAATGAACACAAGGGTGGGGTGGGATGGCCTGGACTGGATGGATACACAAACAATTCTACAGGTGAGTTTCACAGAATTGTATTTTTCTTTTCCATCCAGTCCAGGCTGTCCCGATATCTTCACGATTGGGACATCCAAAAGCAGTGTCCAAATGGGCGGGATCCCCAGTGCGGAACAGCATGTAGTTCATTTCACTACCGCCTGAAGCACCTTTCGGCCAAAAACTGTCAGCTGAGGCCCTGACATCCACCCTGTTAAACTTTGTAAAAGTATGAACAGAAGACCAAGTTGCGGCCTTACAAACCTGTTCCACCGATGCCTGATGCTGAAAAGCCCAAGAAGCACCAATAGCTCTGGTAGAATGAGCTGTGATCCAAAAAGGGGGTTCCTTCCCCCTAGCAGAATATGCTTGTACCACCACCTGTCTGATCCACTTACTGAGAGCGGACTTGGCTGGTGGCAATCCTTTCCTAGAACCCTCTGTTAGGACAAAGAGCAAACCCGATTTCCTGAAGGATTCAGTCGCAGTCAGGTAATACCTTATGGCTTTGACCACATGCAAGGCATGGAGGGTCCGTTCTTTGGAATTAGCCGGTGCTGGACACAAGGAAGGTAAGACAACTTCTTCATTAAGGTGAAAGAGAAACAACCTTAGTCAAAAAATCAGGTTTAAAACGAAAAACCACCTTATCCCTGTGCAACTCAAAGTAGGGAGGCTTCTTACAAAGCGCGGCCAGTTCAGACACGCGACGCACCGAGGTGATCGCTACCAGAAAGACCACTTTGGGAGTCAACATAGACAATGCAGCATCACTCAGTGCCTCGAAGGGAGGACCCTGGAGAGCAGACAGCACTAGATTCAAGTCCCACACCGGTAATACTGACTTATGCGGTGGCCGGACATGGGTGACTCCCTGGAAAAAAGTCTTGATCAACCTATGGTTGGCAATGGAACCCTGGAAAAAAAAATGTCTAAAGCCGAGACCTGACCCTTGAAAAAAAAAAAATGTATCAAGCCGAGACCCGACCCTTGAAAAACTCCAGAATCCTAGAAATAGAAAATTTTCGGCAAGGAAGGCTCTTTGCCTCGCACCAAGCGATATAGGCCAGCCAAACTCTGTAGTATATAATGGAAGAAGATTTCTTCTGTGCCTGAACCATTGTATGAACAACCATAGCCGATAACCCTTTCTCCATCAGGACTGAGGTTTCAATAGCTAGGCCGTCAAAGCCAGCCTCCGTAAATTGGGGTGCCGCAGCGACCCCTGTATGAGAAGCCCTGGGTCGTCGGGCATGATGTAGTAATCTATGTCTGCAAACCAACTCCTTCTCGGCCAGCGAGGAGCCACCAGGATGGCTGGTACTCCCTCCTGGGCTATCTTGCGCAGCACTCTGCCCAGGAGCAGAAACGGAGGGAATGCATACAGAAATTTGAACTCCGTCCAAGGGATTGCCAGAAAGTCTGTTGCTATGGCCAGAGGATCTCTTGAGAGAGAGACGAACCTTGCGATTGTGTCTGAACGCAAACAGGTCCCAGTCTGGTTGACCCCGCGGAGGCACAGAGTCTGAAAAGTCTCGCTGCTGAGGGACTATTCCCCCAGGCGCAAGGAACTCCTGCTCAGGGAGACCGCCTCCTGGTTTTCCACCCCGGAGATGTAGACCGCCGAGATGCAGGGAACATTCTCCTCTGAATCCGGCTTACCTCCTTGAGGGATCTCTTGCTGCGAGTCCCGTCCTGGTGATTGATGTAGGCCATAGTTGTCTGATTGTCCGAGCGAACCTGGATCGCACGCCCTCTTAAATGGGGAGTCAAGCAGAGAAGAACCAACCGGATTGCTCTCAGCTCCTAGAGATTTATGGGCAACCGGTTCTCCTGCGGACCCCACTGACCCTGGATCTTCTGGGTCTGCCAAGCGCCTCCCCAGCCTGTCAGACTAGCATCCGTGGTAACTATCTCCCAATGGGGAGTCAGGAAAGACCTGCCCACCAGCAGGTTCAGAGAGTCCAACCATCACAAGAGGGACTGTCTGGCCGGGGGGGCACAGCGCAAATCCTTGTTCCAGAGATTCCTGCGACCGATTCCAGACAGTCAGCAAGTTCAACTGAAGAGGTCTCATGTGAAATTGGGCGAAGGGCACCGCCTCGAAGCACGACACCATTAAGCCCACCAATCTCATCCCCAGATGTACCGACGGCTGTTGACAAGTCAGCAAGGCCTGCACTTGCGCCTGGAGTCCCAAACCTTCTGCTGAGGCAGAAAAACCTTGACCTGAGCGGTGTCTATCATCAGTCCCAGGAACAATCTCACTGCTGAAGGCATGATAAACGACTTGGGGTAATTGATTACCCCAAGTCGTTTGGGTTGACAGCAGCGTCCGAATATCGCCCTCGGCCTCCTGAAGGGACCAGGCCGAAATCAGCAAGTCATCCAGATAGGGTAACACACGAATACCCTGACTCCTCAGGATGGCCATGATGCCCGCCAGCACCTTGGTGAACACACGGGGGGCTGAGGATATGCCGAATGGGAGTGCTACAAACAGGTAATGTTGATCCTCCAGTGCAAACCTCAGGAACTTCTGATGTCCCTGGAAAATCGGGATGCGCATATAAGCATCCCCGATGTCCACCGTGGTCATGAATTCGCTGGACCGAAGCGATCTCACTGCCGACCGCAACGTTTCCATGGAATGTCTGACTTGTTGAGACTCTTCAGGTCCAAGATCGTCTGTAGCGTTCAGTCCTTTTTGGTAACAGTGAACAGGTTGGAGTAGAAACCCGACCCTGTTCCTGCCGGGGTACAGGGCAAATCACACCTATCCACAGGAGGTGTTGAACAGCCGTTCTAAAAGCCTGAGCTTTTAGGGGGGTTCGGGATATCCTTGAACGGAGGAATTTTGTGGGTGGCCTGGCTGTCAGCTCTATCTTGTAACCGGAGGACACCACCTCCTGAATCCACCGATCCAAGAAGTGCCGCCTCCAGATCTGAACAGCAGAAGCCGTCCCCCCACCCGTATGGGTGAGGGCACCCCCCTCATGCCCAAGTAGGCTTGGCTGGGGGTTTGGGCTTAGCTTCCCAGGAGGAGTTGGGCCGGCTGCGGGACCTACCTCTGCCCCAGGTATTTCTGTGGCTACCTGGAAATGAAGATCCTCTTCCTCCTCGAAAGGACTGATAAGAAGAGGGGTTCCGAAAGGACCGAGCAGGCTTTCCTCTCTGAGGGAGCTTACCATCCTTGACCAAGAGGTCCAGGCGCTCCCCAAACAGCCGGCTTCCCACAAAAGGCAGACTTGTGAGGGACTTATTGGCAGCCGACCACCGCTTCATCCAGAGCGAGCGGTGTAAGCAACAAGGAAGGCTGAAATTCTGGCGCCAAGCCTGACCACATCACCCATGGCAGTAACAACAAAGCCAATAAAATCCAAGCAGGCCTTGAGTTCCTTATACTCCTCCGCCCGCTTGTGAGCCTTAGGTCTAGCCACAAGGTGTCTCACCTTTCTCCTGTTGGCTAGTGAAACGATTGCCGAGGCACACGCCGGGCGAAAGAGAGCACCAGCAAAGGTGAAAGCATGGCAGACCAGCTGATCCATGCGCTCGTCTGCCGGCTCACATAATGAAGCATTGTCAGGTGACAGCATAACAGTGGTATTGGACAAGCCTGAAACGGGAGGGTGACACCATAAACGAACCAATTCAGCAGGAAAAGGGTACCGCCTATCCAGGCCCTTAGGGACCAATGGTAATTTGTTGGGCCTTTCCCATTCCTTAAGGATCATGTTAGAAAAATGAGGCTGCTCACGGAAGACCCGTCTTTACCTCTCAGGCCGAAATAAATCAAGCTGCTTCCACTTAGCCACTCTGGGAGGAACAATGTGTAAGGTATCAAACACGGAAGAGAGCAAACTCTCCCAATCATCCGGGAGACAAGAATCCTCATCCGAGGAGGAACCAGAGAAGCTGTCACCAGCGGAAAACTCCACCGTTGAAAGTGAATCATCTGGCAACTCACCTTCCTCCACAGATCCCAAGAAATCATAAAAATCATCATCCGAGTAAATCGGCTTCAGATGCCGCTTCTTACTCGAGGCCTTCTTAGGGGCTGTCATTGAGATCTGTTTCTCGAGACTAGCCAGCCTGTGCGCAAAATCCGTATGAGACCCCTTGCTGGCTCCCCCTTCACTAGAGGCCAACTGCAGCAGCGGAGGGTCCGGAGAGGCGGATGGTAACGCAGGGCTAGGGTCAGGAGCGACCGCCCGCTCATGGTCCAAAACAATGCCTTTGGTGCAAGTGGGACAAATAGTACTGAATCCGCCCAGAGGATTCCTTCTGCACAAGGGGCAGAGCCTGTCCTGCCCAAATGGGGCCCCCGGCTCACTATCCCCTGAAGCCTCCATTATGGTGATTATGAATAGTAAATTTTAATAAGGCTACTAGACGCTAACGGCCTAAGCCTAATAACCGATCCCTCTAATAATGGGGACCGGGAGGAACCACAACCCTTAACCTTAGCCCACGATCTAAAACAAAAAGGAGAGAGAGAGCAATTACATTACAACCCCATGTCAGACCTTAACATAGAAGATATATGGCAAAGATGCGCAAGTAAGCAAAAAGAGGGACTCACAACACCACAACCGAACAGGGATCACAGCCAGCGTTCCGTCAGCAAGGACAAGAAACGCCGCTTGTCAAGGCGGCGGTCCCCCTCCCCCCATCTCAGCAGAAGCCGCACACGGCGTGCGGAGGAGGCCGGTGGGGTGCGACTTCCGGCGAGAGGCGCGCGCCCCGGACAACACCGACGGCGGAGCGCAGGGAGGTAAGTAAGGAGATCAGAGACCGCTCCTCGCTGCGCAGTCAGTGAGGAGCGCAAGTGATAAAGTCGCACCAAAATATGCAGCACACACATACAATAAAGCAGTGGGCAGGGAGAGACATATATAAGCAAATATATACAAGTGGTACCCCATCAGGCTCACCATAAGGTCTGTGGCCCAGTGCATGTGCTCTGCCGAACGCCACAGACCCCGGCGTTCACCCTACCGTCACGGATCCCCGTAGCAGCCAAGGGCTGGGAGGCAGAAGTGGGTCAGAAGAGATCCGCGGGAATAGGGTCCTGCAGCAACCAACAGGCTAGGTGGCCCCGCTCTGCTGCCGAATTCTGAGAGAGAGTGACTAACCATCTTATGCAGCCAACTGCAAGATGAACAACTGGGGAATGATAGGAGGGGCAGCTGCCTTTATAGGGGGCCGGGAGGAGCTACATCTTTGATCTTGCAGTCAAGCGCCCCCTAGGGACGAACACCCAATCGTGATGATATCAGGACGGCCTGGATGGAAAAGAAAAACAAGTATTTAAAGCGTCCCCTGAATTGCTGCCCCCATGAAGAGCACCTTTTGTCAATTTTCACTGCTCCTGCTTCACTCTAATCTCAGATAATGGCACCTGTTTTAGCTGTAAGGCTCCGCCTCCTCCATTCATTGTCACTGTTGTGTGTGGCAATGATGTCATAGCCGTACCTATGCAATGACTGATCTCCGAGGGACAGCAAAGACACAGTGCTCCAGGACAATTCAAAAAGTGAAAGTATCTATTTCTAGTTCTACACCCTCAGAGGGGAGAATCGGCAGGGGCTTTTGGCAAATGTATTTACAAGCTCAGTGGGTTTTGGTCCGCTTTAATGGTCTTTATTTAAAAACTCAGGTATGAAAAGCTTGTTAACGTTGACCAAAACCCAGGATTTTCACTTTCATCCCGGCCTTTGGTTCACCCCTATGCCCCACTCTGTGAAACCCCCCCCAAGTCATCCTTCTGATTTTACCTTTACTCGAGCCCAGGACACATGCATGATGGGTGGCAGCATTGCATCCTTTTCCAGCTGTGCACGTCGTAACTGAATGGCTGTGTGTGGCTGGGATTCCATTCAGCGTCTTCAGCTGCATCAAAAATCATCCTACCTGCATCTACTGCCTTTTACTGAGCCTTTAAACATCCAAGATGGCGGCACATGGAGTCTCAGACAGCCTGCAAACAGGAAGTGTCTTCTGACTGTGCCACTCTGCATTCTGGGATTGCTGTCCTTTTCCTGACTCCAGCTCTGCTCTGTCTGTGCAAAGCACAGTTATAACCCCGCCCCCTGTACATTTGTCTCCCTCTCCTCGGGATGTGATGCTTCTGAGGCAAGATGGCGGCGTCCGTATCCTAGAGTCCTGAACAGAGTAGCAGCCCAATGGTGGAAAGAATAAAAAGTATGTGACCAAAAATCTATTCCTCAGCATCTAAAATTAATACATTTTAAAGGTTTGGGCTTTTTATTAAATTATGCTGAAGGTCCAGAGAAGCTGATTGGACAAGAGCCGCATCTGCACTATATGCTTGAGTAAAGGAAAGAACAGCAGACGGTGTGTGTGTGTTCACACAACGGGACATCCCAAACTGGGGTGCCCCAGGGGGGCAGACCAAAACCCGCGATTGTAAGAACCACAGGTTTTGGTCCACTTTAATGAATGCCTTACACAGCAGAGCTGCTTTTTAATAAGGAAGGATCAGTTACAAAACATTTGTCTACAGCTGCCCTATTATTGGTGGCGCTTCCTCGCCGTCCTGGAGCAGCTTCTAGATCCAGAAGCAGATCAGCATTAGCCGGATGACCACTGTGTTAGCACTGATAACATCATTTTATTAAACAACTTCCTATAATGACATAACAGGGTGAAGTCCATATACAGAAGTCAGGCGCGGGGGCGTTCTCAGAAGAAGAGGCCCCTCATCCGCCTCCCGATCCCCTGCCGGTCGTACAGGATGTTGAACTTGTTGACAAACTGGTTCATGGTGTTGCAGGTCTTGGTGATGGTCCCCAGGTAGGACATCAGGCCGACATCATTGCATTGCTGGAAGAGGAGAGGCAGGGGTTAGACCCTCATACAAGCATCTAACCAATCAGCAACGGTCATGTGACTCTTCAGACAACAGGTGACCGGTTTTTCCATGCATGAGCAGTTGCCTCTTCGTAGAAAATGAAACAGAAGCTAAAGAAACACCCCGGCTTCCTCTGTACTATGTACCCGGCAAATCTGACGTCTCCCTGGGGAAAAGCTAGTCCTAAGTGTTTTCTTACTTTTGAATTGACCAAACCGAGTGGACCAAAGCCGAGGATTTTGACTATTCTTGGTTTTGGTTCATGCCCCGCAATCTAAACGGAAGATGATGGCGCTATATTAATAAATAATAGTAATAATATTGTGAAACCCCCCCAGATCACCCGAAGAAACTCACATCTTCCCAGTCCTACGGCGTATGTGTGGCACGCTCGTCCAATCAGCATGCTCGGAGCCGCAGAGGTCACGCCATCTAAGACGGCTTCTAAGGCCAGCGGCTCTGAGTGTGCTGCCGGCCGCATCCCCCACTACCCTCTAACAGGGAGAGTGCCTACCCTGGCCATTCACAAATGGCTGGAGCGGGCATGTGCCCTGCTAGAGGGAATAGCGGAGAGGCGGCCCGCACATATGCCGTTGGATCAGGGAGCAAGGTAAATTACCGGGGCGACCTGGGGGTTTCACACAGCGGGAGGGAATCCATCTATGAGATTCACGGGCCTACCAAGCTGGGTTTTGGTCCACTTTAAGCCTTTACATATCATTATGGGACCTGGGGGAGGTCTCTGTGACCAGATGGGCACAGAAGGGTCTTAAAGGGCACTTCAGGCCCTGGGTAGAAAATTAAGATACCCCCCCCCCCACTCTGCCCCCTCCTATTAGCGCTAAATCACATGTAATAGCTTAAATTTAAAAAAAACTAAAATAAAAAAAAAACAACTCACCTACACCCCAAATCCAGCATCAAAGGCGGCGGTGCCACAGATGCCGCAGCAATCGCCCGCCACCATGGCTTGAAGTCCCGACCGGCCGCTGAGAGACAGAGCTCTCCGCATTGTACGCGCTCCCGCCTATTCATGTAAATAGGAAGGCGGGAGCGTTCATGATGGCGGAGAGCAGCGGCTCCCAGCAGCGAATGGCGGCGGGTGATCGCCATGGCACCATCAACTTCACTGCTGGATTCAGGGTAAAGGAGAGTCTTTTTTGATTTTAATTTAAATGTGATTTAGTGCCAATAGGAGGGGGCATCTTAAAGCAGACCAAAACTCTCATTTTTAACTAGCATCCCCTGAATTGCTCCCCCCCCCCCATGAAGAGTAACTTTTGCCAATTTTCACTTCTCCTGCTTCATTCTAATCCCAGATAATGGCGCCTGTTTTAGCTGTAAAGCTCCGCCTCCTCCATTCATTGTCACTGTTGTGTGTGGCGATGATGTCATTGCTGCACCTATTCAATGACTGATCTCCTGCCATTGTACAAAGAGGAACAGCAAAAAGAGTGTGTTCCAGGACTATTGAAAAGCAAAAATACCCATTTCTAGTTTTACACCCTAAGAAGAGAGTATCGGCAGGGGCTTTGGCCAAATGTATTTCCATGGGTTTTGGGCCACTTTAATATTCCACCCAGGGGCTGGAGTTGCCCTTTAAAGGCAACAGCAATCATAAGGCAAATCCCTGTCCCATGCGCCTCTCTTCCATTTCCTTCAGCACAGGGCCAAAATGTTTGCCCCTTCTATTTCTCTACGGTCTAACAGCCACTCTGTCCCTTGGGGCTCTCAGCATAAGAGAAAAGGGCAAGTCACAGTGGTCGCACAGCTGGATCTGACCACAGCAGAGCCATGCTCATTACTCCAAATTGGAGGTTTTGAGTTGCTTTGAAATGGCTAACTCAGTTCCCCTGGGGAAAGTTGTTCCTGGACAGGAACATTAAAGTGGACCAAAACCCTGCTGGATCGGCCCAGGAATCTATAAAAAAAAAAAAAAAAAGATTCCCGGGCCAATCCATCCCCTTCCCGCGAGGCATCCAAAATCGGGATGCCTCGCTGTGTGAAACCCCCCAGGTCCCCGGCTACACTTACCTGAATTCCGGTCCAACGGCGCATGCACGGGCCGTATCCCTCTAGCAGGGCGCGTGCCCATGCCGACCGTTTGTGAATGGCCGTGCTCAGAGCCGCTGAGCTAAGACGTCTCTTAGACACGCATAGCTCAGCGGCTCCGAGCGTGCCGTTTGGACGAGCGGCTGCACATGCGCCGTAGGACCGCGGTGAGGTGAGTTTAATCAGGAGATCTGGGGGGTTTCACATAGCGGGGCACCCCCTGATCAGGAAGTGGACCAAAACCAAGGATGGTCAAAGTCCTGGGCTTTGGTCCACTTTAAATGGGACCAATCACCGTAAATATCGCCCCTGGAGACTAAAAGACTGGGGAAAGGTTGACAGTCTTTTAAATTTAGTGAAAATTCTGGGTTTTACACTCTAATGTAGAGACTAAAAGACTCAAAGGCTGGACGTTTTACCCCCCCTGCGGCATCCTGATCCGGGATACCCTGCTGTGTGAACCCCCCCCTGCTCGAAAAAATACCATTTTGTGAATACTCACCTGTAAAATGGGTATTATAAGTATGTCACACCCCCCACTTCAAACATTAATAATTACACTAGGGTTAACGCACCGCTAGGTGGCAGCATTGCAGAGAATCTCCAAAAACTTCAACAGGCCCCTCCCGGTCTATACATACCTGGTACCTCCCAAGAACCTCCCAGTATTAGAACAGCAGTAAGACAAGGTACCAGAACCAAACAATGTAACCCTCAACGTAAAGAACTAAACTTCACCAAATAAAGAGCCAGGATACCGAAAAGGGCGGGTGAAGTGGGGTGTGTGACATACTTATAATACCCATTTTACAGGTGAGTATTCACAAAATGGTATTATTCTAAGTATGTCACACACCCCACTTCAAACATTAATAATTACACTAGGGACATCCAACAGCAGTGTCCATAAAAGGGTGGGTATCCGAACAGGCAATAACGCAGAAAAAAACTCAAACCACTGCAGCCTGCAAAACCTTGCGGCCAAAAACAGCATCCGCTGAGGCCCGCACATCAACCTTATAGAACTTAGAAAAAGTATGAACAGAAGACCAAGTTGCAGCCTTACACACTTGTTCAACCGAAGCCTGGTGCTGAAAAGCCCAGGACGCACCAACCGCACGAGTAGAGTGAGCAGTAACTCGAAAAGGAGGATCCTTCCCTTTAGCCGAATAAGCACCAACAATGGCCTGACGAATCCATTTACTAATGGAAGATTTGGCCGGAGCCAAACCCTTCCTAGGCCCACATGGCACAACGAAAAAGGCATCAGTCTTACGAAAAGAAGACGTAGCACGCAGATAGTACCTGACACAACGTACCACATCCAAGCAGTGCAAAGCACTCTCCTTGATATTCTTAGGCTTCGGACACAAGGAAGGAAGAACAATGTCCTGGTTAAGATGAAAAGCAGAGACCACTTTAGGGAGAAAATCTGACTTGTATCGAAAAAACCACTTTGTCCTGATGATCCTCAAAATAAGGAGCCTGAATAGACAAAGCTGCCAACTCCGAAACACGCCGAACCGAAGTGATGGCCACCAGAAAGGCAACCTTCTGAGTAAGAATGGACAAAGGAACATCCCGCAAAGGCTCAAAAGGAGGAGCCTTAAGAGCAGAAAGAACCAAATTCAAATCCCACACTGGGAGCAAAGGCTTCCTAGGAGGCCGCACATGCAAAACCCCCTGGAAAAAGGTCTTGACCAAGGAATGACTAGCAAAAGACTTCTGGAAAAAAAATAGACAACGCAGAAACCTGCCCCTTCAAGGTACTCAGCTGAAGACCGGAGTCCAGCCCCGACTGAAGAAACTCCAAAATCCTAGACACAGAAAAGACCCGGCAAGGCAAAGACCTAGCCTCACACCAATCAATATAAGATCTCCAATACCTGTAATAGATGGAAGAAGAAGATCTCTTCCTGGCACTAATCAGAGTCTGAATGACCGCATCCGATTCAGCAGCCAAGCCGTCAAAGCCAGCGTTTGTAAACTGGGGTAACAAAGTTGACCCTGAGTGAGAAGATCTGGCCGAAGAGGCAGATCGAACTGATCTACGGCCAGACGAACGATGTCCGCGAACCACACCCGCCTTGGCCACCTTGGAGCCACGAGAATGGCGGGAACTCCCTCCAGAACCAACTTTCGCAGAACCCTGCCTAGCATGGGAATCGGAGGAAACAGATAAAGAAACCCCAGGTCCCTCCAGCTCAGGGTCATGGCATCCACCGCCAGAGCCAGAGGGTCCCGGGACAGGGACACAAAGGACGGAAGCTTGTGATTGTGACGAGAGGCAAACAGATCCACCTCCGGCGTCCCCCACCGGAGACAAAGTGACCGAAACACCTGGGGATGGAGAGACCACTCCCCCCGACGGGACGCACACCGGCTCAGAAAATCCGCCTCTGTGTTTTCCACTCCCGGAATGTAAACTGCCGAGATGCAAGGGACATGAGTCTCCGCCCAGACCAAAATCAGAGACACCTCCCTGTGGGCACCCAGACTGCGAGTCCCTCCTTGGTGATTGATGTAAGCAACCGCCGTCTGATTGTCTGAGCGAACCTGAACCGGCAGACCTTGTAAATGATGCGTCAAGCGAGACAGAACCAACCTGATGGCTCGCAATTCCAGAACATTGATGGGCAAGTGGGCCTCCTGAGGGTCCCACTGCCCCTGAAACCGAAGATCCTTCCAAAAACCTCCCCAGCCTGACAAACTGGCATCCGTGGTGACAGTTTCCCAAAGTGGAGTCAGAAACGACCTGCCCTTCAGAAGGTTGTCCGAGACCAACCACCACAGAAGGGACTGCCGAACCCGAGGGGACAACCGGAAGGACCGATCCAACGACCCCGGACACCGGTTCCAAGACGCCAAAAGATGAAGTTGAAGAGTCCTCGTATGAAACTGAGCAAAGGGAACTGCCTCGAACGAGGCCACCATCAACCCCACCAGTCTCATCCCCAGACGAATGGACGGATGAGGATGGGAGAGGAGCAGCTGGACCAATTCCTGAATCATCAGAACCTTGGCCTGAGGGAGAAACACTCTGTGCTGGCAGGAGTCCAACGACATCCCCAGAAAGGTCACCACCCTGGCCGGAACCAGCGAGGACTTGGGGTAATTGATCACCCAGCCGAACCTCTCCAACATAGACACCACCGTGCTGGTGTCCCCCTCTGCTTGACTGAAGGAAGGAGCCATGATGAGAAGATCATCCAGGTAAGGCACAATGCGAATCCCCTGAGCTCTGAGCAGGGCCATCACCCCCGCCAACACCTTGGTGAACACTCTCGGAGCAGAGGTGAGGCCGAATGGAAGAGCCACAAACTGAAAATGCCGATCCCCCACCACGAAACGAAGGAACCGCTGATGAGCAGGAAAGATCGGCACGTGCAGGTACGCATCCTTGATGTCTATGGACGTCATAAATTCCCCCTGCCGAAGCGAACCGATCGCAGACCGCAGGGTTTCCATGCGGAACTTCCGAGGACGAATAAACCTGTTGAGAAACTTCAAATCCAGAATAGGACGGAAGGACCCGTCCTTTTTGGGAACCGTGAAGAGATTGGAGTAAAACCCGCGCCCTACCTCTGAAGAAGGAACCGGGCAAATGACAGCTAAATCTAGAAGATTCCTTACTGTCGCCAGGAGCCCCTGCGCGGCCAAAGGATCCAAAGACACCCGAGACCTGAAGAACCTTGGAGGAGGACGGGACTCGAACTCCAACTTGTAACCGGCCGAAACCACCTCCCGGATCCATCTGTCCGGGACCTCCTGGTCCCACACCCGGGAGAAAAGTTGCAACCGTCCCCCCACCCGAACGGGTGAGGGCGCCCCCTCATTGCTGGGTGGGCTTGGCAACCGGCTTGGGCTTGGCACCCCAGACGCGAGTGGGACGGCCACGGCCTCTGCCCCTATTCCAACTGGCGCCCCTGGGGGCCGAGGAGCCCGCACCCCTACCGGCTCCGACTCCCCGAAAGGACGGATTGAACGAGACCGTCCCCCGAAAGGAACGGCGAAATTTCTTGCGCTGAGGTAACTTACCTCCCTTGGCAACAGAATCCAGCCTCTCACCAAAAAGCCTCAAACCCAGAAAGGGCAGAGCCGTGAGCGATCTTTTAGAATTAAAATCAGCCGTCCACTGTCTCAACCACACACAGCGCCGGATAGCCACCAGCAAGGCAGTAGCCCTGCCACACATCAACATGGCATCCTCCTGAGCGGCCAGGATAAAAGACAAAAAAGAATCACAGCGCTTAAGCACAAGGGACTCATCACTGGTGGGCTCGAGATCCACCCCCAAGTCCCTGACAATAGACCTGACAGCAAAAGTCAAAAGAGCCGAAGCACAGACAGGCCTTAACACCGAACCCGCACATACAAAACCATGACGGGCAAGCTGATCAACCCGGCGATCCTCGCCGTCCCTGAGCGAAGTCGTGTCAGGGGAATGCACGACCGCCGTGTTGGACAGTCCCAAGACCGGAGTATCTACCTCAGGGGGGACAGACCAACGCTTCATCAACTCCGCCGGAAAGGGATACTTCCTATCCCAGCTAGACGGCACACCAACAAGACGTGTAGGTTGCTCCCATTGCTTGAAAACAATTTCTTCAAAATGTTGTTGGCTGGGAAACTCCAAATGCTGCTTGGACACCCCAAAAAGCTGACCCTTAGGCCTAGGAGCAACCACCGGAGGCTCCAAATCCAAAACCTCAAACATCTGGCTCAGAATGGTAGAGGAATCGAGAGGGAGGCCGTCAGCCTGATCCCCCTCAGAACCCAGCAACTGCTGAACATCAGAATCTTCTTCCTCAATGAGCTCACCATCTTCACGGGGACGATCCGACCAATCCAGATCTCCCACCACTTCCTCATCTGAATCCGGCGGAGGCGGAGACAGATGCTTCCGCTTAGCTGAAGCCTTCTGAGCGGCTATAGCAGAAAACCGCTTCTCAAGGCTGGTCAAACGGGCACATACCTCAGACTGCGAATCCCCGCCCAGGACAACGTCACACGGGGTCCGGAATAAGCGAGGGGGAGAGGGAGATGGCGCGGCTGACGACGTGCTAGGCACCGGAGTACTGGACTGCCGTGCAATGTTCTGCTGTGCACAAGGGATACACAAAAAGACATCATCTCCCTGGAGCGGAGTCCCACAACCCCCGCACACCTTGGATTGTCCCGAAGAACCATTCCCGGTATCTGTGGCAGCCTCCATGTGGTGAATTTTATGGTATTCGCAGAACCCAGGGATTTATGCGGTACGCGACCCGGGATGCCCCTTAATAACCTAACAATTGTCTAAAGATTGTCACAAGATCCTGACCCAGGGGAATAGCATAAAAACCCTTATAAAAATATATAAATATATATAATGAAAAACACCCCCCACGAGCCAGGTATATAAGACCGGGAGAGCCCTGCCAGACGGGATCCCAGGATCTGAAAGACACAAAGGGAGAGGGACAGGCGTCAATCCAGGCACAATAATACCTAAACCAACATACAACATAACATACAAGCCCCCCCCCCCCCCCTCATTAACCATAGACACAGGAAATGGTTAAAATACACAACCAGCACTTTAAAGATGTGCAGGAGCGAGGAGGCAGGAGGAGGAGGGGACGTAATACAGGGGGCCAGGCCACCAACTTTATGTGAGCATCTGCAAGAAAAACTAAAACTCCTACCTGAACGGGACTCAGCGCAGCAAGGCACCGCAGAAGATGGCGGCCCGCAACACAGCTCAGCGACGTGAGGGAGGGGAAGACGAGCCCCGGGAGCGCGGGAGCCGAGAAGGCCCCGCCCCTCCGGGACAACCAATCAGCGCGCGGCCCGCGCGCGGCCCCGCCCCCTTGCAGTGTCAGCGCCAGCAAGCAGAGAGCCTCTAAGACGGGACCGGCGGAGCAACCTGCCGGTTCCCAAGTGCGCACAAAAAGACACAGACCCACACACTGATCTCCTCTGTTCCCCCCCTGAGCAGACCGGACACGCAGGCTGCAAGCGCCGATCACGGCGCTCGGCCACAGGCGGGACCGCGGCGCAGCGCGCCGCGAGGCCCCGCCCCCCCCGGCTCCTGAGGGGAGAGAACCCTTCACGCTGACAGAGTGACACACAAAACAGATCCGCAATAAAAATTAGCCACAGTAAACAGCGCATAAGCCCTCACAAAGCAGCAGCGCAGCATCACACTCACACAACATGTCACCGGTCCCAAAACGCGCCCCACACCCCAGAATGTGGAATAACTAAAATCCCAGGGCTAGGCACATCCTGACCGCTAACCTCCTATTAAATGGGGGCATCCCACATCCGGATCACCACTCCGGGAATCCCGCTATGACCCGCAATGAAGGGTCGAGCGGAGGAGCTAATCTCCTAGGCACCAATGGTGCCGGCTACCTTTTGCCCGGCCTACAGCCGAAGCTGGGAGGCTGCCAGTAAATAGATATACTATCAAACACGAGCCGGGCAGAAATAGACCACGGGGGGGGGGGGGGGGGGGCGGGGGGATACCCCGGCTACCTGCAAGCAGGAGACTTCTTTCTTCTGTCGTGTCGCCACCTTGCAGAGAACAACACTGGGAGGTTCTTGGGAGGTACCAGGTATGTATAGACCGGGAGGGGCCTGTTGAAGTTTTTGGAGATTCTCTGCAGACAGGCTGTGGGCGCTAACACGCCTCGGTCCACAGGACAACTGGGGGGGGGGGGGGAGGGGGGGTAGCTGCGGCCACTCCGACTCCATATACCGGTCTAAACAGTGCTACGGGCCATATATTAATATGCACATTGGCCATCCCTGGTTAGGCAACAGCCCACACATGCACCACTAAGATGCAGGATAGTGAAAATCCCGGGTTTGGTTCACTTTAAAGTGGACCAACACCCAGGGGTGATCGGCCCGGGAATCTATAAGATTCCCGGGCCGATCACCTCACTCACCGCGGGACATCCGAGATCGGGATGTCCCGCGGGGTGAAACCCCCCAAAAAAACCCCAAACTCCTTACCTGATCCGCCGCCGCTGCCTCCCGAGAGTGACGTGCGGGAGGCAGCGGCGGACGCGCTGACTTGGACGCCGCTGTCACCCGCTTGGACGTCGGCGGGGATTGGACGGCGCGGTCACGTGGGAGCGGGGAGAGGTGAGTTTTTTGGGGTTTCTGGGGGGTTTCAGAGAGCGGGACACCCCCGATCGGGGTGCCCCGCCGAAGTGGACCAAAACCCAGGATAGTCAAAATCCTGGGTGTTGGTCCACTTTAAAGATTTGGACTATCCTGGGTCTGGTTCTTGCCCCCGCGGCACCCCGATCGGGGATGCCCCAATGTTTGAAACCCCCCAGATCGCCTGATCCCACTCACCCTTCCCCAGTCCTACGACGCATGTGCAGCCTCTCGTCCAGTCAGCGCACTCGGATCCGCTCGCCTTAGGCCAGTTCTTGGACAGACGGGCGAGGGCAGATCTGAGCGCGCAGGATTGACTTAAACCGGACCAACACCCGTTATTACCCGTTTGTCTGGCTCTTTGCCGCTAGGAAGAAGCTCGAGGAGGCATCCAGAACGCTGGAGCCCCCTCGCACCTAAATGCACAGGACACGTAGAATACTCACCTCTCTAACGAGCCAGCACCGGGAAAGGAGTCCCACGATTGGCCGCCAGCCGGTCACGTGGGCAGGTTCTGCCGACACAGAGAACGCGACTACAGCCCACGTGACCGGCCGGCGGCCAATCGTGGGACGGCTCGTAAGGAAGGCGAGTATTCTACGTGCCCCCTCGAGCTTCTTTCTAGCAGCAAAGAGCCAGACCAACACCCTTTATTGTAATAACGGGTGTTGGTCCGGTTTAAAGTGGATCAAAACCCAGGATTGTGACCATCGATGCCCCGCTGTGTGAAACACCCCAGATCACCCGAAGAAACTCACCTCTTCCCGGTCCTATGGTGCATGTGCAGCCGCTCGTCCAATCAGCATGCTCCGCGGCTGCATCCCCCACTTCCCTCCAACAGGAAGGGTACCCGCGCCAGCCATTCACAAATGCCTGGTGCGGGTACACGACCTGCTAAAGGAATATCGGGGGCGGGGCGCCTGTTGGCGCACGTTCAGGGAAATAATACCATTTTGTGAATACTCACCTTGTAAAATGGGTATTATAAGTATGTCACACACCCCGCTTCAAGATAATCATTACATGTGGGTAATATCGTCCTGAAGAGGGCGTTCCTGCAGAGATGATAGCAAAAGAAAGCCCCTCCCTGATCCATAAATACCTGGGACCTCCCACTCACTACCCAGTATACAGAAGCAGTAAGGTAAGGGACCAGGAAGAGGCAAAAATAAACAACAACCACGCAAAGTTCGCAATAAAGAGGATCCTGAATACAAAAGGGCGGGTTGAAGCGGGGTGTGTGACATACTCATAATACCCATTTTACAAGGTGAGTATTCACAAAATGGTATTATTCTTAGTATGTCACACACCCCGCTTCAAGAATCCATAACATGTGGGACATCCAACAGCAGTGTCCATAACAAGGGCAGGGATCCAAAACTAGGCAACAATGCACAACTTTAAACCACTACAGCTTGCAAAACTTTGCGGCCAAAAACAGCATCCGCTGAAGCCCGAACATCAACCTTGTAAAACTTGGAAAAGGTGTGAACAGAAGACCAGGTAGCGGCCTTACAAACTTGCTCAACAGAAGCCTGGTGCTGAAAAGCCCAGGACGCACCAACTGCACGAGTAGAATGAGCAGTAACACGAAAAGGGGGACTCCTCCCCTTGGCAGAATAGGCCCCAATGATGGCCTGACGAATCCATTTACTAATGGAAGAATTGGCAGGAGCCAAACCTTTCCTAGGCCCGCAGGGCACCACAAAGAAAGCATCAGTCTTACGAAAGGAAGACGTAACCTCCAGATAATGTTCCACAACACGAACTACATCCAAGGAATGCAATGCCCTTTCCTTGTCGTCGCTGGGATTTGGGCATAGAGAAGGCAACACAATGTCCTGATTCAGATGAAACTCCGAGACCACCTTAGGAAGAAAATCCTGCTTGAAACGAAAGACAACCTTGTCCTGATGTTTCTCGAAGTACGGAGCTGTAATGGATAAAGCTGCCAACTCAGAAACACGCCTAACCGAAGTGATAGCCACCAAAAAGGCCACCTTTTGCGTAAGAGAAGACAAAGCTATCTCATTCAAGGGCTCAAACGGAGGGCCCTGGAGAGCAGAAAGAACCAGGTTCAAATCCCAAACTGGAACAAAAGGCTTCCTAGGAGGCCGAACATGTGTAACACCTTGGAAAAAGGTCTTGACTAAGGGATGAAGTGCAAAAGACCTTTGGAAGAACACCGCCAGGGCAGAAACCTGCCCTTTCAATGTACTAAGCTGGAGCCCCAGATCTAGACCATGTTGGAGAAACTCCAAAATTCTAGGAATGGAGAACTCTCGACAAGAGAAAGACCTACTTTCACACCAGTCAATATAGGCCCTCCAAGTCCTGTAGTAAATAGAAGAGGAAGAGCGCTTCCTGGCACGGATAAGAGTCTGAATCACCGCGTCAGAAAGACCTTCTTCCTTCAAGATGGCGGTTTCAGCAGCCATGCCGTCAAAGCCAGCGATGGTAAATTGGGATAGCGCAGCCGACCCTGGGTGAGCAGGTCCGGCAGCAGAGGCAGGGCGAACTGATCCTCTGCCAGTCTTACGAGGTCTGCGAACCAAACTCGCCCTGGCCACCTTGGGGCCACCAGAATCGCCGACGCACCATCCAAGGCCAGTTTGCGCAGCACTCTGGCTAGCATTGGGAACGGAGGAAACAGGTAAAGGAGCCCCAGATCCCTCCAGTTTAGAGACATGGCATCCACTGTCAGAGCCAGAGGATCCTGCGAGAGAGACACAAAGACTGGAAGCTTGTGATTGTGACGAGAAGCAAAGAGGTCCACCGCTGGGAACCCCCACCTGAGACATATCGAACGAAACACCTTGGGACTGAGAGACCACTCCCCCTGACGAGAGGAGGCCTGCTCAGCAAGTCCGCCTCCGTGTTCTCCACTCCCGGAATGTAGACTGCTGATATACACGGGACGTGGGTCTCTGCCCAGTCCAGAATCAAAGACACTTCCCTGAGGGCACTCCTGCTGCGAGTCCCTCCTTGGTGATTGATGTAAGCAACCGCCGTTCTGTTGTCCGACCGGACCTGAACTGGCAGGCCTCTCAACTGATGAGTCAAGCGAAACAGAACCAACCTGATGGCTCTCAACTCCAGAACATTGATGGGCTCGTGAGCCTCCCGCGGGCCCCACAGACCCTGAAACTGGAGGTCCTTCCAAACACCCCCCCAACCTGACAGACTGGCATCCGTGGTAACTGTTTCCCAACGCGGGGAGTCATCAGGAAGGACTGATCCAACGATAGAGGAGACTTGTCCCAAACCTTCAACAGATGAAGCTGAAGCGTCCTTGTGTGAAACTGCGCAAAGGGAACTGCCTCGAATGAGGCCACCATTAACCCCACCAGCCTCATCCCTAACCGGATGATCGGATGAGGGGTTGACAAGAGAAGCCGAACTAACTCCTGAATCAAAAGAACCTTGGCCTGGGGTAGAAACACCCTGGCCTGTGAAGTGTCCAGAGACATTCCCAGAAAGGTCAGAATTCTGGACGGGGAAAGAGAAGACTTGGGGTGGTTGATCACCCAACCGAACCTCTCCAGAGTGGACACCACCGCTCTGGTGTCCAACTCCGCTTGGTTGAAGGAAGAGGCCATGATCAGTAGATCGTCCAAATAGGGCACGATGCGGATACCCTGACCTCTGAGCAGAGCCATCACCCCCGCTAGCACCTTGGTGAACACCCGAGGCGCTGAGGTGAGACCGAAAGGAAGTGCCACAAACTGAAAGTGCCGATCCTCCACCACGAACCTGAGAAACCTCTGGTGTGCTGGAAAAACCGGAACGTGTAGATAAGCATCCTTGATGTCTATGAACGTCAGAAAGTCTCCCTGACGAAGAGAGTGAATGGCCGAACGCAGCGTTTCCATGCGGAATTTCCTCGGCCGGATGAACCGGTTGAGAAACTTCAGATCCAAGATGGGTCGGACCAACCCATCCTTCTTGGGAACCGTGAACAGATTGGAATAAAAGCCCCTGCCCCGATCTGAAGGGGGCACTGGGCAAATGACAGCCATGTCCAGAAGATTCTCCACTGCCACCAGGAGCCCCTGCGCCGCTAGAGGCTCCGACGGCATCCGAGACCTGACAAATCTGGAAGGGGGGCGGAGCTCGAACTCCAGCTTGTAGCCGGAAGACACCACTTCCCGGATCCATCTGTCCGAGACCTCTTGATCCCAGATCTGAGAGAAGTGCTGCAGCCGTCCCCCCACCCGCATGGGTGAGGGCGCCCCCTCATTGCTGAGCCGGCTTAGCAGCCGGTTTGGGCTTAGAGCCCCAACTGTATCCAGAACGGGCACGTCCTCTGCCCCTGTTTCCGAAATCTCCTCTGGAAGAGGGAAATGCAGAACCCCTGCCAGATCTCGCCCCCCGAAAGGAGGGGTTAAAGGCAGGCGCCCCCCGAAAGGGGCGGCGTTGTTTCTTACGTTGAGGTAACCTACCACCCTTGGTGACAGAGTCCAATGTCTCTCCAAAGAGCCGTAGACCAACAAAGGGTAAAGCCGTCAGTGATTTTTTGGACATAAAATCGGCCGCCCACTGGCGCAGCCACACCGACCGCCGAATAGCCACAAGCAGAGCCGAAGTCCTACCACACATCATCAAAGTATCATCCAAGGCGGTCAACACAAAGGATAGAAACAACTCGCACCGTTAAAGGCTAAGGAACTCGTTACTACCAGGACGAAGCCCGGAAGAAGTCAACAGGTCCCTGACCACAGACCTGGTGGCCAACACCATTAGCTCCGAAGCGCACACAGGCCGGATGGCCGACCCAATGCTAGTAAAGCCATCTGATCAATACGTTTATCCTCTCCATCTTTGAGAGTGGAACAATCAGGTCTGTTTAACACCGAGGAGTTAGACAACCCCAAAACCGGTGCATCCACCTCGGGGGGAGATGCCCAGCGCTTGATCGCCTCAGAAGGAAAGGGATATTTCCTATCCCACCCCTGAGGTATGCCAGGGAGCCGAGCCGGCCTATCCCATTCCTTGTCAATGATTCTATCAAAATGGCGTTGCGTAGGAAACTCCAGGCGCGGCCTGGATTCCTCAAACAATTCACCTTTCTGCTGTGACGCCTCCTCGGGAGGGGAAATATTCAGAACTTCCAGCATGAGAGACAGAGCGTGAGGAGAGTCCAAGGATCTCCCTAAATCAGAAAGCTCGGCATCAGCGCCAGCAGACTGCTCATCATCCGAAAATTCTGAACCCTCATCAACTTCCCCCTCCTCTAGCTGGGGATAATCAGACCAATCCAGATTATCTCTGTCATCAAGATCATCCACCGGCGGAGCCGGCGACAAATGCTTTCTCTTAGACGGAGCCTTACGGGCGACCGAGCTAGAGAGCATTTTCTCAAGGCTAGCCAATCTGGCACACATCTCGGATTGCAGATCCCTGCCCATGACCACGTCACACGGGGCACGAGTCAAGGCGGGAGGGGGAGTTGAGGTGGCCGGCTGTGCTGACCCCGACGCTTGGGGTTCGGACTGCCGCGTAATAGTTTGCTGTGCACATGGTATACACAGTAACACATCATCCCCAGTAATGGAAATCCCACACAACATACACTTTTTGGGATGCCCCGAAGGGGTCCCAGTCCCAGTATCCGGGGATGCCTCCATAAGGTGAATTTTGAGTGGTCGCTATGACCCAGGGAATTACGCCAGTTAGGCAACCCGGGATGCCCCTTTAATGTCCCGAGTGGGAGGATTTGTGATGCTAAAATGGACCCAGGGACCCAGGATCAGGAGAGACCTTCCAATACTACAGAAGATCCTCCTGGATAACTTTCACCTAAAAGACAGAGAGAGAGACCCATAAGACCCTACAATAAAACATGACAGATAAAGAAATAAATGAGGCCCACAGGGCCACTCACATACGCTGCGGTGAACGATCCGCCTCAGAACAATTGTGTGGCGATCTCTGAGGTGAAGTGAAGAGAAGAAGCACGGCCGTGCCAGGGGCGTGGTCTGCGCAGCCCGCGCAAAGCTGATCTGTGCCCCCTTCTGCCTAGTAACAGGGAGCTGCCTAGTGACAGGGAGCTCAGCTCCGCAGCGGCGCCAGTACAGAGGAGGGCGGAGCCGCGCCGAAAGCCCGGCTCCGCCCCCCTTCCAGTGTGAATGAAGCGTGAGGGAAGAAGTCCCTCACGCCCCAGCCCAGAGACCGGCGCCGCCGACAACCGCGGCGCCGGCTGCATGACAACGGGTGCATCCGCTATCACTAGCGGAGCACCCGCCCCGCTCGCTGCGGCGAGGAGTGAAGGAGAGAACGGGGGCTGGCCGCGGCAGAGCGCCGAGTGCCAGCCCCGCCCCCCCAACGCGCGTGAGGTGAAAAATCACCTCACAGAATGAAAAACCCCGGCACCCGGCTGCAATGACAGCCGCGGTGCTGGGACATAGTAACAAGAGACAGTAATAAAGAGAAAGTGAATAAGCTAACCCCTATGAGAGGAACCCCCAGCCCCCATAATTGGTAAAGGGAAGGGCCCCCCATAATTGGTAAAGGGAAGGGCCCCCCCCCAGGGGAAAGGTCAAGGGACGGGGCATCCCAAACCGGGATCACCTACCCGGTATGACCGCCTACCCTCTCTTTTAGGGTCTCACGGTGGAGCTCTGCTCCTCAGCACCAGAGGTGCCAATGTACCCTCGCTCGGGCCAGCAGCCAAGACTGTGGAGGCATGTAATCTGAGGTAAATTTTTGGGACAAAAGGGGTCCGAGCGGAAATAAACAACATAAGAGGCCGGGAGTTACCCCGGCTACCTGAAATCCCCCTGTGCAAGGAGGAGCCATCATCTTCTGACTTGCTCGCCGTCTGCAGAGATGGAAAAACTGGGTAGTGAGTGGGAGGTCCCAGGTATTTATGGATCAGGGAGGGGCTTTCTTTTGCTATCATCTCTGCAGGAACGCCCTCTTCAGGACGATATTACCCACATGTAATGATTATCTTGAAGCGGGGTGTGTGACATACTTAGAATAAGGTGAGTTTCCAGACGGCCTCAAGGATTTTACACTGCGGGGCATCCCGGATGGTCCGGGGGGTGGGGATTTTGCCTGCCCTGGCGTTTTAGACTCCAGGGTTGGCCTTTGTTCCACTTTAAGGCAGAGCATTCTCTTTGAGATGTTAACTGTTGGCACCTAAACTGCGAAAAGCATGGGAAAAATTACGGCAAGTAAAAGGAGTCAATTCAATGTTTACACTTACGTCATAAAAATCTGTTTTAAACTTGTCTGTGCTGAGGACGGGGAGACAGTGACACAGAGCGGAGGCCTCCCGCAGTATCTCGTGGTTAAAGGGCACCTCCCCTACAAAGAAGATAACAACAGAGCATAAATCAATGAAGGGGGGGGGGGGGGCGAGAGTGGTCAGCAACAGGCGGAGGTACTTACCAGATTCCACTGATCGGACGTACTCCAGGATGAGGCGGACTCTGCTGTGCAGCATCTTGATGGCGCTGTGCTGGGCGATAAGGTGCTCCGCCACTGCAAATATAAAACAGATACAGGTAGAGCTCACGCTATTGGTTTATACAAGTTTAACCTGTGTCCTATCAGTAGGAGAGAGAGAGGATGGAAATCAAGGACAATAGCATTTAGTACTTACCCAGCTTTCACTTTAATAATGTGCAGATCCTTACCAGTAAAAGCAGCCAACCAGAGTCAATTTTAAGAGCGGAACGCGTTTCGCACCCCCTAAGGTTACTTCATCAGAGGCCATCAAACTACAACATTGATTCGATTCCAAATAGAGATAACAATTTTAAGAACAGACCGCGTTTCGCACCCCCTAAGGTTACGTCATCAGAGGCCATCTAACTACAACATTGTTTCGATTGCAAATATACAAACGCACAAGGGTAGAGCTCATGCTATTGGTTTAACCTGTGTCCTATCAGCAGGAGAGAGCGGTCCTGTGACCGGACTAGGATGGAAATCCAGGACAATAGCATTTAGTACTTACCCAGCTGTCACTTTAATAAAGTGCAGCTCCCTACCAGTAAAAGCAGCCAACCAGAGACAATTTTAAGCATGGAACGCATTTCGCACCCCCTAAGGTTATTTCATCAGAGGCCATCAAATTACAACATCGATTTGATTCCAAACAGAGACAACAATTGGAAGCAAGGACTGCGTTTTGCACTCCCTAAGTTTACTTCATCAGAGGCCATCAAACTACAACACTGATTCGATTACAAACAGCGACAACCATTTTAAGCCCTGCAAATATGCAATGTACAAGGGTAGAGCTCACACTATTGGTTTATACAGGTTTTACCTGTGTCCTATAAGGAGCAGAGAGAGAGGTCCTGGGACCGGACAAGGATGGAAATCCAGGACAATGGCATTTAGTACTTACCCAGCTGTCACTTTAATAATGTGCAGATCCTTACCAGTAAAAGCAGCCAACCAAAGACAACAATTTTAAGAGCGGACCGCGTTTCGCAACCCCTAAGGTTACTTCATCAGTGCCCATGAAACGACAACATCGATTCGATCCCAAATAGAGACAACATTTTAAGCACAGACAGCGTTTCGCACCTTTAAGGTTACTTCATCAGAGCCCATCAAACTACAACATTGATTCGATTCCAACATGAGACAACATTAGATGCTCGGCCACTGCAAATATACAACACACAAGGGTAGAGCTCATGCTATTGGTTTAACCTGTGTCCTATCAGCAGGAGAGAGAGGTCCTGGGACCGGACTAGGATGGAAATCCAGGACAATGGCATTTAGTACTTACCCAGCTGTCACTTTGGAATAAAGTGCAGATCCTTACCAGTAAAAGCAGCCAACCAGAGACAATTTTAAGAGCGAACCGCGTTTCGCACCCCCTAAGGTTACGTCATCAGAGGTCATCAAACTACAATATTGATTCGATTCCAAACAGAGACAAGGGTAGAGCTCACGCTATTGGGTAACCTGTGTCCTATCAGCAGGAGAGCAGGACTAGGATCGAAATCCAGGACAATGGCATTTAGTACTTACCCAGCTGTCACTTTAACAAAGTGCAGATCCTTACCAGTAAAAACAGCCAACCAGAGACAACAAATTTAAGCACAGACCGTGTTTCGCACCCCTAAGGTTACGTCAGAGGCCATCAAACTACAACATTGATTCGATTCCAAGCAGAGACAACCATTTTAAGCACTGCAAATATGCAATGCACAAGGGTAGAGCTCATGCTATTGGTTTAACCTGTGTCCTATCAGCAGGAAAGAGTGGTCCGGGGACCGGACTAGGATGGAAATCCAGGACAATGGCATTTAGTACTTACCCAGATGTCACTTTGGAATAAAGTGCAGATCCTTACCAGTAAAAGCAGCCAACCACAGACAATTTTAAGCGCGGACCGCGTTTCGCACCACCTAAGGTTACCTCATCAGAGGCCATCAAACTACAACATCGATTCGATTCCAAAGAGAGACAACTATTTTAAGCACAGACTGTTTCGCACCCCCCTAAAGTTACTTCATCAGAGGCCATCAAACTACAACATCGATTCGATTTAAAAAAGAGACAACAATTTTAAGCACAAACTGCGTATCACACCCCCTAAGTTTACTTCATCAGAGGCCATCCAACTACAACAATCGGTCGATTCAGCACCGGGTGGGAAAACTCTACTAGAGAGAAAATGGGCACTTTCATTTTCTACCTTGGGGCCGATTCAGAGCCAGGTGAAAATGTACATACGGTTGCTGAATCACTCCCAAGTTAGACAGTGAATGGAAGTTTTCCCCTCTAAAAAGTGGCGTTTCCTGGTGCTGAATCGACCCTAAAGTCACAGAAGGCTGCGGTCTTTACATGCATCAAAGTCATAGTCACTTGTGATAGACACAGCCCCTCCCCTTTAATATCCATCCCTCACCTGTTGAATTCTCTCCGCTGCCCGTTGCCGTCATTCGAGCCACATGATCTACTCCGATCCTTTCCGCTTCTTCTGTCGCCAAGGTGTACGGGAGTTCAGCCAATAGCATTGTGGCCTGGCGGAAACAAAAAAGGGCAATTACAAATGGAAGCTTGCACTGTAACTAGAAAGCATGACCTGCAGGTCACATGGCGCTCATAGATTAGACAAAGGACCACACTTAAAGCGGACCACCAGTCATAAAAAAAAAAAAAAATCAAAGCTTAGTAAATTGCTTCCCTAAAGCAGTGATATAAGCTTAAAGCGAGGGTGTTGGTGGCCACCGTCGCTGCCGCTATTGGATAGACTCCTCCCCTGTACATAACGTCCCAGGATGTCCATAAATCTTACCTTTCTCTCGCTCCCCTGCCGGGAATCCAGCACCATGATTATCTGCCTGGCGCTCATGTGGGAGGTGACGTCCCGGGCTGCATATCCTGCCCACGTGAGCACCAGGCCGAACGTCCTGTCCACGTGAGCACTGCCTCCAGTCAGAAAAAAAATTGAAAGCTTAGTAAATTGCTTCCCTAAAGCAATGATGTAAACTCAAAGCGGACCAACACCCTCTGAGCCGAGGGTGTTGGTGGCCGCCGGCGCCGCCACTATCTGACCGGCTGGGAGGGGGCATATCGCCCTAGGAAATCCATAAACCTTTCTCCTGCTCCCCTGCAGGGAATACACCTGACAACTCTGCTTCTGGAAAACCAAGTTGCACAAAGCTCTATACAATCACTACATCACTAGCCAAAAGTAGAAAGCCATCAGCTGTAATGACTAGTCATTGCTCTGCTCACAGCAGAGTGCTCCTAGATACAGCATTTCCACTTTCTAAATGCTCCGAGCGGTCAGGGGCCAGGCTTCTGGAAAATAAGCTGGATCTCAACAACAGCAGCTTTATTTAGCAGCTCACCAAGATTAATCTTCTGCACAGTAAACAGTGATTTGCCTTTACACTTTCCCCAGACAATCCCAACAATAAACACCGCTGGACTCACCTCTCCGTTCACAATATCAATCACAGACTCGTAGACGCTGACCGGCAGCTGTGGAGAGAAGGGAAAATGTTAGAGGAAATGGGGAGGCGTGGCCACAAATGCAGGAGGCGGAGTCCTGGTCCTACAGAGAAACTTACGTCTGTGTGTTTGGTCATTGGGTTTAGCTTCAGGAAGAGCGGCGACTCGATGATCTCACAAACCTGTAGAGAAACAAACATTGTGCGCCCGTGAAACAGGAACATCACACAAGGGAGGCTGGGGATAACCTGCGTCACTCCACTAAAAGGTCCACCGATTAGGTCACCGGGACATAATGGAGATCATGCCCCAGTATCTCCCTAGAAAAGACCTGGCATAAGAAGTTTGAGCTGGACCAAACAATGGGAAGTCCCTATGTGACAGGCTTCTCCTCAGCTCTCCAGAAGGTCCCATCCCGTGGAACGCTGGTGGCCAGCCATGAGTGATGCAACTTCTGGTGGCCCAGCCAATAGAGGCCAGTGCTGGATGGGCAGCGGTGGATGGCAGAAGTGATACTTTGTGCTCCTGAATGGCAGCCTGTGCTTTTCGCCTCCCCTGTGGGGTCTGAAATGTTGAAAGTCTACCTGCTTAGCTGCTGAAACGCTCGTCTCTACGAACTTTGTGACTGCTGATCGGGTTACTGTGTATGCGCATACTTCTTTTGCGATAGACACTCTGGTGTTTGCGGATATGCCATTCACATACTGCTCCGTGTGAACTGAATACCAGTGCCACCGTGTGGCCGGAATGTATATTGCGATTATCTGACAACCGCATTTACACATATGGAGGTTGATTCACTACTAACGCCAGGTATTGCCAGATGAGCGTCTGTATAGCGGCACTTAGAGCGACCGCTAGTAGACGCTGGAAGCGGGTATCGGGCGCTGTAACAGAGCGCCTCAGTCGCTGTAGTAACCTGGCCGGCATTGATGAATATGATGTGTGTAGGGCGCTCTAACAGTATAGCTCTGCAGCGAGCGAGAGGTAGCGCCAGCTGAGTGCGTCACCATATTTAACAAAACAGACACACACAGCGTCAGCGCTCTAAATCTGGTCGCTGTAGCATAGAGCGCCAGACGCTGTGTGATTAAAGTCTGTTTTAGAACACATATCCACCTGTAACAAAGCGAAAACACATGGAATTACACACTGGGACAATAACACTCTAGTGCCAGACCTGTAATGACAATTCTGTATAAAAAGCTAAAAAGTCCGAAAAAATGTATAAAAGTGTTTGCAGCCAGGAGAGGTCACACAATGATTGGAGCAAAATAAAAAAAAAATGGCAAACACGCTATTTATACACAACTAATGAAAGCCCATTGAAATGTATGGGAGAGCGACAGTTACTACATGGCGCTCCTGAGCCTAGAGCACCGCACTATACACTGAGCTGCCTGTAGTAATAGATGCGGCGCTATATGGCGCTGTTACAGGCGCTCACCAGATTCGCATTCATAAATGTGGTTTTGCGTACAGCGCCCGGCGTTCACCAGACGCTGCCTGCCGCTATCCTTTCTTAAATAACCCCCGTGTTGTGTACTTATGTGCTATCTCATGTAGCTTTGTGCAAACTGAATACTGGAACCACCGTGTGGCCGAAATATATATTGCAATTATCTAATAACTATATATAGCTGAATGGGCAAATTTACCAATTATACTGTATCTATGTAACTGGCGACCACTGCCTCCGCTATTACAAGGAGGGATTGTTGTATATAATTGTCTGTTTGCCTATGTCACTATTAATACACATATCTAATTGTGATTCATAACCCCATTCAGTAAGGTGTGCATTTTTTTCCAGTTTTTTCTCTATTGTGTAACAGATCCTGAAAAATTCCTGCACCCATCACTATATATGCTTGCGTATATATGTCTTCGGATATGGTGTGCGAGATTGCAGAACTAATTTCCAGCCTGTGCTGTATGAGCAGATATCCCTTTATGAGTATAGGTTCCCCCTCACCCCTATTATGCGGGCCTCCTAATTTGGCCTATAGCAGCAGTCTGAGCGGGTGGGTTACACCTCCTCCAGGTTTGGATGCAGTGAACCTAGCAGTGTGGTATCTCCCACTAGAATTAGATCAGCTACCACCCAGTGTACAGATCGAAAGTGAACTGAAAATGATTCCTAGTTAATTTTGGAGATCCATTAATACCTATTTATTTTACATCTGTTGGCATAGTGTAGCATGGGAGGGAGGCACAGGAAGATGCATGTTACATTGATACATTGCTCGGAAAGAAAAAGTACATACCTGTTTGTGGACATGAATGTCCGAGGGATCTGGAGGACCCCCGGTGGTGTACCAGCCCAGGAACTCCATGTCCTTGAAGACCTGTTTAACTGAAGAAACAAACCATAAAAAAAAAGGATTTGACAAGCTGCAGCCAGTAATGGTAATAGATCTCCTTCCAGTGGTCTAGTAGCCATAGCTGGAAATGTTATTACATGCCAGGAGGGCATCCCGGCCACTATAGATCTCCTTCCAGTGGTCTAGTAGCCATAGCTGGAAATGTTATTACATGCCAGGAAGGCATCCCGGCCACTATAGATCTCCTTCCAGTGGTCTAGTAGCTATAGCTGGAAATGTTATTACATGCCAGGAAGGCATCCCGGCCACTATAGATCTCCTTCCAGTGGTCTAGTAGCTATAGCTGGAAATGTTATTACATGCAAGGAGGGCATCCCGGCCACTATAGATCTCCTTCCAGTGGTCTAGTAGCCATAGCTGGTAATGTTATTACATGCCAGGAGGGCATCCCGGCCACTATAGATCTCCTTCCAGTGGTCTAGTAGCCATATCTGGAAATGTTATTACATGCCAGGAGGGCATCCCGGCCACTATAGATCTCCTTCCAGTGGTCTAGTAGCCATATCTGGAAATGTTATTACATGCCAGGAGGGCATCCCGGCCACTATAGGTCTCCTTCCAGTGGTCTAGTAGCCATAGCTGGTAATGTTATTACATGCCAGGAAGGCATCCAGGCCACTATAGATCTCCTTCCAGTGGTCTAGTAGCCATAGCTGGAAATGTTATTACATGCCAGGAAGGCATCAAGGCCACTTTTCAACATTTTTACTGTATCCATCATTACTACCTCCTCTGGCAGCGAGTTCCATAGTCTCACTGCTCTTACAGAGAAGAATCCCCTCTTATGTCGGTGGAGAAAGCACCTTTCCTCTAACCTTAGTAGATGCCCCTGGGTTATGGTTACACTCTGGGGTATAAATAGATTGTGGGACAGATCTTTGTATTGACCCTGAATTTATTGATACATAGTTATTAGATCACCCCTGAGGCGTAATAAACCTAACTTTGACAATCTTTCAGGGTACTCTAGTCCCTGCACTCCTTTTATTAACTTATTATATTAATAAAAATTAAAGTGGAGCTCCCCGGGCTGGCTGAACAGGCATCTGACAACCTAAGCCAAGTAGAATAAACTTTCCAATAGTTTCCTACAGAACAAGCCCGTCATTATTGGGAATCACCCAAAAAAAACAAAAAAAAAAAAAAACTACCTCCATTCTAATTGAGGTCCTCCAAGCTCCTTTGTGAACAGAACTCAGTTACATCAATTATAACATTAACTTTCTGCTGCTCACGCTCATTCTCTTTCGCGATCTGTATTCTGCTCAGTCGCGCTCTCTTTTTCTCATTCTCTCGCGCTCTCTCTCTCTGAATCACCAAATAAGAAGACAATGAAAGTCAATGGCACTTTTTACTACAGTGTAAAAAGGAGTAAAAAGTTCACTACTTTTCTCAGGAGTAAAAACGTGCCATTGGCTCTCATTGTTGTCCTATCTGGTGATTCAGTTATCAGTTTTTTTTTCTCAAAAAATGATTTTTTTACTACCATGAGCATTTTTTTTAAACTCTTAATAAATCAAGGCCATTCTCTCCCTCTCTCATGCTCTCTCCCCCCCCCCCCCCCCCGATTCTCTCCCTCCCATTCTCTCCTTCTCCCCCTCATTCTGCCTCCCTCCCCGTCTCTCATTCTGCCTCCCTCCCTCCCCGTCTCTCATTCTGCCTCCCTCCCTCCCCGTCTCTCATTCTGCCTCCCTCCCTCCCCGTCTCTCATTCTGCCTCCCTCCCTCCCCGTCTCTCATTCTGCCTCCCTCCCTCCCCGTCTCTCATTCTGCCTCCCTCCCTCCCCGTCTCTCATTCTGCCTCCCTCCCTCCCCGTCTCTCATTCTGCCTCCCTCCCTCCCCGTCTCTCATTCTGCCTCCCTCCCTCCCCGTCTCTCATTCTGCCTCCCTCCCTCCCCGTCTCTCATTCTGCCTCCCTCCCTCCCCGTCTCTCATTCTGCCTCCCTCCCTCCCCGTCTCTCATTCTGCCTCCCTCCCTCCCCGTCTCTCATTCTGCCTCCCTCCCTCCCCGTCTCTCATTCTGCCTCCCTCCCTCCCCGTCTCTCATTCTGCCTCCCTCCCTCTCATTCTCTCCCTCCCTCGCTCCCTCTCATTCCCTCCCTCTCTCTCATTCTCTCCCTCCCTCTCTCTCTCTCTCATTCTCTCCCTCCCTCCCTCCCTCTCTCTCATTCTCTCCCTCCCTCTCTCTCATTCTCTCCCTCCCTCTCTCTCTCATTCTCTCCCTCCCTCTCTCTCTCATTCTCTCCCTCCCTCCCTCTCTCTCATTCTCTCCCTCATTCTCTCCCATTCTCTCCCTCTCATTCCCTCCCTCCCTCCCTCTCATTCTCTCCCTCCCTCCCTCTCATTCTCTCCCTCCCTCCCTCTCATTCTCTCCCTCCCTCCCTCCCTCCCATTCTCTCCCTCCCTCCCTCCCATTCTCTCCCTCCCTCCCATTCTCTCATTCTCTCCCTCCCTCCCTCCCCTTCCATTCTCTCCCTCCCTCCCATTCTCTCTCCCTCCCATTCTCTCCCTCCCTCCCATTCTCTCCCTCCCTCCCTCCCATTCTCTCCCTCCCTCCCATTCTCTCCCTCCCTCCCATTCTCTCCCTCCCTCCCTCCCATTCTCTCATTCTCTCCCTCCCTCCCTCCCCTCCCATTCTCTCCCTCCCTCCCATTCTCTCCCTCCCTCCCATTCTCTCATTCTCTCCCTCCCATTCTCTCCCTCCCTCCCATTCTCTCATTCTCTCCCTCCCTCCCATTCTCTCATTCTCTCCCTCCCTCCCTCCCATTCTCTCATTCTCTCCCTCCCTCCCATTCTCTCCCTCTCCTTTTCTCCCTCCCTCATTGCCCCTCTCCTTCTCTCCCACAGCACATGGGGGTATATCCCCAATTGCTGATGCTCCCTTGAGCATACTCCGGCGGTCAGGGGTCCGAAGTCCTCTTCTGAGTTTCCGCCACTGAACAGACCCCAGACCACGCAACAGCTGGCAGACAATCGCAATCGGATCACTCCAATATAATAGCAGAATAACACCTCCCTCCCCTTCTGTGGTGCTATAGATGTCAGAGTGGAAGAGCCTGCAGCCGCTTTGTCTTGTGCACAACATCGAGACACTGTACTGATCTAACATGGAGGCTACAAGGCTGCGACAGGCCCCTCCCCAGCACCACAGACCCTTCCTTTCCATTGTGTGTGTGGGGGGGGTCTTTACTCACATTGCTCCTCCTTGGTGTAATAATATTCCTTGTTAATGGTGATCTTGTCATCAGTGGTCTGTGAGAGAAGTTCAAAGGAGTTCATCACCTCTATGTTCCTTCCCTCCTGCTTCCCGATCAGAGCTCCAATCACTGTAGAGGAGAAGAGACAAGAAAGACTGAGCAAAAGGACCTGATAGAGACATTATTGGGGCAGACAGAGTAAGAGGACCTGGCACAAAAACACAACAGCGGACAATGTGTAAGAGGACCTGATACAGAGACAACTGGGACAGACAGAGCAAGAGGACCTGACATACAGACACAACAGGGGACACTGAGCAAGAGGACCTGACATACAGAGACACAACAGGGGACACTGAGCAAGAGGACCTGACATACAGACACAACAGGGGACACTGAGCAAGAGGACCTGACATACAGAGACACAACAGGGGACACTGAGCAAGAGGACCTGACATACAGACACAACAGGGGACACTCAGCAAGAGGACCTGACATACAGACACAACAGGGGACACTCAGCAAGAGGACCTGACATACAGACACAACAGGGGACACTCAGCAAGAGGACCTGACATACAGACACAACAGGGGACACTGAGCAAGAGGACCTGACAGAGACACAACAGGGGACACTGAGCAAGAGGACCCGACATACAGACACAACAGGGGACACTCAGCAAGAGGACCTGACAGAGACACAACAGGGGACACTGAGCAAGTGGACCCGACATACAGACACAACAGGGGACACTGAGCAAGAGGACCCGACATACAGACACAACAGGGGACACTGAGCAAGAGGACCCGACATACAGACACAACAGGGGACACTGAGCAAGAGGACCTGACAGAGACACAACAGGGGACACTGAGCAAGTGGACCCGACATACAGACACAACAGGGGACACTCAGCAAGAGGACCTGACATACAGACACAACAGTGGACACTCAGCAAGAGGACCTGACAGAGACACACAGAGCAAGAGGAACTGACAGAGACACACAGAGCAAGAGGACCTGACATACAGACACAACAGTGGACACTGAGCAAGAGGACCTGACAGAGACACACTGAGCAAGAGGACCTGACATACAGACACAACAGGGGACACTGAGCAAGAGGACCTGACATACAGACACAACAGGGGACACTGAGCAAGAGGACCTGACATACAGACACAACAGGGGACACTGAGCAAGAGGACCTGACAGAGACACAACAGGGGACACTGAGCAAGAGGACCCGACATACAGACACAACAGGGGACACTCAGCAAGAGGACCCGACATACAGACACAACAGGGGACACTCAGCAAGAGGACCCGACATACAGACACAACAGGGGACACTCAGCAAGAGGACCTGACAGAGACACAACAGGGGACACTGAGCAAGAGGACCCGACATACAGACACAACAGGGGACACTCAGCAAGAGGACCCGACATACAGACACAACAGGGGACACTCAGCAAGAGGACCTGACAGAGACACAACAGGGGACACTCAGCAAGTGGACCCGACATACAGACACAACAGGGGACACTGAGCAAGAGGACCCGACATACAGACACAACAGGGGACACTGAGCAAGAGGACCCGACATACAGACACAACAGGGGACACTGAGCAAGAGGACCTGACAGAGACACAACAGGGGACACTGAGCAAGAGGACCTGACAGAGACACAACAGTGGACACTCAGCAAGAGGACCTGACAGAGACACAACAGGGGACACTGAGCAAGAGGACCCGACATACAGACACAACAGGGGACACTCAGCAAGAGGACCTGACATACAGACACAACAGGGGACACTGAGCAAGAGGACCTGACAGAGACACAACAGTGGACACTCAGCAAGAGGACCTGACAGAGACACAACAGGGGACACTGAGCAAGAGGACCCGACATACAGACACAACAGGGGACACTGAGCAAGAGGACCTGACATACAGACACAACAGGGGACACTGAGCAAGAGGACCTGACAGAGACACAACAGTGGACACTCAGCAAGAGGACCTGACAGAGACACAACAGGGGACACTGAGCAAGAGGACCCGACATACAGACACAACAGGGGACACTGAGCAAGAGGACCTGACATACAGACACAACAGGGGACACTGAGCAAGAGGACCTGACAGAGACACAACAGGGGACACTGAGCAAGAGGACCTGACAGAGACACAACAGGGGACACTGAGCAAGAGGACCTGACAGAGACACAACAGGGGACACTCAGCAAGAGGACCTGACAGAGACACAACAGGGGACACTGAGCAAGAGGACCTGTCATACAGACACAACAGGGGACACACTGAGCAAGAGGACCTGTCATACAGACACAACAGGGGACACTGAGCAAGGGGACCTGACAGAGACACAACAGGGGACAAACTGAGCAAGAGGACCTGACATACAGACACAACAGGGGACACTCAGCAGGAGGACCTGACAGACACAACAGGGGACACACTGAGCAAGAGGACCTGACATACAGACACAACAGGGGACACACTGAGCAAGAGGACCTGTCATACAGACACAACAGGGGACACTGAGCAAGAGGACCCAACATACAGACACAACAGGGGACACACTGAGCAAGAGGACCTGTCATACAGACACAACAGGGGACACTGAGCAAGAGGACCTGACAGAGACACAACAGGGGACACTGAGCAAGAGGACCCGACATACAGACACAACAGGGGACAAACTGAGCAAGAGGACCTGACAGAGACACAACAGGGGACACTGAGCAAGAGGACCTGACATACAGACACAACAGGGGACACTGAGCAAGAGGACCTGACAGAGACACAACAGTGGACACTCAGCAAGAGGACCTGACAGAGACACAACAGGGGACACTGAGCAAGAGGACCTGACAGAGACACACTGAGCAAGAGGACCTGACAGAGACACACTGAGCAAGAGGACCTGACAGAGACACACTGAGCAAGAGGACCTGACAGAGACACACTGAGCAAGAGGACCTGACAGAGACACACTGAGCAAGAGGACCTGACAGAGACACACTGAGCAAGAGGACCTGACAGAGACACACTGAGCAAGAGGACCTGACAGAGACACACTGAGCAAGAGGACCTGACAGAGACACCAGGGGACACACAGAGCAAGAGGACCTGACAGAGACACACTGAGCAAGAGGACCTGACAGAGACACACTGAGCAAGAGGACCTGACAGAGACACACTGAGCAAGAGGACCTGACAGAGACACACTGAGCAAGAGGACCTGACAGAGACACAACAGGGTACACAATGAGCAAGAGGACCTGATCTAGAGACAGAACATGAGACAAACTAAGCAAGAGGACATGACAGACAGAACAGGGGACACTGAACAAGAGGACCTGACAGAGACACAACAGGGGACACTGAGCAAGAGAACCTGACAGAGACAACAGAGGACACTGAGCAAGAGAACCTGACAGAGACACAACAGCGGACACTCAATAAGAGGACCTGACAGAGACACAACAGGGGACAATGAGCAGAAGGACCTGACACAGAGACACAACAGCGGACACTGAGTAAGAGGACCTGATATAGAGACACAACAGGAGACACAGAGCAAAATGACCTGACAGAGGCCTTCCACAAATGACTGCAGCAGCTTTTATACAGCCAGCTTCTCTGAGCCTGGACGTGGGCCGGGGTCTTACCTTGCATGGGGCGGCCTTCCTGCGATCTCATCCGGATCCAGTGGTCGGAGATATTCAGGATGACCAGCGGGTGTAATGCCACAGCCACACTGCCCGTCACTCCCTGCGCCATCACCGTGGGGTCCACTGTAAGGCAAGCGGCACCATTAGAAGATGAAGGACATGGCAAATCTAAAATTCAAATGTTCTGAGTAGCAAATATTGCTCCATTTCCATTATGTTTGGATAAATTTCAAATTTGGGTACTCCTGAAAGTGAATCCATCATCACCTAATGCTGATTGGCACCGGGGCTCTTCCACTCCCCCAAAGCCCCATAGAAGGTGTGGGTAAACGGGTAGCGGTATGAAAAGGACACCTACCCTTAACTAGTATAGGCATCCTTGGGACTCCTTATAAAAGGAAAAGTTAGTATGCACACTCAAAAAAAAGATATAACCCTTTAAAGTGGACCAAAACCCAGCTGGATCGATTCGTTCCCTCCCCGTGGGGAATTCAAAATCGTGATGCCGGCTGTGTGAAACCCCCCAGATCGCCTGCTACACTTACCTTAATCCTGGTCCAATGGCGCATGCACGGGCCGCATCCCCGCTACCCCTCTAGTCAATGTCCGGCGCGTGCGCGCTCCCTGTTAGAGGGAAGCGTTTGATGCGACCGCCAGCAAGCTTGGAGCCGATGAGCTAAGGCGTCGCTCAGACATGCATAGCTCAGCGGCTCTAAACGCGCTGCTTGGACGAGCGGCCGCGCATTCGCCGTAGACGCGCTGTAGAACTGGGAAAAGGTGAGCTGATCTCGGGGGGCAATGCAATTCCATTCGGAATTGGGATCTTTTTTTTTTTTTTGTATAATATAAGTTTATTCAGGTTTTCAGGGTTAACAGTGTACATTAAGACATAGCAAGATAACAATGACAGGAATGATAATCTAACATAGGCATGTCGGACTGCAGGTTCAACTATTACACATCAAGAACAGTAACGTTCAAAACGAAATCGACCCCCGCCCATCGCGGCCACCCCCACCCGGCCCTCAGCTTCACATTATGGTGTTTCAAACCGTACTCTAATCGCCTGGGTAATGATAATCTCGCCAGCCTGGCCTTCAACTGAAAGCCCCGGTCCTCTTGTGGGGCCAGTCTGGGGGTCCAGTGGGCCGCCCCAATTACGGATCGTCCGATCACATCAGAGCAGAAATGATGCGAGCGGGAGCGGGCAAAGCTTACCATGTCCCCTGCAGACCTCCAATGATAACGAAGAAGGAAATAGAGATAGAGAAGAGATTAGAGAAAGAACTAAAGAGACTCTAGGAAGGGGAGGGAAGGAGCAAGGGGGAAAGGGGGGATTAGGGTAAAGGAAGCAGAAGCGCGTGGCCAATCACCGTCTATGGGGCTTCAGAGGATAGGCGATTATCTCTGTAATCAATCCACGCCGCCCAGGTCAGCGTGTGCGCCTCCTGCATGCCCCTGGCCTCCATAATCATCTCCTCCATTCTGCGTATGCCCTCAACCTCCTGGGCCCACTCCACGAACGTCGGCAGGACCGCAGACTTCCAATATCTCGGAATGACTGTTCTCATTGCTGTGATGAAGTGCCGCAAGACCCCCTTTTTATTCCCAGAAATGGACCCAGGAAGCAGAGACAACAATGCCAACTGCGGGGTGTTCTGCACTGACTCCCCCACAATGGAATTATAGGTTGACACGACCCTCTCCCAGAGGTTCCCAACAGTAGGGCAACCCCGCCAAACATGTAACATGGTGCCAAGCTCTTTCGAGCACCGCCAACACCTATCAGAGCTGGACTTATTGTATTTATGTATATCCGCCGGGCATCTGTACCACCGGGTCAAAACCTTATAATTCCGTTCCTGCGCTGCACATGGGATCGAGAGTTTATGGGTGAATAAGTAAATCTTATCTAGGTCCTCGTTGTCTATCTGTACACCCAGTTCCTTTTTCGGAATTGGGATCTTTAGTATTATGTACTTGTAACTGAATGAAGATGGTGGAGGTGAATAGAATTTAAAGGACACGTATTGTTTGCTAACAGTTCTGGTGACAGACTGTGTGTTTAAATTAGTGACACTACTCTGCCTCTCGGCAGATAAATACATTACTTCTCCTCATGCAGGGGAAAGCTTGTTATATTTAGATACATATGTAACAGAAACTAATGGCCCGCTGTATTTAAACCGGACCTTCACCATGATTTACTGAAAAGCCCAAACTCTTAAAAAACGGTTCCCCAGCATCTAAAATTTATATATTTTACTTTTTTAGTCACTAACTTATTATTCTTTCCCCCACTGGGCTGCAACTCTGTTCAGGAATTTAGGATACGGGCGCCGCCATCTTGACTCAGAAGCATCACTCTTACTGAGGAGAGGAGAGTGGGATAAGGTACAGGGGGGCAGGTTATAGCTGTGCTTTGCTCAGACAGAGCAGAGCTGGGGTCAGGTAAAGGTCAGCAGTCCCAGAATGCAGAGCAGCACAGTCAGGAGGCACTTCCTGTTTGCAGGCTGCCTGATAAGATGGCGGCTTCCATAAGCCCCCATCGTGGATGTTTAAAGGCTCATAACACGCAGTAGATGCAGGTAGGATGATTTTTAATGTGGACAATCTGTATGTACAGGGTGTGGGAAACATATAAGATAGACTCTTATTCAGAGTGAAGGTCCGCTTTAAATGTAACAGGCATCACCTACATTAGAAGTAATGTATTTATCAGCTGAGAGGCAGAGAAGTGTCATGAATGAAAATAAACACACAGCAGTTCCCAGAGCAGTTGGCAAATGATATTTGCCCTTTAAAGTGGACCAAAACCCAGGATTTTGACTAGCCTGGGATTTGGTCCTAGACCCCGGGGCACCCCGATCGTGGATGCCCGAACAAACTTACTCCCAGTCCCACGGCGCATGCACGGCCACTCTTCAAATCTGTGTGCTCGGATCCACACCTGCCCCTTCGTCTAAAGCGAGCGGATCCGAGTGCGCTGGCAGCTGCATCCCCCCGCTACCCTCTGACAGGGAGCGTGCCTGCGGCGGCCATTCACAAATGCCTGGCGCGGGCAATTGCCCTGCTAAAGGGGTAGTGGGGATGCGGCCACTGCTCGCGCATGTGCCATTGGATCAGGAAAGAAGGTTCGTTTCCGGGCAACCTGGGGGGGTTTCACACAGCGGGGCATCCCGATTGGATGCCCCAGGGGGAGGGAACCAATCAGCCCAGGAATCTTATAGATTCCTGGGCCGATCTCCACTTTAACCTTAGATTATTATAAGACTATAGAAGAGCATGGTGCCAATTGGCGCAGTTCCGACGGAGGTGGAAAAGGAAAGAGTAAGGAAAGAAGAAGGGGAAAAGGAAGAGGGGTAGAAGAGAATGAGAAGGAAAAGGAAGAGGGGGAAGGAAATAAGAAAGGGGAAGAAGGTAGTAGAGAAGAAGGGAAAATAATAGGGGGGAGCGAAGAGAAAAAGGAGTTGTAGTCGGTAGAAGAGGAGGAGGAAAAGGCATATGGGGAAGAATGAAGAAGGGGAAAAGAATAGGGGGGAGCGAAGAGAAAAAGAAGAAGGGGAAAAGAATAGGGGGGAGCGAAGAGAAAAAGGAGTTGTAGTCGGTAGAAGAGGAGGAGGAAAAGGCATATGGGGAAGAATGAAGAAGGGGAAAAGAATAAGGGGGAGCGAAGAGAAAAAGGAGTTGTAGTGGGTAAAAGAAGAGGAGGAGGAAAAGGAATATGGGAGAAGAATGGAGAAGAGGAAAAGGCAGAGGGTAGAAGAGGAAATTGAATGGGGTGGAAACAAGAAGGGGAAAAGAATCAGGGGTAGAAGGATTGGGAAAGGGAACAGAGGGAACAAAAGATGAAGGGGACTGCTACTTTTGGCAGTCCTCCCTGATGAAGGGGGTAACACACCCGAAACGTTGGAACGCGAGGACTGCGCTATACTGCCCCTGCGTGTTGCATGATGGGACGACACGCTCTTTACACATTTTGGGTTATTTTGCCGGCATCACATTATCCTCTGGACCTGTAGGATTTTATAATAGTCTCTTTGAACATTTCAATGGTGCCGGTCTTCACTGATCTACTAGTTTCTAAGCGGCGCCATCGCAGTCCAGACACCCTCACTTCAACTAAGCGCAAGTGTGCACTCGCCTATGTGGGAAGGAAAGAAGAAGGGAAAAAGAAAGAGGGGTAGACGAGAAGGAGGAGGTAAAGGAATAGGGGGAAGGAAAGAAGAAGGGAAAAGGAAGAGGGGTAAAAGAGGAGGAGGTAAAGGAATAGGGGGAAGGAAAGAAGGGGAAAAGGAAGAGAGTAGAGGAGGAGGCGGTAAAGGAATAGAGGGAAGGAAAGAATAAGGGGAAAAGGAAGAGGGATAAAAGAGAAGAAAGGAGGTAAAGGAATAGGTGGAAGGAAAGAAGAAGTGTAAAAGGAAGAAGAGGGGTAGAAGGAGGAGGTAAAGGAATAGGGGGAAGTAAAGTAGAAGGGGAAAAGGAAGAGGGGTAGAAGAGAAGGAGGTGGTAAAGGAATAGGGGGAAGGAAAGAAGAAGAAAAGGAAGAGGGTAAAGGAGAAGGAGGGGGGGAAGAAGAAGAAGGAAGAGGGTAAAGGAATAGGGGGAAGGAAAGAAGAAGGGGAAAGGGAAGAGGGGTAAAAGAAGGAGGAAGCTGAAAAGAAAGCGGGGTAGAAGAGAAGGAGGAGGTAAAGGAATAGGGGGAATGAAGGAAGAAGCAGGAAAGGAAGAGGGGTAGAAGAGAAGGAGGAGGTAAAGGAATAGGGGGAAGGAAAGAAAAGGGAGAAACGAAAGAGGGGTAAAAGGAGGAGGAGGTAAAGGAATAGGGGGAAGCAAAGAAGGAGAAAAGGAAGAGGAGTAAAAGAAGGAGGTAAGGGAATAGGGGAAAGGAAAGAAGAAGTGGAAAAGGAAGAGGGGTAGAAGAGAAGGAGGAGGTAAAGGAATAGGGGGAAGGAAAGAATAAGGAGAAAAGGAAGAGGGATAAAAAAAAGAAGGAGTAGGTAAAGGAATGGGGGGGGGGGGGGAGGAAAGAAGAGGAAAAGGAAGAGTGGTAGGAAAGAAAAAAAGTGGAAAGAGAACAGGGGGGTAAAAGGAAGATGAAGAAGGGGAAGGGTGAAATAGAGAGGCGGGGGTGGTAAAGGAATAGGGGGGAGGAAAGAAGGAGAAAAGGAAGAGGGGTAAGAGAAGGAGGGGGTAAAGGAATAGGGTGAGGAAAGGGGAAAAAGAAGACGGGTAGGAGAGAAAAAAAAAGTGGAAAGAACAGGAGGGTAAAAAGGAAGAGAAAATGAAGACGAAGAAAGGTAGAAGAGAAATTAGAGGGAAGGGGCGAAATAGAGAGGCGGGGCTGGATATTAAGAGGGATAGAAGAACAAAAAAGGGGAGAGGAAGAAGAAAAGTAAAAAAAAACAGGAAGCGGGTGTAGAAGACATGGAAGCAGGGTGGGGGATTGGCAATAAGAGGAGGAACATAAGATGAAGGAGCAGTGACAAGGGGTGAATAAATCTATGGGGGGATATTGCAGTCAGGACCCTGAAACTGTATGACATCACAGTCGGTAATAACACGTCACCCTGTGACGAATACTGTTTATTTTCCTATTACGATACGGTAACTACCACAGGCCCGAGCATATTACTTTATATGCTGCATGTCCAGTGACGTCACTTCCGCCCCTCTCGCTGACAGGCAGCCGCACACGCGAAGGGCTGCGCAGCGATTAGGCCCCGCCCCCCCATCCGGGCCAGCGCGGGATGCCCGATGAGGCAGACGGCCATGTCTAGTCCCTGGCCACGGCCATCAATAAGCGCCCATAATGATTCACCGTTGGCGGCGTCTTTTCGGCCTCTTTCACGAGCCGTTAGCGGCAGCCCGGTGACTCACCTGCGCCGTCCACTTCCATGCCGCCACCGTTCGGAGCTCCAGCCGCCGCCATGTTGCTCCTCCCGGCGCGGCGCTGTGCAGCCGCAGCAGAGAAAAACGGGGGCTGTCCTCTACGCATGCGTGCTTTTTTAGCTTTGACTGCGCGTGCGTGCTGATATTCCGCCTCTAGGGGTCGCTGCGGCGATGCCTAAATGTGACTCAGGCGTTTTGTTTTTACCTCACGTTTTAAACAATGAAAAACAGTCCTAAATATTCAAAAATGGGGACAAAAATAATACCTGCAAAGTTTTCAGGGTGGGAAAGAGGGACATATGTTAAATAAGAATAGGAGATCGGTTGTAACAGTTGAAACAATAGAAACACTTTGAATAGGCAAATGTATCATTTACTGCTGCAGATCTGCATGTTACACTACAAAGAGGGACAAATGAGAACAATGAGTGGACATGGACTCAAAAGAGTGGTGGTTCAGTGGGTGGGGGTGTGGCTCCAGGTAGGGGCCTCGAGGGAGATCGCAGAGGAGGGAAAATGGCTGCACTGGTCTGTCTGTGTGTCTATGTGTTTGTATCTGTATGTGTGTCTGTGTCTCCCCTAACTGGCTGCAATGAGGGATGCCCTATTTAATTCTTAGGTGGTGTTTTCCTTTAAGGGCGTGGCTGAGGGTGTGGCTTCTTGTGTCCCTCTTTACGGCTTTCAAAAGTTGGGAGGTATGCTAGAGGGATAGCGGGGATGTGCATGAAGGAAACAAGGTAAGTGTATGGGGCATCGATCGGCCCGGGAAGCTATCAGTGTGGGTTTTGGTCCATTTTAAAAATGGCTAAATATAATGGAATTATTGCTTGAAGGAACAAGAACAATGCGTGGGTGGGCTCTATTAAAGTGGACCTCCAGTAAAAATTAAAAAAAAAAACAGGATTTGAACTATCCCGGGTCTTGGTCATCCCGATTTGTGAACCCCCAGAAAAACTCACCTTTCTCTGGTCCCACGGCGCATGCACAAGCTTTCATCCAATCAGCACGCTCGACTGTGCTTGGCAGTTTTGGCTAAGAATCGGCTAAGGACCGAATCCGAAAGCATCTGCACTAACCTGTAACGGTGTCCGTGCCCTTGTGCGGGCGCGTGCCTAGCTAAAGCTATAGCGGAGTGTCTGTGTGGCCCCCACATGCACAGTTGGTTTTGCAGTGGGCTCCGTGGGTGGGGAGGGGGGTCACATGCACGGCCAAGACAAGTCACCCCTTCCTCATTTAATTGTTTGGCAGCCGATCATGTGACTGTCGGCAACCATTCAAGTTTGTGGTACAAACCTCAGGAAACAGGATTGGTCACCGGCGGTCAAGTGATGGGCAGCTGTACAATGAATGAGAAAGTGGCTTCAGTTTCCCTTTAAAGTGGACCAAAACCCAGGATTTTGACTATTCTTGGTTTTGGTCCACTCCCCTGGGGCACCCCGATCGGGGATGCCCCACTATGCAAAACCCCCCAGATCTGCCTGATCAACTCACCTCACCGCGGTCCTACGGCACATGCACGGCCGCTCGTCCAATCAGCGTGCTGGGAGCCGCTGAGCTATGGGCGTCTAACCTGCCGTCTTAGCTCAGCGGCTCCGCGCATGCTGGCGGCCGCATCACGCGCTTCCCTCTAACAGGGAGAACACACCCTGCTAGAGCGGGGATGCGCCGCGGCCCGGGCATGCGCTGTTGGACCGGGATTAGGGTAAGTGTAGCAGGCGACCTGGGGGGTTTCACACATCCCGAGGAAGGTAATGGATCGGCCCCGGGAATCTTATAAATTCCCAGGCCGATCCAACTGGGTTTCAGTCCACTTTAAGCCCCACCCCCTAGGCTTGTCAATTTGGGATTCCTGTCTTCTTAAAGTTGACCAAAATCCATGATTTTGACTATCCTGGGTTTTGGTTCTTGCTGTGTGAAACCCCCAGGTCACCTGATCTGACTCACCCTTCCCCCGGTCCTACAGCGAATGTGCAGCCTCTTGTCCAATCAGCGTGCTGGGATCCGCTCCAGTCCCTTTGTCTAAGAGCTCGTCTAAGGCAAGCCGACCCTAGTGCGCTGGTGGCTTCATACCCTGCTACCCTCTAACAGGGAGCGTGCCTGCGAAAGCCATTCACAAATGCCTGGTACGGGCATACGCCCTGCTAATGGGATAGCGGGTACGAAACCGCTGCTTGCGCATGCGCCGTTTCATAAGCAAGGTGTCTGAGTGCGCTGGTAGCCCCATCCCTGCTACCCTTTAACATGGAGCGTCCCATTCAAACATGCCTGGCGCAGGCACGCGCCCTGCTAAAGGGATGGCGGGGATGTGGGCGCTGCTTGTGCATTCGTCATTGGACCGTGAACGAAGGTGAGTTTTCAGGTGACCTGGGGGGTTTCACGCAGCAGGACACACTCGATAGTGGTGCCCCGGGGGGGGGGTGAGTATGCCTGTCATGGAGTCTCATAGACTCCAGTGTGGGTTTTGGTCTCATAGACTCCAGGGTGGGTTTTGGTCCACTTTAAGTTTGTTATGCATTATTTTGAACTTTCCAGTTGAGGGGGAGTTCTAAATCTCTATATTTAGAACCTCTATATGTCTCCAGCTGGGTGGCTTTGCTGTGTCAGTGAAGCGCCAGACCTCACTTCGTCATCTACCATGAAGCTGAATGGGATGCTCAGGGCACAGGAAGCAGGGCGGGGCTGTGTCCACCCACACTGCAGCATATTTGGTGGCCCACAGAAAGAACAGCATGGAAAACAGCAAATCCAGAGCAGATGCAGAGAGAAGAAGAGAAGAGAAATCATCATGGGGGGGGGGGGGGGGGTGAGTATGCCTGTCATGGAGTCTCATAGACTCCAGGGTGGGTTTTGGTCTCATAGACTCCAGGGTGGGTTTTGGTCCACTTTAAGTTTGTTATGCATTATTTTGAACTTTCCAGTTGAGGGGGAGTTCTAAATCTCTATATTTAGAACCTCTATATGTCTCCAGCTGGGTGGCTTTGCTGTGTCAGTAAAGCGCCAGACCTCACTTCGTCATCTACCATGAAGCTGAATGGGATGCTCAGGGCACAGGAAGCAGGGCGGGGCTGTGTCCACCCACACTGCAGCATATTTGGTGGTCCACAGAAAGAACAGCATGGAAAACAGCAAATCCAGAGCAGATGCAGAGAGAAGAAGAGAAGAGAAATCATCATGGGAGGGGGTTTAGGTGAGTATTGCATTCTAAAATTCCTGTGTTTGACTGGACAATCACGTTAACCCTTCCACTGCCAGCCTACCTAGAGATGTTGACACCCTCTGTTGCCAGGCCGGTTTTCACCGTTTTACACTATACATGTTTTCACTGTGATTTTTGAAGGATTTTCCTAGTAGATTCAGGGATGTCCTAGGAAAAGTATATATTACTTTTTCCAGTGGAGTTTGGGCTTTAACATGAAATGTTTTGTTTGTAATTTAGTTTAGTGCTTTCTGAATAATATTGGGTGAAATATGTGGGGAAAAAAATAAAAATGCCACTTTTTACATTTTGTAGCTAAAGAATAAAATAAAAAGTTTTCCAAGATATAAAACTCCCATTCCTCCCAGTGACAACAGCACCACATATGTATCGCTAGACATCCTTTCCTGCCCAAGAGATATACCGTATTTTTCACCCTATAAGACGCACCGGCCCATAAGACGCACGTAGGATTTGGGGGAGAAAAATCAGAAAAAAAATATTTTAAACCAAAAACGCACCATTACAGACAGTGTGGCATTCCCCTTTCCCATTCCCATAGGCCGTGTGGGATGCCCCCATTCCAGAGACAGTGTAGCATGCCCCCCTCCTATTCCCCGTATAACCGGTGTGGCATCCCCCTCCCATTCCCATATAGGCAGTGTGGCATTCTCCCCCCTCCCATTCCCATATAGGCAGTGTACACCCCATTATCATAAGCAGTGTGGCATTGGTGCAGGCCGCGCCCACCCGCTGCCCTGACCTGGGTGCTCGCATGTGCCCCAGGCGGAAGAAGCAGAAGATGGAGGAGCGGCGGGGGCGCTGTCTCTGGACCCGCGGCTGTCATCGCTGCCGGTAAAAGACAGCGATCGCAGCGGCGGGGCCGGGACAGGGCCCCTGTCGCTCCTCGGTGCCCCCGCAGTGTGACAGGCAACGCGGGAGCGCCGGGAACGGGTGGGTTTTTTTTTTTTTTTTTACATTCGCCCGATAAGGCACACAGACATTTTTCCCCCACTTTTGGGGAAAATAAATGCGTCTTATAGGGTGAAAAATACGGTAATCTAAAAAGAGCGCTTTAGGAGATATTCAAATAAATATCAATATAATCTCTGGAAGTTTCACGGGGTTTCCATGAAACATTAATTAAAAAGCAGAATAAAAAACCACAAGTTCCTAAAATATCAATATGCAAACAAGAAAAAACATCTAAATCTAAATCTGAAAGCACAAGGTCCCCCGAACAGAACAATAGCCAATGTAAATAGTTACTTTTAAAGTGGACCAAAACCCCGGATTTTGACTATCCTGGGTTTTGGTGGACTGGCCATAGGGCATATCGGGCAAAATCGCGGTAGGTCGGCACCAGGGAATGCTACGGCCGTTGAGCGACAGATTCGGGAGGGGGGGGGGTGGTGGCAGCCAATGAGTGTGCTCCCAAGTGCCAGACAATTAATAAGGCGTGAGCAGGCTAACCTATGCCTACCTGCCCCCTGACCGCTGCCAATGCAGTTGCCCCTGCCGGCATACAAACACACACTCACAGACAGTTTAAAGCTTACTGGCTCTCTACGGTTTCTCCAGCGCTAGTTCCGGGTGGACCCCTTACCAGTTCAACGGTTAAATGTAAAAAAACACACAGACACAGCCAGCAAAAATATTCTTTAATAAAAAGTACTTCTTTTTTTAGTTGCCTATGGTTCAACACCGATCGCTGTCCTGCGGCGATCCCTGCCATACTGTCTCTGACAGCCTATAGTGATTAGCAGCAGCTGAATGCAGGGGATCGGAGCCCCCTGACCACACACCCACCCTCCACCGATCACTACCGGCTTCTGATCGCCGGCCGACATTAAAGCGGCCTTTTGTGCCCGGGGAAGGCCCCTCCTTGCAGTGGCCGGTGGAGTGCTGGGTCGAGGTTATTTGCCCCGGTGAAGACCTTGGGGATGGGATCGGATGCCCCCCCGGAGGAAGAGGAAACCCCCAGCGCTGGATCCAGGTTGGAGGTGTGCGTTTTTTGTTTTCACACTAGTGGCAAAATGCCAACAACGTAGATTCCATGTGCTTGCCACTTAAAGCAGATCAAAACCCACTGAACTTGTGAAATACATTTGACCAAAGCCCTTCTTAGGGTGTAGACCCTGAAATGGATATTTTCACTTATCAACTCGCCCTGATCACTGTTTTTTGCTCTCCCTCTCTGTAAGATGGCAGGAGATCAGTCATTTGCATTACTGTGGCAATGACATCATTGCCACACACAGCAGTGGAAAATAAATGGAGGAGGCGGAGCTTTACAGCTAAAACAGGCGCTATTATCTGGGATTAGAATGAAACAAAAGCAGTAAAAATAGGCATAAGTTACTATTTGACGGGGGAGCAATTCAGAGGATGCTAGGAAAAAATGTGGGTTTTGCTCTGCTTTAATGGTTAGAAAAGCAAGAGCATAGAATCTACGGGCTTGGCATTTAAAGGGATAAACTGGACCAAAGCTGGACCTCTAGGTCTGGCAGACCCCCCCAGGGGGCAAGCCAAATCGGATGCCTGACATAGTGAGATACACCTAGTTCCAGGATCCTCTGCAGTCATAAGAATGCTCTCCATTGCTGTGGCATCCCTGCTTTGCACGCCTGGCAGACTTGATAGTCCACTGGAGGTGGTGTGCAAGGCGGAGGGAGCGAGGATGCTTATTGCAGCATATGTCTGTAGCAGGATCCTGGAACTAGTTGATTTTCACAAAGTGGGGCATCCTGATGTGTCAGGGGTTCTCCCTGGACCTGATCTTTTAGACATTAGTTCTGTTCATAGTCCTCTTTATAGAGGTCTAACACCACTGGTCACTTGGTCCAGACTATTTTTGGTTGCTAAAAGAGTCCAGACAACAAAACCACTGGCAGACAATCACGGAAACTGGATTTCGCCAAGGAGGAACAGGTAAGGAGAACCAGGGACAGAAGCGATTAATTAGGTGAGGGCATCAGTGTTTGAGATCCCCCTCCCTCACTCAGACCAGCACCCATGTTGTAGGAATTGGTTGGATTGTTTCAAATATCCCTAGGGATCCTGGAATGGGTCAGAATTGCTAAGCTATACATTTTAAGGTGCTGCAACCAAATCTCCTGTGCTCTCTTCTCCACAGCCAACCAACAGTGGCTGGTCCATTGGCTGGTCATATAGGGCATAAGTGTGGTACAGACCAGGTGAGTAATCCTGCCTAATTTCAAGCTTCCTAGGGATGTTTAACCAGGAGCTTAAACCAGACCGTCAGCATTATTGAATGAAAAGCCTAAACCCTGAAAAAAACAATTCCCCAGCATCTAAGTAATGTATTTTAAGTTTTTAGTTGCATACTTTTTATTCTTTCCTCCACTGGGCTTCAACTCTGTTCAGAAATCTAGTATACGTGCACCGCCATCTCAGAAGCAGGGCCGGCGCCAGCATAGGGCAAACCTGGGCACTTGCCAGGGCCCCTGGCATCTTCAGGGGCCCACTCAGGCTCACACTTGGCCATGGTATTATTTTAAAGTGGACCCGAACCACCAAATGGCGGGTGCTGTGTGCAGACCTGCTCTTCACTGGCCTCAGCAACAGCGGCTGATCAGCAACAATGGAGATAGGGGCCTGGAATGGAGGAAGGCAATTGATGGAAGCTCAGAAGGTGGCGAGAACCAGGTGACAACTGACAAGAACTGGAGGGTGATCAGCAGCAGGAGATGACCCATTTGTGGCAGCGGAGCTGAAAGGTGACATCATGTGACTCACTACTTTGGGGCCCACTAAGACTGTCTTGCCCAAGGGCCCCCACAAACCTGGAGCTGGCCCTGCTCAGAAGCATCACATATTGAGGAAAGGAGAGGGTTAAAAAGTGTAGGAGGGTGGGTTATAGCTGTGCTTTGCACGGACAGAGCAGAGCTGGGGCCAGGAAAAGGACAGAAATCCCAGAATGCAGAGTGGCATAGTCAGAAGACACTTCCTGTCTGCAGGCAGCATTAGACTCCACGGGCCTCCATCTTGGATGTTAAAAGGTTAAAAAAAATGCAATAGGTGCAAGTAGGATGATTTTTAATGTGGACAATCTGTATGTACAGGGTGGGGGCTCTTATTCAGGGTGAAGGTCCGCTTTAAGGTTTGTTAAAGGCGACCTAATTATTGTTGACTTTCTGTGTCTGACTTTCCATTTTCATACAGGCAACATGTTGCAATTTCTGTGAGATTACGTAATAAATGTAAATAAACAGTGAAGAAATAAATGATATGTACAATATTTTGCAGTGCTTGAGTATAGTAGAAAATGGGAAGTGGGACTTGAAAACCGCTTGGGAAACCATGTCCTTAAAAATACTCATCTTAATATAATAATCCACCCAATAAAAAAAACACAAACACGGGATACTCACCTTTTGACCCCTTCAGCTGAACCTGGCTCTTCTAAGCTCTGGCATGCCTCCTTCATTGCAGTGAACAGAGAGGGCATGACAGTGGACCGCACCCCGCTCCAAACTATTATACTTTATATACTATTATACAAGTTATAATTATCTCTGATTTTCCGGTTGAGGTGGTTTTAATATGTGTTGTTGCTGTGGTTTTAAATGTATTGTTTTTTGCTATACCACAATAAATTTTGTATAATTTTATATCGGTTGTGCTCCTTTGTGTGACCCCTAGGTCTGGTTGATCAAAGGGGCCACTTTTTCTCCATTGCGATTTGTACTAGAGAGCACGCCTATATTTGTTTATTATTAGTGGTGCACCAAATTTAGTAATATTGATCTCTGATTTTCCAAAATGCTGTATGAGATAGCAGCCAGGAAAAATTTCAAGTCATCAGCCGTTAGAGTATAAATCACATTTTATTGAACAAACCTCCCAATGATAACAGGATTTGTTTTACAAATTAAAATACTAAAAAAAAAATAAATGTTCAAGAAAAATGGCGAAGGATGTGGAACGCTTCCTTTGGTTGCTCGACGTCTGTGACTTTAACCGAGGCTAACGTAAAACTAATGGCAAGATGGTATATGGTCCCAGAGAGAATGAAACACTCTTCCAAGGGAACTGCTTCCGGGGTGCCTCTCTCCGGGGTCATACTGGCATGTGTGGTGGGATTGCCCAGTAGTTAGAGGATTTTGGTCAAGAATCTTTAGAGTTCTCAGCAAGGTATGTGGTAGATCTGTGGTCAGAGACCCTTGGGTAGCTCTCCTCAACGCCCCAATTCCCCACAGTTCTAGACTGAAAAAGCAGTTGATATATTATATCCTATCAGGGGCAAAGCTGGTGATAGCTAGGGCTTGGAGGTCCCCCACCTTGAGCTTAAACACCTTTAAAAACAAGGTCAACTGTATTACGGCCATGGAAAAAATGTCCGCCATTCACAATGGGACTTTGGAGCTGTTCAGAGAGGTGTGGAATCCTTGAGTTCAGAATTTTCTGCCTACAGATTTTGATGTAAACCTAATGAGCATCTGATCCTTCCTCAACCCCTTCCTTTACTTCCCCTCTTTACCTCCTCCCCCCTCATAGGGGTTGTTATTTTTCTTTTAATTTATTTGAATTGAATTTCTTTAGTAACTCTTAAATCAATTTTCTTGTATGCAGTGAATAAGCTTCTGATTGTGACTTATGTTGTTTGTAATCTTTAAATTCTGTGTATGAATGTATTATGCTTCTAGAATAATGCTCAGAATATACACAATAAAAAGATTGATAAAGAAAAAAATCAACGTTCCAAATTATTCTTCACAACCGAGCTTTAATACAATTTATAGGTGGTAAAGAACTGAAAATAATCAGTGGTTGAATTTGCAACAGTAACAGGTCACATTTACTGACATCAAAACACAAATTTCTTTGCATGATATCAGAATAACCTCCAAAAGCTGCTGTTATGATGTAAACTCACCCACCCTCATAAATCTTTTGCCAAAGGGTCTCGATAGGGTTGAGCTCATGGGGAGGATGGCAACCACACCATGAGTTTCTCTCCTTCTATGCTCATATCAAGCAATGAAGATGATTTGGCTACGGAAGCCATGTGTGACGGATGGAAAAGGAGAGTAACTACAATTAGGTAAGGTTAGAAGCCCTGAGGACTAAGCCCTGAGTGAGACTTCAGTTAGTAATTTATCTTGTTAAAGAGGAACATCGGACTTAAAATAAAAAGGGGGAGATTCCCCCCCCCCCATTGGCCCCTACTTACCTTTTGGATGTTGCCACTGTCTGCTGTTGTGACATCCGGCTGCTTCGGGGCCCAATCCTCACCCCCGCTGCTGTCTTAGCCATCTGTAAATGACAGCACGGCTTAGCTGTGCTCTTCAAAGTCCTGCGCCGCTCAGCAGACGGCTCCATTGCATGCCATTCAAGGGCACTGGGTGAGATCGGGGGCTGCGTGCAGTGCCTGATAGGATGCAAGATACCGTCGCCCGTCGGAAGGTCTTCCGGAATCCGAGCGGCCCAGAAGATGGATCCCCTGGCGAGGTGAGTAAATACTGCCCAATTGTGAAACCGGAGGGGGGGGGGGGGACAGCAGTTGTAGTATTAGAATCAGGACATTAGATGACAGTAGGGAGACATCACTTCTATTGTGTAGAATGAGACTACCATAGACTACTATTGGAAATGCGGGAAAGGTCATTCTACTTTTGAAGGGAAAGCTGTGAACAACAAGTTTCATTTAGAATCAGTTGGAGCCAGCATATCCAGGTTCCCTGAATCATGCATAGCATGTGAAGTACCCCACGTAAAACACATTAGTGGGAGTGGTAATAGGAGGTCCTGTAATAGAATGGAAACAATCCTAGTATTTAAGTGGAGCCTCCACTGGCCTGGTGGAGGAACATAACACATGGAAGAAAGTGGTCAGGCAGAAACGCTATATACTTTACTTTGCCAAGGTCATTTTCAAACCTTCATGAACCCTAAAGGGGCCTACCATCTCTCTCCATGATTCTGGCCCATAACATGACTTCAATGGGACCTGTGTTTTTGTTCAAAGTTTGCCCAAAACTACTGTCTAATAATGTAGGATGTCCTTCTTAAAGTGGACATCCCCCACCATGCTACCCTCCGATGGCACTAAGGCATGAAGGGGGTTACACAACAAAAAAAACCCTTAACTCGCCTGGATCCTGCGCCACGCAGACAGTGCACAAAGCAAGATCCCCCACTATGTGCGTGCTGCCTATTTGAGTGAATGAATGGGTGGGGCCGCTCTGTACTTTCTCTACAAGATGGCAGCACTGAAGAAAGTTAGTTCCTTGTTTTTGTACTTTTGTACAAGGACTATCAAGGCATCCATATATAATCTCAGGTATTGGAATTCAGAAATCAAGTATTGACCCAAAACCAAAAATCGATGAGTGGATTTGATTAAAATAGAGCAAGTTGCATTACATAAAAAGTAATAATATGAATAGTGTGAATATGACGGAAAGTTACAGTGTCCAGATTGTAAGCAGAATGTCTTGATCCAAAAAGGAGGCAATTTCTGTTCAAGCTAATTCAAACATGGCCTTTGTCTTCTGCCCAGCCCCTGCAGGAGTTCGACTATACTGCCTGTGTGGCAGCTCTTTCCTCATATCTGCTGTGAGAGGAAGAAGAGACCCATGCCCCGAGTTCTCTGCTTAAATATAATTTCTTTCGTCAACCCAAATTTCTCCTCCCAGCTGCAGCCCTCATTCTATTACAAGGAGGCCTTAATGAAATACAGTCCCTCGGCCTACACACAACAGATGATTCAAGTTAATGGTCTGAAAGTCCATACATCAAGTAATTCCTGAGATGAAACTCAGACATAACCCATACATTATTATCTAAGTCTGCATATGACTATAAATAACTGCTTCCATGAGGTCCGAAGACTTATGCAATTCACAGAAGTAAACCTTTATATTATATGAACCTGTATATATTATATGTGTATTATTTCCTTGAATCAGCCACCTCCGGATCAAAAGCATAATAAATGGTAGGTACACATCCACAGCTTCCACATTCATCAAAGTTACCTATATATGAGTAATATTATTTATTTAATAATAATTCATTAATATTTGAGATCATAAACATTTTATTCCTTTGGAACCTTCTTACAGGCACCCAGGACCCAGGGCCGCCAGAGGCCGTGGTATATACATTTTTACCTTTGCTGTCTTGTGATATCCGCCCCAAATCTTCTTGTTGTTTCTATGGACACTCTATGCAGACACTGACTGTTTTGCCTGTTTGGCCATTTTAAGAAAAGGGAGCTTATAATTTTACTTTGACCAGGACCCCACAGCCTGCATAGTGTGTATGTAGATGCTGTTGCTAATGGGGGCACATGTGACATTTGGCTAGAGGAGTACAATAAGGTCTAGAACAGGAAGGCTGGCGGGGGGGGGGGGGGGATAGGGAGGCTGGAGCTAGAAGGTAGCGCAGGAGCGAGATATCTGGGAGCCAGCAGCGCGGTAAGTGAGTAGGTCATTAATAAGCATGCAGTGGTTGGCATGCTTATTAAACTGGACCTTCACCCTGAATAAGAGCCTCTCTTATATGTTTCCCCCACCCTGTACATACAGATTGTCCACATTGAAAATCATCCTACCTGCATCATCTGCATTTTCTGAGCCTTTAAACATCCAAGATGGTGGCACATGGAGTCTCAGGCTGCCTGCAGACAGGAAGTTTCTTCTGACTATGCCGCTCTGCATTCTGGGATTGCTGTCCTTTTCCTGACCCCAGCACTGCTTTGTCTGAGCAAATCACAGCTATAATCCCGCCCCCTGCACTTTTGCCTCCTCTCCTCGGTATGTGATGCTTCTGAGGCAAGATGGCGGCGCCCATATCTTAAAGTCCTGAATAGAGCTGCAGCCCAGTGGGGGAACAAATAAAAAGTGACTAAAATCATGAAATATATTAATTTTAGATGCTGGGGAATAGTTTTTCATGGGTTTTCATTAAATTATGCTGAAGGTCCGTTTTAATGACTTTTTTATTTTTTAGGTTTTAAAGTAAAAAAAAATATTGACTTTCAGACTGCTTTAAGTGCCTAGGTCAAGAGCATTTCAGTCATGCCCCAGCTGAGAACCACAAGATCAGTTCCATAACCAATAGGCCATGACAGCCCTTTTGGCATGTTTTGCGCCACTTTCTTACAAAACTGCCGCCTGGAAAGGCTCAATTAACCCATTATTACACCGTGGCACTGTGCAATCCCTCTAGTGCAGCGATACTCAACTGGCGGACAGGGGTCCGAATTGCTCCTGTGTTGCTGTGCTCAGAGCTGCCCCCTTGATCAGCGAACCCTGCAAGTGTCATGGCTTCCTGGCACCTAGTATTGCAATATGAAGTGGCATTGCAAGGTACCCATTTTTTTCTCTGTCTCTTTGCCCATCTAATCTTTTCCCTCCTGACCCAGCTCAGCCCTATATATACCTGTCCCACCATCTCGTCCCCCCAGCTCTGCTCCATCCATCATTGTCCCCTCAGGCGTTCCCACCTAACGCACCATGATCGGCACCGTGATCACGCAAGATTTGAAGTGGAGCAAGCTACCGTCATCTTGAAGAAGGCCCAACAGAGACTATATTTCTTGAGACAACTAGCAAGATACGGTATGTCTAAGAGGATCCAGAAAACCTTTTACAATGGTGCCTTAGGCTCACTTCTGACCTTCTCCTTCACTGTTTGGTACAGCGGGGCTACAGCCAAAGACAAAAATTGGCTGAAGAGGATTACCAGGACTGCTGAGCGGATTATAGGATGCCCCTTACCATCCGTAGAGGAACAATTCATGGGAAGAATCTGCTCAAAGGCAAAAAAATAGCTGAGGACCCAACACACCCAGGGCATTCTTTTTTCAAACTCTTGCCCTCTGGCCGTAGGTACATGGCGCCTGCGACTAGAACCTCCAGGTACAAAAATATTTTTTTTCCTTTGGCCGTTACGGCGCTGCAAAATCATCATCACTGCCTAACCTGCCACGAAATTCTGGTATCTACTATGCCACGGAGTTACCACCGGTACCATATGTATAAATGTTTAATGTTTATATTTAATGGTTATAGCTCTAATGGAGTACCTCCCTTCCAAAAGCATTCCTTGTATGTATCCTGTACTTACTTGGCGGTTAATAAAATATTCGTATTAGTATTCAGCTATGACCCATCCAGCCCTGTCTCTCTGCCCCATCAATTCTTGTCCTCCCAGCTTTGCCCATCCAATCCCTGTCCCCTCAGCTCTGCCCCATTCAGCAGCATATTTTTTTGTTTTGCCTGGGGAATCTATAGCCCCTCCCCCATTTAACTATCCCCCCGCTGCGACAGCCCTCTGCCTGGACCTTCACCTCTCAACGGATGCCTTTAAATGGACCTTTACAAGAAGTGGTTGAGTACCCGTGTTGTAGTGTGTGGTATTACAGTAGGTTTAATATCACATATTGAGCTCTAGAGGGAAATATGATTAAGCAAAAGCTGATGCTGAATGCATCAGCATAATTGGGAGATAAAGATAAAGAAGATAAAAAAAGAGATAACAGGTAGGTGCTCAGCTTTCCTTCTGCACTTACCCGCTTTCTATACCTCTGATTATTTTTGATATGCCTGAATTTTGACCATATTAACCGTGGACAGAGCAGCTGAGCAGAGGAACATATTTTTAGATTCCCAGCATGCACTGTTGTATATTACACCATTTGTTCTATAAGATATAAAAGAATCATACATGTTATAACACATGTTAATAACAACAAAAAAGTTAGATATAAGACCTTCATCAGTTTCTCTATGATAACGCTACTTCTGCCTAAACGTAGGTGAATATTATTTATGGGGAATACATTAGCATTTAAACTAGCCTATTTGCTGTATGTTTTACCCTGTCTTTTATTACTGATTTGTACAGTGCTACAAATTAAGTTGGCCTTATATAAATAAACAATAATAATAATAATAATAATAATGTAGATTGGGGTAGGGCTATAAAACCATTAAGGCTATCACATAGGCCCTGATTTCATATACTTTCCTTAAAATGGACCAAAACCCATGATTTTGACTATCCTGGGTTTTGCTCCTTTCCCCTGGGGAACCCCGATCGGGCCCCGCTGCGTGAAACCCCCAGATCGCTTACAGATCGATGGAAGTCCAACTTACATCTTCCCGTTCCTGCGACGCATGCGTGGCCGCTCCAGCCAGCGTGCTCAGAGCCGCTGACATCACCACGTCTAAGACTTCGTCTAAGGCCATTGGCTCTGAGCGTGCTGCCGCATGCCCCGCTTCCTTCTAACAGAGAGTGTGCATGCGGCGGCCATTCACAAATGCCTGGTGCGGGCACACGCCCCGCTAGAGGGATAGCAGGGATGCAGCCACGGCTCTCACATGCGCTGTTGGACTGGGAAACAAGGTAAGTGTATGGGGCAACCTGGGGGGTTTCACACAGCAGGGCATGCCGATTTTTAATCATATAGATTACCAGGCCGATCGCAGCCTGGGAATTACCTTCTCCCCCTTTCCCCCTCTTGGGAACAAGTCAAGTGAGCCATTTCAAAGCATCTACAATTATATGTAAATACATTATGTACTCACAGCGATGCCACTTTATTTTCCTCTATGTCTGGGTCATAGCAGAGCTAGGAAGAGAGTGTCATGGTGCGGCATTATGGATCTTGAACACCCTCTGCTGTGGTCAGAGACATCTGGGACCACTCTGTCCAAGAGACAGAGTGGCTGGTAGACCACTTTTTGCATGTTGCTGGAGGAATAAAATATGCAGACGGGACAGGCATCAGGTAAGCTGCTTGCTGCTTTTTTATAGCCGTTGGGTGTAGGGACTCAAAGTACTGCACTTATAGAAGTATTCCTTAATTCTAAATACCCATCTTGACCTCCAATCCTAATTTTTGCTTTAAATCATTTAAATCATTGTATTCCTGTTTTAGCAGAATGGGGAGAAACTCCTTTACCAGTATGGGTACAAAATTGAATACTTGAAAGTTGGAGAGTAAAACCTCATCATGTTGACCTCACTTGGCCAAAGATAACCTCACCACGTGGACCTCATTCGACCAAGAAAAACCTCACCCAGTGAATCTCACTTAGTCAAGAAAAACCTCACCATCTGGACCTTACTTGGCCAAGAAAAACCTCATCATCTGGACCTTACTTGGCCAAGGAAAACCTCAACACAAGGACCTCACTTGGCCAAGGAAAACCACACCACCTGGACCTCGCATGGCCAAGGAAAACCTCAGCACAAGGGCCTTTATGGGCAAGGAAAACCTCACCATGTGGGCCGCACTTGGCTAAGGAACTGAGGCGGTCTGTTACAGCGCCCGATACCCGCTTAAAGCGTCTAGTAGCGGTCACTCTAAACGCCGCTATACAGACACTCATCTACCGATACCTGCCGTTAGTAGTGAATAAGCCTCACAGTCTTCTGAATGGCTCATCCAAATTTGTAAACAATTATATCTAATATTTCCTGGAACCAATATAAATATGTAAACAATTATTAATATTAAAAACATCAGTAGAAATATCAATGATTAATACAATAATAACTTCTGCCTGGCTAATCCAGATATATGTAAACAATTTAATAACTAAAATAATAACCAATATATATATATCCTGCTTGGCTCGGCTAAAATAGGCAAACATATACCGTATTTTTCGCCCTATAAGACGCACTTATTTTTCCCCAAAAGTGGGGGGAAAATGTCCATGTGTCTTAAAGGGCGAATGTAAAAAAAAAATTACATTCCGTGGATCCCCCGCAGCCTTGGTAGTCGCCGCTGCCTGTCTGCCTCCTCCTTCATCTGGTTCCGGCCCCTGGGTAGGGCGTGGCCTGTGACGCTGACAGGCATCACAGGCCACGCCCACCCAGAAGCTGGAGCTGGCCTGCTGTGAACTTGCAGCTGCCTGTCGCTTCCCGTCGCCGCTCCCCACCGCCTCTGTAAAAGTGTAAGAGGCGGTGAGGAGCGGCAGTTAGCCAAAGGTTCACAGCGAGCACAGTGAGCTGATATCGGGCCGGGGTGGGCGTGGCTTGTGTCTCCTACCAGCATCACGCTGGTAGAAGACACAGGCCACGCCCACCCCGGCACGATATCAGCTCACTGATAACTTGCGGCTGACTGCTGCTTCCCGTCGCCGCTCCTCGCCGCCTCGTACGCTCTTACAGAGGCGGTGGGGAGCGGCGATGGGAAGCGTCAGTCAGCCGCAAGTTCACAGCGGGCCTGTTCCGGTCGGGGGTGGGCGTGGCCTGTGACTCCTGCTAGCGTCAAGAGCGCCGGGGAGTACACGTTTTTTTTTTGTTTGTTTGTTTTAATGCACATTGGGGATGCCTGCACACTATTTGGGATGTCATTGGGGATGCCTGCACACTATTTAGCATGCCATTGGGGATGCCTGCACACTATTTGGGATGCCATTGGGGATGCCTACACACTATTTGGGATGCCTGCACAATATTTGGGATGCCTGTACACTATTTGGGATGCCATTGGAGATGCCTGCACACTATTTGGGATATCATTGGGGATGCCTGCACACTATTTGGGATGCCATTGGAGATGCCTGCACACTATTTGGGATGCCATTGGGGATGCCTGCACACTATTTGGGATGCCTGCACACTATTTGGGATGCCTGCATACTATTTGGGATGCCTGCACACTGTATTGGGGATGCCTGCACACTGCCTGTTTTGTGGATGCCCGCACACTGCCTGTATTGGGGATGCCCGCACACTGCCTGTATTGGGGATGCCTGCACACTGCCTGTATTGGGGATGCCCGCACACTGCCTGTATTGGGAATGCCTGCACACTGCCTGTTATTTGGGATGCCCCTCACTGTCTGTAATTTGGGATGCCCCTCACTGTCTGTAATGTGGGATGCCTCTCACTGCCTGTAATGTGGGATGCTCCTTCCTGCCTTTAATGCGGAATACTGCTTACTGCCTGTAATGTGGGGTCTGTAATGGTGTGATTGGGGGAATTCTGCACATTTGGGTTGATTCAAAGAAACATGTAACAGCTTGGATTTGGCTCACGATCATCCTATTTTTTACGTCCGCTCGTGCGTTCGTATGAACTTGCGAGTGATTCAATAAGCAAATACGTTTCTATCCTAAAAGATACGTCCGTTCGTATGATATCTCCCGAACTTGCCTCAGTCAGTTGACAATCGTAAAAATCACGTTCATGTGCTCACCTGTTGCGGCGGCAGCCTGTTTTTTCGGCTGCTTCCATCGTCCAGCTCTTCCAATTACTTGCGTTTGCCTCTGGTTTTCATTGGTTTTTGGCCTCTTAGATTCGTGCGTTCGTATGTTTATAAGATCTTGCGCATGCGCACCCTCAACCAGAAACTTACATAAACCCCGTAGCGGCTGCATCCAACTTCATTTCTCGGTCCCTCTAACGTACCTAAACCCTTTAGCGCTTGCATCCAACTTCATTTCTCGGTCCCTCAAACTTACCTAAACCCCTTAGCGCTTGCATCCAACTTCATTTCTCGGTCCCTCAAACTTACCTAAACCCCTTAGCGCTTGCATCCAACTTCATTTCTCGGTCCCTCAAACTTACCTAAACCCCTTAGCGCTTGCATCCAACTTCATTTCTCGGTCCCTCAAACTTACCTAAACCCTTTAGCGGCTGCATCCAACTTCATTTCTCGGTCCCTCAAACTTACCTAAACCCTTTAGCGGCTGCATCCAACTTCATTTCTCGGTCCCTCAAACTTACCTAAACCCCTTAGCGCTTGCATCCAACTTCATATCTCGGTCCCTCAAACTTACCTAAACCCTTTAGCGGCTGCATCCAACTTCATTTCTCGGTCCCTCAAACTTACCTAAACCCCTTAGCGCTTGCATCCAACTTCATATCTCGGTCCCTCAAACTTACCTAAACCCTTTAGCGGCTGCATCCAACTTCATTTCTCGGTCCCTCAAACTTACCTAAACCCCTTAGCGCTTGCATCCAACTTCATTTCTCGGTCCCTCAAACTTACCTAAACCCCTTAGCGCTTGCATCCAACTTCATATCTCGGTCCTTCAAACTTACCTAAACCCTTTAGCGGCTGCATCCAACTTCATTTCTCGGTCCCTCAAACTTACCTAAACCCCTTAGCGCTTGCATCCAACTTCATATCTCGGTCCCTCAAACTTACCTAAACCCTTTAGCGGCTGCATCCAACTTCATTTCTCGGTCCCTCAAACTTACCTAAACCCCTTAGCGCTTGCATCCAACTTCATTTCTCGGTCCCTCAAACTTACCTAAACCCCTTAGCGCTTGCATCCAACTTCATATCTCGGTCCCTCAAACTTACCTAAACCCTTTAGCGGCTGCATCCAACTTCATTTCTCGGTCCCTCAAACTTACCTAAACCCCTTAGCGCTTGCATCCAACTTCATATCTCGGTCCCTCAAACTTACCTAAACCCTTTAGCGGCTGCATCCAACTTCATTTCTCGGTCCCTCAAACTTACCTAAACCCTTTAGCGCTTGCATCCAACTTCATTTCTCGGTCCCTCAAACTTACCTAAACCCCTTAGCGCTTGCATCCAACTTCATTTCTCGGTCCCTCAAACTTACCTAAACCCCTTAGCGCTTGCATCCAACTTCATTTCTCGGTCCCTCAAACTTACCTAAACCCCTTAGCGCTTGCATCCAACTTCATTTCTCGGTCCCTCAAACTTACCTAAACCCCTTAGCGCTTGCATCCAACTTCATATCTCGGTCCCTCAAACTTACCTAAACCCTTTAGCGGCTGCATCCAACTTCATTTCTCGGTCCCTCAAACTTACCTAAACCCTTTAGCGGCTGCATCCAACTTCATTTCTCGGTCCCTCAAACTTACCTAAACCCTTTAGCGGCTGCATCCAACTTCATTTCTCGGTCCCTCAAACTTACCTAAACCCTTTAGCGGCTGCATCCAACTTCATTTCTCGGTCCCTCAAACTTACCTAAACCCTTTAGCGCTTGCATCCAACTTCATTTCTCGGTCCCTCAAACTTACCTAAACCCCGTAGCGGCTGCATCCCACTTCATTTCTCGGTCCATAAAACGTAAGAAAATCACATAATTTACATATGTCTATATGTTTCTAAGTGTGTTGTTTCTGGTTTGTGTAATTTTTTGGGTGTGTGCATATTAGAAAAGACACATTTAGGAAGGCTTAAAATCTAATTTATTTAAAATATTTTCTTTGTTTTGTTTGGAATCAAATTCCAAATTTTTTGTATATTGTTTGTTTTTTTTTTTTAAAACCTTTTTTTTTTTTTGGCCTCGGTAAAACATATATAATTTTTTTTTTTGTTTTTAACAGTAAAACACTTTTATTTTTTTTTGGTGGGTTTTTTTGGTTAAAAAAATTTTTTTTTTTTTTTTTAAAAAATATAAAACACTTTCTCAAATGTGAACAACTTTAAAAACAAGTTAAAGAAAGGAGCCAGGACCAAGGGCACTATTCATCATCCTCTTCTTCATCTGTTGGCCCCAACGTCGCCTGTATGGCCAGCAGCTCGGCCACCAACTCCTTCATTCTTTTTTTTTTTGCCGCCAAGGTTTGGGGGATCATCCCTGTAACCAATAGAGAAAGAAACATAAATAGGACTCCCAGACCGGTTTGTATGCTGGAAATAGATTTAGGGTTAATCAAATACATGTAAATGCATGACATATGTCCTTCTTCAAAGGGATACAGTTAATGCATTTCCCACAGGTAAGTGTTTAAACTCCTTAAACCGGACCTTCAACATTATTTAATGAAAACCAAAAACTATTCACAAATGATTCTGCACCACCTCAAAGTTATTTAGGGCTTTTTTGGGATTACAGCGCCGCCATCTGGACTCTGAAGCATAACACTTAATGAGGAGTGGAGAGTTGGATAAAGTACAGGGGAGTAGGTTACAGTGGTGCGTTGGGAATCCAGAGCATAGCTGGGTTGAGGGAAAGGTCATCACTCACACAATGCATGGCAGCACCTTCCTTTTTTCAATCTGTATCCCATGCTGCCTGTAAATATTGTGCATTCCATATTCCCCAATATTGGTTTTGTTCTGTCTAATAACATGCATTAGATGGGTGAAGGGTGTTTTTCCATGTTTCTAATCTGTAGGTACAGTGTGATGGCTAAGTCTTTGGTTCTTAATACTAGTTTGGGTCCTCTTTAAGCTAACGAAGTGCCCACATGAAAGTGTGAACTACACATTGGCTACGCCTTTAGTTATGTGTGTGTTATTAGCTAAGCAAACATTAATATGAATAATGGCATGGAGACTTACGGAGTTGGTGGCCGACAGATGGCTGGTTGGGGCCAACAGGCTGCCCTTGGTCCTGGCTCTGCTGTGAAGAAGTCCCTGGAGAAACATGTGACATTTGGTTAGTATTTGTAGAGAGTCACTATCCCCAACATATCTGGCTCCCAGTCTGGCTGACATCACTCACCTTCGCCAGGATCGACTTCAAGCATCTCTGCTGCCTCCTCCTCCACTATCTCACCCGCTCCTGAAGCTTCTACAAATACATAATAAAGGATAACTTAGTTTTTGGCCTGCCATGTATATCTTTGTGCCTATACATGAAGAGTGACATACCAGAGCCTTCCCCATGCGTGGCCAGGTATGACTCCACGCCCACGCGCCTTGGCCCCTCCTCTGTGGTAAGGTCCAGGGGCTGGTCTGAGGAGGCCACAGAGGAGGGGTAGGTCCGTCGCCCGGGAGATCCACCACCTTCACTCACAGATGCAGAGTCATGCAGCACTGGTCGGCCTGTACGTCTCCGGGTGCGGCGAATTCTGAAATCCATTTCCAACACTACCAAAGAAAAGTCATTATAAATAAAGGCATAACTTATACATTTGGAACATATACCATGCAATTGCTTTGTACTTACTTGGGAAATGGATCCCAAAAAACCTCCGCACCCGGGGCATGTGCAGACGCTTCAGGTCCGACCAATGCTGCATTATCTGGGTGTGAGTGAAGGTGGTGCTGGTCACACGGTGGATCTCGCCGATGATCTCCCGGGCGATGTCCCTTTTCTCGCACACATTGGGCGCGAAGTCATACCGGCGCTGAAGCATGATCTGAAAAACATAATGGACACAGAGCTTTTACTTTTACACACAGACCCATATGTGTTGCATCACAAGTTGAGTATTTAATGTCATTAACACACACATTTCGAATGGCCGCCATTTTTGGGGAGTGCCTTAAAGAGGACGTTGACTGTGATTGACAGTCTGGTCTTATGTTATATGTATCACACACCATGTACATACAGATAATAGCCAACATCAAGAATCAGGCCACCTGCATCTATGGCATGTTAGGATGGTTTAAACATCCAAGATGTAGCCTAATGCTTAGGCTTTTGGACCACGTGTGTGGCTTCCCGTTGTGTTTTTATGGCTTAGGAAAACAGTGTTCCGCAAACATCCGCATCAAGGTCCGAGACAGGCCAGGTTTGACAGCTCGCCCCGCTACTCCACAGGTTAATTAACTGTTGCTAAGCCGGAGCAATTGGCCGAATTAGGACATCAGCATAGACAGGTGAAAACGTGGCCAGGCTCGGCCCTTGAGGATGAAGTGTGAGGAGCCAGTGATTAAACATTAAGAGACCCCAAACTAGTTCCCAACGCATCATTTACATTTAGGCCATCATTGACTATTCTATTAAAATGCACAGGCAGCCACTTACCAGCATGAGGATCTCTTCCTGTTGACGGGTGAAGATAGTGGGCGCCATCTTTAGTCTTCTTCCAGGCAGCAGATAAGTGAAACCCCAGCGGTTTCCTGGTTCCGCTCGAACGTACGTTCGTACGAGCGCGTAGTCGTGCGCATAGGCGTCACACGCTGGGCTCATTATTTAAAGGTCCCTTCCCCCCAAGCTCATTCTCTTTGAGCATTTGTGTACGATGGCACCAAAAAAGGCGATGAGCAAGCGACCCCAGGCAAGCAAGACCGCGGAGGGCCCCACCACAAGGTCCCAGCAAGCTGGCCGAAAACTGAGATCCAAGACTCCCACCTCGGCCCCACCAAGGGACCCTGGACCCTCAGGTACCCAAAAAAGGGGCCCCAAGCCTCGTGCCCCTCCTGCAGCCAAAAAGCTGGCAACTGCAGCACCCACCACCTCTGCCCCCAGAACAGGCAGCACCAGTGAGCCCACACCGGCCATGCCTTCAAGTAGGGCAGTTCGGAAACCCATGCCCCGCAGCAGGGCCCGAACCCCATCCAGGGCCCGAACCCCATCCAGGGCCCGAAGCACAGCCAGAGGGCGAAGAACCCAATCCAGGGCACGAAGCCCAGCCAGGGCCCGAACCCCATCCAGGGCCCGAACCCCATCCAGGCCCCGAAGCCCATCCAGAGGCCGCAGATCCAAAACCAGGGCCAGAAGCCCCTACAGGGCCCGCAGATCCCAATCCAGGGCCAGAAGCCCCGACAGGCCCAGAAGAACACAATCCAGGGCCAGAAGCCCCTACAGGGCCCGCAGATCCCAAACCAGGGCCAGAAGCCCCTACCGGCCCAGAAGAACACAATCCAGGGCCAGAAGCCCCTACATGGCCCGCAGATCCCAATCCAGGGCCAGAAGCCCCGACAGGCCCAGAAGAACACAATCCAGGGCCAGAAGCCCCTACATGGCCCGCAGATCCCAATCCAGGGCCAGAAGCCCCGACAGGCCCAGAAGAACACAATCCAGGGCCAGAAGCCCCTACATGGCCCGCAGATCCCAATCCAGGGCCAGAAGCCCCGACAGGCCCAGAAGAACACAATCCAGGGCCAGAAGCCCCTACAGGGCCCGACGAACCCAATCCAGGGCCAGAAGCCCCTACATGGCCCGCAGATCCCAATCCAGGGCCAGAAGCCCCGACAGGCCCAGAAGAACACAATCCAGGGCCAGAAGCCCCTACAGGGCCCGACGAACCCAATCCAGGGCCAGAAGCCCCTACATGGCCCGCAGATCCCAATCCAGGGCCAGAAGCCCCGACAGGCCCAGAAGAACACAATCCAGGGCCAGAAGCCCCTACAGGGCCCGACGAACCCAATCCAGGGCCAGAAGCCCCCGACCTGGCACCAGCCGGGAACAGAGCCCACGACCTGGCACCAGCCGGGAACCTAGCCCCCCAAGAGGGCCCCGAATTGCCCCCATGACCACATCTACACCTGGAAGTTCGGTGGCCAGCCACGCAAGAACACCCAGTCCCTTGGCCAGTCCAGTCCAGTCATTGGGAAGCCACCAATCCGGCCATTCCCCTACCCAGCCCCAGGCCATAATGTCACCACATGTGTCTGCACACATGGAGGAGCAGCCAAGCCAACCATCTGGCCGCACATTGCGCCGCGGCCAGTTGAGTGGGAGATTCTCCCATGACCAAAATATGGCATTGGCTAGTGGCCTTACATTATACTATGACGAGCTATATGGGAGCAAATCCAAACACACCACCAAGCAGCGCAAGATGGAATTGTTTGAAACCATCCTCCGACAAGTAAATGCAGCGGGGGAAGAGAGGAAAGATGTGTCCCAAATTCAGAAGAAAATCTCTGATCTGAAGTATGCTGTACGGCAAAAAGAAATTAAAAGGCATAATTACAGGTAACTAAATGTTTACGCTAAATCTAATGTTTTGGATGTACTGTATGCACCTTTTCTGAGTACCAAACAATTTGCTCTTTTCAGCCTGAAAACTGGCGGTGGCTTTCCATCTAAATTGGAGTTTACCCCTGCTGAGGAGATTGTGCTTGGACTTCTCCATCCGGTCGCGGTCGGTGGACATGCTGGTCTAAGGGACACAGACTCACCGACCCGTACCCACGGTGAGTACTCTTAAATCTGCATGTTTGCCTGTTTGCTAAATAATCGACAGTTCACTAGTAACAAGCTAACGGGATGCCCCTATGGTTTGCCTTGCTTGGCCTCGCACTACTGTGGCTGTTTGTGTCCTCTTTTTGGCCCTGGGAATCACACATTTAGGCCCACAGCCATTATGGCAAAGTTCAAATGTCCAATTGTATTGTTAAAGTCATGAAGTTTCGCAAGATAAGTGAGATATTTTGAATCAATCACAAAACACACATCATTATGTATGGGTTGCCTTTTGCTTGTGTGAGTTGTGTTTGAGTTAACAATTTAATTAGCCACCCACAAACATATGTGACCAAGAGCAGCGAGACTCAACTGGCGGCCCGGGGTCCCAATGCGGACCTTGCCACCACATTCAAGGACCCCTGCCCAGACAGCCCTGCACTCAGTTACTTCTGTGTTGACGTGCTCAGAGCTGCCCCCTTGATCGGCCATGTAGTGGTTGGTCTCCTGCCCAATGTCATGGCTCCGTGAAACATAGCATTGCAATATGAAGTACTGCCCAGGAAGTGGCATTGCAAGGTACACAGTAACTTATTTAAATTTTCACTGGCCACAATCGTGTCCCGCTGCCCCTGCTCTGGCCCATGTGCCACAGTCCCCCCATGCCCCCCCCCACATAAGCCCCATACATTTGTAACAGATTGGCTCCATCCATCCCATCACCATCAATACGTTAACTCCCCCCTTTAGCCATCCAATCCCTGTCCCCTCAGCTCTGGCCCATCCAGCCCAGCAAGGGCAAGCAGCCTTTATTAGTTGGCACTTAGAAATCTCCAGCCCCTCCACCAGTGTCTTTATTTTTAACTAGACACCCCCTGCGTCAGCACCATGGCCAGACATTCACCTCTCACCACATACCTTTAAATGGGCGTTTCAAACAATTGTTTGAGTACCCCGGACCTAGCGAATGGTAGGCTAAATCCAAAAATGTGCCTTGAAAGTTGGATGCTGACTGGGTACACTTCATGACTTAGAACTGAGGTCACTTAGCAGTTTGTCAGAGCCATTGCACCTATGTAAACTTGCGTGGGTTTGAACAAAGGTCACCATTGCTCTAGAGTTGAATAATATTACAAATAGAGCTATATTTGATTACCTATCCAAAAAAAGGTTATGTGTGTGTGTTTACGTGGTTTGTTTTTCTCTTCTTCAGCCCAGCATGATCCCTCAGCAAGGGTAAACTCACCCCCCAGTTTGGTTATGCCTACCAGGTCCGTACAGCATAGGAGCCCAGATCAGAGATTTTCGGTAAGTTAATTTAGTAGCATAAATACTAACAAGTGCTTAAGAATGTGTTAAACTGTTGAAATCCAAAATTGGGACGCAAACTTAGCCTTTTTTTTTTTATATGTCCCTACAGACCCGCACACTCATGGAAGAGATCCAGGACATGGAGGAAGATGATGATGTCTCCGTACAGGGCACGTCGGATGAACTCCCCCTGGGTCCCAATTTGGAACTGCTCCATAATGTTTCTCTGGCCAATCCTCAGCAGCAGAGTGAATCTCCATCCATTGTGCTTGCACATGGGGAGACTGACACTACAGTCCCCAGTGTTCACTCTGCTGCTGAGGATTTGCAAAGCAGGCCGGTTGCTGTTGAGGGTACGACACCACGCGGCAGGGCACGCCCAAGAGCCAGGGTAATTGTGCGGCGGACGCCATTACGCCGCCCCACAATTTCCCAGGGGAGGCAGAGTGCCCTGCTTCAATTATGGACCCAACAAAGGGACTCTTATGACGCCCAGCTCGTTACAGAGCGTGAGCAAAGGCATGCCGACATGGTGAACATCCATACCAGTCTACAGGGCATCCTCGCGGAGTTGCGTACCCTCAACAGCAACGTGGCCAATGCAAGTAATGGCATCCAGTCAGCCATGGCTGAGATGACCAATATGCAGAGAAACATTGTGGAGCAGTTTCAAATTCACAATGCTGCCATGGCCCAGGCTAGGTCCCATTCCCATGGACCTCCACCTGGACCTCCACCTGGGTATTATGGGCAGCCACCCTATTAAGCCATGGGTGTGTGGGACATCTTTTCTCTTAACCCCCACTGTATTTACTTGTCCTTTGAGGTTTCAAACAATCCATTTTGTGTTGCTCTGGCAGGTTGTGTTTTGTATTTGCTCCCATATAGCTCCTTAGAGTAATGCTTAAGGCCACTAGCCAATGCCATAGGTCTATGTGGAGTTTATCTGGCCACTTATGGCTTTACCTATGTATTTGGTTGGTGCTCCTCCTGTTTGCAGACATGTTTGTGTGACATTATGGCCATGCCCAAATATCCCTGGGCACAGGCAATATTAATGACTGGACTAGGCTGGCCTTTGGACTGGGTGTCCTTGTTTGGTTGTGCCACTCACTTCCAGGTGTAGATGTGCTCGATGTTTTTTTTTTAATGTTATCCATTTGTTACCACAGATGTATGTGGACTGATTTCTGTTAACCACTATAATTTTTCAATTTCAAAGTAAAACACAAATTTCACTTCCAATACTTGTGGCGTTTTTAGTGGGAAGACATTTTTAACACCTTGGCCTAAACCAGATAATTTTGGTTTGAAGAGGTGTAACAATGCAAAGCGAAAGCTAAGGAAACTACATGAAATACATTAGGCAACAATTAAGGTCTAAATGTTTTACTTAGAGGTAATGCCACATTACGGCAAAACAACATATGTTTCAAAAAGGATAACACAGACATACAGAATGGTGAGACAGGGAAAAAAGTTAACTAAAATGCTGGCTGATCAGGTTGGCTCGAACAGATTGGCCAGACTCACTGGGGGGCCCCTCAAAATTCTCGGCTTCATCCTCGACGGCTGAAGAGGGCAGGCTGTCCACATAACGTGGGACACGTTCCATGATGGCAAAATTGTGCAAAACAGCACATGCCATTATAATGTCGATCACTTTCTTGGGATCATATTGCAGGGCCCCCCCAGTATGGTCAAGGCAACGAAAACGTGTCTTCAGCAGACCAAAGGCCCTCTCCACAACAGCCCGGGTCTTGCGATGCGCACGGTTATACGCTTCCTGAGAGGCATCCTGGGGCCGCAGCACAGGCGTCATGAGCCAGGGTAGAAGTGGGTACCCGGAATCACCTTAAACAGAGAATTAAATGTAATCAAAATTAAAAAGGCAACACAACCAACACCAAAAATTTCACAGATATCATAATGATGTAAGGTAAAGTGTTCCCAAAAAAAAACAGGGCACATTAGGGCCCACAAAAATTGCACTAAGGTATCACCTAAATAAAAATGGCACTTCTATATACCAATTAATTAACAAACATCTGCACGGCCAAGGGTATTTGTATTTTACATATATTTGTAGTTTTCAGACATGTTACAATTAGGATGCTGCGGAGGGCCTATCCACATTTCTCTGGAAACTACAATGTATGCAGTTTAAGTCCACTTTGACATTTAACGACCAATAGTACCAAAGGAGCCAAAGGTCAAAGATCCCTATCCACATTTCACTGGAAAATACAATGTATGCAGTTTAAGTCCACTTTGACATTTAAAGACCAATAGTCCCAAAGGAGCCAAAGGTCAAAGATCCCTATCCACATTTCACTGGAAAATACAATGTATGCAGTTTAAGTCCACTTTGACATTTAAAGACCAATAGTCCCAAAGGAGCCAAAGGTCAAAGATCCTTGGGTATAAACTCCAAACCAATATATTTAGGCACAAGGAACTTACAGACATCCTAACTAAAGGGAAAACATTCTGAAGGCCACAGCGAGACAAGGATTTTTTGGGTAAGTTCCTAATATATGAGGCAAGAAAAAGGCAGTTGTACGCTTCTGTAAATTTATCCTTAAAAAACATATCAACAAATACAAGATTAATGCCACATTTAATAACACACAAATAGGACACACTTACCAAGCAGCCATGCCCCCGAAAATTCACCTGCCTCAAATCTCCGAAACAACCCAGATCGCCGGAGGATATAGGAGTCGTGGGACGATCCGGGGTAGCCGGCAAGGACACTCATAAACCGCATATCCGGACCAACCACGGCCTGGACATTAAGTGAGTGTCCCATTTTACGATTCCTTAAGGAAAAAACATACAAAAAGGGTAATTGATATTTGACCCAAACTAATAAATTAACCACAAAACATGTCTGCACTCTATTGGGAAAGACTAATGAAAAGCCGAGATAAAGCAGCTACACAAATGAGGGATAAACAAATATGCTGCCGCAAAGGAAAACAGGTTACATGACACGTTGGGCAACATAATAACCAATCTCAATACCTATATATATACTCGTCGGCTGCCCTAGGTACGAGTGCCACATGTGTGCAGTCAATTGCACCAATAACGTTGGGCATGTCGGCCACATTATAAAACCCAAGCTTAATGGCGTTTCTGGCTGCCATATCATCAGGAAAATAAATATATTTTTGAGTTATGGCAGCCATGCCTTCCAAAAATTTAGACAGTGCGCGGCTCAGCGTAGGCTGTGACATCCCCACAGAGAGGGCACCCAGCCTCTGGAACGAGCCGTTCGCCAAAAATTGCAGGCAGCCAAGCATCTTGGTCATACCTGAAATTGCATGCCCCTTCCTTGTGGTGCGGGCTAACCATGGCCGCAGCTCACTATATAATTTATGGAGGGAAGCGCGATTAAGCCTGGTCAGCTCGAACAGCTCAACATCATTCATGCTATCGATGTTCATGCGACGACGCAGGGGCAATCTGCTCTCAGACATCTCGATCAACTCAATGCCAAAAAGCATAAGCCCTTGATGTGCCACAAACTCGCTCCGCTCCATCCTACTCCCGAGGCCAAATAGCTGCCGGCAAACATTTCGTAAAGCAGCTCTTTAATGGGCTTCAAAACAATTAGCAATCACCTCTCTGAATTGGGCGCAAGCCCATGTGAAGGACGTAAAAAATAGGATCGGACGCAAATAATACGATTTGGACGGGAAAAACACACGAACTAACGCAAATTATACGATTCTCGTACGAAATGCGTATGTTCATATACGTCTATGCGCGAACGATCGTGCGAATACGAAATGGGCAAAAAAACAAGAAAAAATGACAAACACCCACCCAAACTTACGATTCTCGATACGAAATCACTTAACTTTTGCTCTTTGAATCGAGGGGATTGTCTATAATGGGGTGTTTGGGAGGGGGTATTTTAGCACATCATTTGGTTCTGAATATTTTTTTCTTATAGGCTGGTGCGTCTTATAGGGCGAAAAATACGGTATATATTTATAATATTAATAACTGGCCAATGGTAATGCAATGGATACACGCAAAAGATTGTAGGAACTTTTAGATATCTGGTAATCCAAAGAAATCACTGAGACTAATGGTAAACAAATAACACAAGATGCAATCAAATCTTACAAAACAAGATACAACACGCTATGAGAGTTATATGACCGGCATACACATACACAGTGATTAAGGCAGACTCAAGAGCAATACCTGACCAGCAACCGATATATTTACCCTCCTGACAGGCTCTCCTTGGGCCCTCTTTCTAAGGCTCCCTCAGGCCATCTTCCTAAGGCTCCCTACCTTCCAGGGCCCTCCGTCAGTTATACTCTGATATTACTTTGATGTCCAGACTTGCCCTTCCAGTTTCGCTAGCCTGAAACTTGTGAAAACCTGTTTTGCTGGACTCTAGGTAAGTATCGGAATTTCTCAGCCACTGAAACTTTGTCTTGCCCAAAAGTGTGCTGACTCCACTCAGCATTCCAAGAACATTCACAGGATCTGCCCCCTAAACTTGATTTGAAAACCTGTTTTTATTAGGGTGGGGGAAAGGAATGTGGACTGTCTAGCCTCTGGGCTGGTGAAGGATATCTTAGCCTGCCTGAATGACCTGACCTATGTATGATTGGTCAAATGCAACTCATTTTACATAGCGAGAGAGGCCGAAATACATTACATAATATTTTAACAATATTAATTTTCCATAAAGGCTCATTGTCTACAGCTTTAGTGGACCAATTTACCAAGCTTTAATTTTTTGACCAAAGGTTTACTTTAACTGCTGCTGAACAGCAGGACATATTTTTGGCATTGCCCCAAAACCCCTGCAGTCTGCCACCATTTACTTCCCTTTAGTTACATGCGGTCACCCCCCTCTTCCTCTTTTCCTGTACGGTAACTGTTGTAAACACTTATTTTTATTTCTTAATTTTAATCAAACCACATTTTAAAATTAAGAAAAAAAACTGTAGGAGCTCTGTTATCAGTCACACAATTACAGTGGATTTTATTGCTCCTTATACCCCACTGAAGAGAGCAGGTCTCGAATTTCCAACTGACATCTCTCTTTCTGAGCCCTCCATCTATTCCTAGCATGTGCTGTTGTATATTACACCGTCTGTTCAAAACCTCCCATTTTTATATCACAAAAAGATTCAAATAAAGAACCCGTTCCTGTTTCCGCACTGCATTAGCCTACACATGCCTTAATATTTTTTTGGTGAATAAACTATGATTTAGATTAGAACAAGATATATATATATAGGAAGGCACGTGGGCTTGTTACATTTTCTTTAAAGTACGGTAACACCGGAAAATAAGAACTGTATGCATGCTTTATTCTAGAATGTATGAATTAAAGTGTATTAACCCATCACCAGGATTTTCACTATCCTGGCGGTTGGTCCACTTTTCCCAAAATTTTCCAAATCGGGATGCCCTGCTGAATTGCCCTCAAAATTCACCGTTCCCCCGATCCGACGGCACTTCGGTGCTTTATGCAGTCGCTTGGAAAGGTACAGCTTACGGCAGCCATTTGGCAGGGGTTTACACAGAGGGAAACCCCAAATTGTGGGAAGGTAATCGGTAGTCTAAAAGACTTCAGGACTGGCTGGGGGTTATAGGTCCACTTTAGATTAAAGTGTATCAAAACCTGTGAATTTGTGAAACTGTGAATCACAATTTAGGATTCCCCTGTGTGTGCAGGTCCCCTTCCTCTCTCCTAAAACCACCAAAATGTTAGTGCATGCCCTAATCACATCCTCACTTGACTACTGCAGTGTCCTACTGTGTGGGTTACCAACAAACAGGCTGGCACCCCTCCAATCTATTATAAGCTCTGCTGCTCATCTCATCCACCTCTCCTCTCATTTTTCTAGTGCTGCTCCTACTACTCATCTTGACTATTGCTCATCATTCCTGCCTATGGGGGTTATTTAAGAACGGACAGCGCCAGGTAGTGCCTCGTAGCGGCAGGCAGTGTCTGGTGAACGCTGGGCGCTGTACGCAAAACCACATTTATGAAAGCGAATCTGATGAGCGACTCTAACAGCGTCATGTAGCGTCACATGTATTATTACAGGTGGCTCAGCGTATAGCGCCGGTGCTCTAGGTTCAGCAGCGCCATGTATTTCCTTTCGCTCAGTGTCGCTCTCCCATACATTTCAATGGGCTTTCATTACTTGTGTATAAACAGCGTGTGTCGTCTCCTGGCTGCAAACAAACAGGTCTGGCACTAAAGTGTTATTGTCCCAGTGTTAAAACAATGTCATTCCATGTGTTTTGTTACTGGTGGATATGTGTTCAAAAACGGACTTTGATCACACAGTGTCTGGCGCTCTATACTAGAGCTTTAGAGCGCCGGCGCTCTGTGTGATGATGTGGAGCGCCGAGTGCCGGACACACTGAGCTGGCACTACCTCTCGCTCACTGCAGAGCTGTACTGGTGTTAGAGCACACACCATACATCACATTCATCAATACCGGCCAGGTGGCTACAGCGACCGAGTCGCTATGTTGCAGCGCCCAATAGATTTACAGCGTCCACTAGCGGTCCACTAAGCCCATCTGCCAATACCTGGTGTTAGTAGTGAATCAGCCTCCACATCATTCATTGCTAAACTGTTGGCTCTGACCCCACCTTTGGCTTGCTTCCCGGAATTGCTTCATAAGAGACAGAACTCAGTATTGAGGGTGAAGATGAATTTTCTTTATTAGTGCCACCCTGTGCCTTATATGCAAGGCTCCATGCAAGGGGACCTCCCCCGTGGACCTGATGGAGAACTGCATGACAAACACACAGACCAATGGGAGCAGGGCACACAATCCCTCAACTCTGCCGGTAACACAATCAATGCAATGCAAAAACAGTGCCTTTAAAATCCAAAGGCAGAGTCTGTCACAGCTTCCACTGTTTCTATGTTCATTGGCTACCGGCCAGATTAAGTGTGGTGGAGGCCCTTGGGCACAAAATCTGGTGGAGGCCCCAGATACAGTATTTTTTTTCCCTTTAAAATAATAGTCCATCCAACTAACTGATTGGTGGTTTTCTGGCACCCGCCTACTTACTGGAACGTCAGATCCCTTGTGCGGGTGCGTGCTGCTCGGGAACTCCTGCTTTGCCAGTCTGGGCGGGGGTAGTGTAGTCGTCCAGCAGGAAACAGTTCCCTGCATTAGCTTTGTTCCTGACCCTGCGGCCCATCAGACAAAAGACTGAAAAGCCTCCTGGACCAGACCATAACTCAAAGGTTGGTGGAGGCCCCCTTAGCAGGGAAAGTGGTGGAGGCCCCGGGGTTCGTGCCCCTTACACCCCTCTCATAATCCGGCCCTGGCTACCAGAAATGAACCAGTCTTAGGTTTCCTGCAGTTCTAGCCTATCACGACCATCAGAGGTTCTAGCAGTAACAAAGAACTCCCATAGATTCCAGGACCTGCGATATTGGTGTGGCTGTTCCTGTGTTGGCCTGTACCTTTAACCCTCTCTGTGGCGGTGTCCAGTGGCAGCCGCTTGTGAAGCTCTCGTGATCTTCAGTGAGACACATGCAGATGATATTTTGCTTTAGTAACAATTGGGTGACTCAGCAGTCACTCGCAGCTGGGAAAACTAAAAGCATTGCTACACACTTTTCTTGGCTTGGGAGCTCATTAAGAGCCTGATTCTGGAGATGTTGGAAAGGGGAGAACCTCAGGTATACACCCTTATAAGTGTATGTGGATCGGGGGCAACCGGACCAAGTGGCGGCACCGCAAAGTCCCGCTAACGCTGCTCATGGTTGCCAGGGTGGTACATTTATGAGTGCCGGGTCTCCAGACCTGGGGGGGGGGGGGGCTAACAACTCACTGGAGGAGTCATTGCAAAGGGGAGAACCTCAGGTATAGACCCCTAGAAGGGAGGGATCAGGGCTGCCGTGACCGAGCGGTGGCACTGCAAAGTCCTGGTACCACAACCATAGCCCTAAAGTTGGTGGAGGCAGAGCAAATGGCGAAGGCCCAGGGGTGCACGCTAATTGTGCCCTGCCTATAATAGGACCCTGGTTGCTACAGCAGGCAAAGGTAATTGTTAGACCATTGTGTCGGGCTACATTTGGTGCTGTCCTAAACTGTTTTCCGTCTTTAAATTGAAGAAGAAATGGCCGAGATATCGAGGTTTACAGTTTCACCATATCATTTCCCTTATGAAAAACATGGGCATGGCCCTTGGCTTAGTGATGCTGCATAATAATCAGCATAATAGGCGGGGTCTGTAAGATTCCCAGAACTTGCTTCAGTCACCCTCTCCACTCCCCCTGTTGCTAGGCGACATTGGAGCCTAGACCAGCACTCCCAGACACACATGGCCGCAATCCCAATTGCAAGAACTCCCAAAGCGCATGCGCGCACCCCCAAACATGCATGTGTGCACTCCCAGACATGCATGCATGCACTCCCAAAGCCCCCCTGTTGCTAGGCCACATTGGAACCTAGACCAGCACTCCCAGACACACATGGCCGCAATCCCAATTGCAAGAACTCCCAAAGCGCATACGTGCACCCCCAAACATGCATGTGTGCATTCCCAGAGTGCATATGCACAATCTCAAACGTGCATGCACGCACTCCCAAAGTACATGTATGGACTCTCAAAGCGCATGCACGCACTCCCAAAGTGCATGTGCACACTTCCAAACCTGCATGCGCGCACTTGCAAAGCACATGCCGCTCTCCCAGACATGCATGCATGCACTCCCAAAGCCCCCCTGTTGCTAGGCGACATTGGAGCCTAGACCAGCACCCCCACAGACACACAATGCTGCAATCCCAATCGCATGAACTCCCAAAACGCATGTGCACACCCCCAAATATGCATGTGTGCACTCCCAAAGTGCATGTGCGCACTCCCAAACATGCATGCACGCGCTCCCAAAGCACATGTTTGCACTCTCAAAGCGTATACACGCACTCCCAAGGGGCATGGGCACACTCCCAAACCTGCATGTGCGCACTTGCAAAGTGCATGCACGCACTCCCAGACATGCATGCATCCACTCCCAAAGCCCCCCTGTTGCTACATTGGAGCCTAGACCAGCACCCACACAAGGATGCAATCCCAACCGTCATTGCACAAACCCCCAAAGTGCATGTGCGCACTACAAAACATTCATGTAGACACTCCCAAAGCGAATGTGTAAACTCCCAAACATGCATGCGTGCAGTTCCTATCGCCATTGCACAAACTCCCAAAGCGCATGTGCACACTTCCAAACATGCCTGCACGCACTCCCAAAGCTCATGTGTGCACACTTCCAAACATGCCTGCACGCACTCCCAAAGCTCATGTGTGCACACTTCCAAACATGCCTGCACGCACTCCCAAAGCGCATGTGTGCATTACCAAAGCGCATGTGCACACTTCAAACATGTATGTGTGCACTCCCAAACATGCATGCACACACTCCCAAATCGCATGTGCACACTCCCAAACATGCATGAGTGCACTCCCAAAGCGCATGGACACACTCTGAACCTGTAAATCCCGATATCGCGGTCATAGGACAGTGCCAAGTAGCCCGACACAATAGTGTAACAATCACCTTTGCCTGCTGTAGCTCTTTAAAGTTTCTGCCCAGGCTGCCAAACAAAACAAACGACCCTTGGCAGCCCGCAGGCTCGATCTCACAAAGTAATACAGGCCCTTGTCCTTTGGCTTCAGCATTGTCGGCTGAGATGCTTCTCCCCCTGCCTCGTTGCAGGTCCTGGCTGTAGTCGCATGGAAACAGGCTCCCTCATTGAGTGGCAGCAGGGGGCACATTGCAAGACCATTCAAGACTGTACCATGCTGATCTAAATTCAGTTCAAGGCTGAGCAAGCCCAGAGGAGAAGCACATTAGGGTCGATTCAAAGAAACATGTAACAACTTGGATTTGGGTGCCGATCATCCTATTTTTCCCGTACGCTCGTGCGTTCGTATGAACTTGCGAGTGATTCTATAAGCAAATACGTTTCCTATCGTAAAAAGCCCGTCCGTTCGTATGTTATCTTCCGAACTTGCCTCAGTCAGTTGTCAATCGTAAAAAACACGTTGATGTGATCACTTGTTGCGGCGGCAGCCTGTTTTTTCGGCCGCTTCCATCGTCCACCTCTTCCAATTACTTGCGTTTGCCTCTGGTTTTCAATGGTTTTTGGCCTCTTATATTCGTTCGTTCGTATATATATAAGGTCTTGCGCATGCGCGATCCAAGCTACACTCCCCAAACCAATGTGGGCCCTATCTGACACTACCAATCTCACCACTACTACTTCGCGCCAGGCTACCACTTACCTTTATGAACCCTAAAACTTACCCAAACCCCTTAGCGCTTGCATCCTTCTTCATTTCTTGTTCCCTAAAACTTACCCAAACCCCTTAGCGCTTGCATCCTTCTTCATTTCTCGGTTCCTAAAACTTACCCAAACCCCTTAGCGCTTGCATCCTTCTTCATTTCTCGGTCCCTAAAACTTACCCAAACCCCTTAGCGCTTGCATCCTTCTTCATTTCTCGTTCCCTAAAACTTACCCAAACCCCTTAGCGCTTGCATCCTTCTTCATTTCTCGGTCCCTAAAACTTACCCAAACCCCTTAGCGCTTGCATCCTTCTTCATTTCTCGTCCCCTAAAACTTACCCAAACCCCTTAGCGCTTGCATCCTTCTTCATTTTGACGACCATAAAACTTACCCAAACCCCTTAGCGCTTGCATCCTTCTTCATTTTGACGACCATAAAACTTACCCAAACCACATAATGTACATATGTCTATATGTTTATAAGCATGTATTTTCGTGTTTGTGTAAATGTCTTTTTTGGCGCATATTAGAAATGACAAATTTCTAAAGCCTTAAAATATTATTTATTTTTATAAAATAGTTTGGTTTTTTTTGTGTTTGGTAAAAACTTTTAAAATGTTTGTTTTTTTAAAACATTAAAAACTATATTACAAAATTAGCCAGGACCAAGGGCACTAATCCTCTTCTTCTTCTGTTGGCCCCAACGTCGCCTGTATGGCCAGCAGCTTGGCCACCAACTCCTGTATCCTTTTTTTTTTCCCAGCCGCTGTTTTTGGGATCATCCCTGTAACCAATAGAGAAATAAACATAAATAGTAGTACCAGACCGGTTTGTATGCTGGGAATAGATTTTGGGTTAATCAAATACATGTAAATGCATGACATATGTCATTCTTCCAAGGGATAAAGTAAATGCATTTCCCACAGGTAAGTATTGAAACTCCTTAAACCGGACCTTCAACATGATTTAATGAAAATCAAAAACTCTTTCCAAATGATTCTGCACCAGATAAAAGTACATTTTGGTGCATTTTTTATTACTGCGCCGCCATCTGGACTCAGAAGCATAACACTTAATGAGGAGAGGAGAGTGGGATAAAGTACAGGGGAGCAGGTTACAGTTGTGCTTTGGTAATACAGAGCATAGCTGGGTTCAGGGAAAGGTCAGCAGTCCCACAATGCATGGCAGCACCTTACTTTGTAAAATCTGGATGCCATGCTGCATGTAAATATGGCGCATTCCATATGCCGCCATCTTGTATGTTTAAAGGCTCCTAACATGCAGTAGATGCAGGTAGCCTGTTTTGGAATGTTCGCAATCTGTATGTACAGTGTGTGGGAAACTTATTAGCTAGGCTCTTAATACGAGTTATGGTCCGCTTTAAGCTAACGAAGTGCCCACATGAAAGTGTTAACTATACATTGGCTACGCCTTTAGTTATGTGTGTGTTATTAGCCAAAAACACATAATTCTGAATAATGGCATGGCTACTTACTTTGTTGGTGGCCGACAGATGGCTGGTTGGGGCCAACAGGATGCCCTTGGTCCTGGCTATGCTGTGAAGAAGTCCCTGGAGAAACATGTGACATTTGGTAAGTTGTTGTATAGAGTCACTATTCCCAACATATCTGGCTCCCAGTCTGGCTGACATCACTCACCTTCGCCAGGATCAACTTCAAGCATCTCTGCTGCCTCCTCCTCCACTACCTCACCCGCTCCCGAAGCATCTAGAAATACATAATAAAGGAGCACTTAGTTTTTTTGCTTGCATGTATATATATATATATATATATACATGAAGAGTGACATACCAGAGCCTTCCCCATGCCTGGCCGGGTATGACTCCACGCCCACGCGGTTGGGCCCCTCCTCTGTGGTAAGGTCCAGGGGCTGGTCTGAGGAGGCCACAGAGGAGGGGTAGGTCCGTCGCCCGGGAGATCCACCACCTTCACTCACAGATGCAGAAGCATGCAGCACTGGTCGGCCTGTGCGCCTCCGGGTGCGGCGAATTCTGAAATCCATTTCCAACACTAACAAAGAAAAGTCATTATAAATAAAGGCATAACTTATACATTTGGAACATATACCATGCAATCGCTTTGTACTTACTTGGGAAATGGATCCCAAAAAACCTCCGCACCCGGGGCATGTGCAGACGTTTCAGGTCCGACCAATGCTGCATTATCTGGGTGTGAGTGAAGGTGATGCTGGTGACACGGTGTATTTCCGCGATGATCTCCCGGGCGATGTCCCTTTTTTCGCAAACATTGAGCGCGAAGTCATACCGGCGCTGAAGCATGATCTGAAAAACATAATGGACACAGAGCTTTTACTTTTACACACAGAGCCATATGTGTTGCATCACAAGTTGCGAATGTAATGTCATTAACACACACATTTAGAGTGCCAGCCATTTTTGGGGAGTGCCTTAAAGCGGATGTTCACTCTGATTCAGAGTCTGGTCTTATGTTATATGTTTCACACACCCTGTACATACAGATAGCCAACATTACAAATCAGGCCACATGCATATCTGGCGTGTTATGATGGTTTTAACATCCAAGATGGCGGCTTATGTAAAATGCCATCTTTGCAGGCAGCCTGCAAACAGGAAGTGCATGCGAACTGGAAGTGTGCGTGCTGCTCTGCATTCTTGGACTGATGACCTTCCCATGACCACAGCTCTGCTGTGTCTGAGCAAAGCACAGCTATAACCCACCCCCCTGTACCTTATCCCACTCACCTCTCCTCAGTAAGTGTGATGCTTCTGAGTACAGATGGCTGCGCGCATCTCTTAAATTCTTGAACAGAGTTTCAGGCCAGTGGAGGCAAGACTAATACGTTATTGGCTTAAAATGGCCCATTTGGAAATGTAATAGGCTGTGTACTCGTTTTTTACGTTATATTTTTGGTTAGTAAATCACGCTGAAGGCCCGGTTTCTGACTTTTTGGGCACGTGTGTGGCTTGCCGTTGTGTTTTGATGTCTTAGGCAAACAGTGGTCCTCAAACATCCGCATCAAGGTCCGAGACAGGCCAGGTTTGACAGCTATCCACGCTACTCCACAGGTTAATTAACTGGTGCTAAGCCAGAGCAATTGCTCTAATTAGGACATCAGCATAGAGAGGTGAAAACGTGGCCTGTCTCGGCCCTTGAGGATGAAGTGTGAGGAGCCTGTTCTAAAACATTAAGATCCCCAAAACTAGTTCCAACCGCATCATTTACATGTAGTACATCAGTCAGTATTAGCTTAAAAGGCAGAGCAAGGCACTTACCAGCATGAGGATCTCTTCTTGTTGACGGGTGAAGATAGTGGGCGCCATCTTTATGCTTCTTCAAGGCAGCAGATAAGTGAAACCCCAGCGGTTTCCTGGTTCTGCACGAACGCACGTCCGTACGATCGCGTAGTCGTGTGCATAGGCGTCAGACGCTGGGCGCCTTATTTAAAGGTCCCTGCACCCAAAGCTCATTCTCTTTGACATTTTGGAGAAAATGGCACCCAAAAAGGCAGCAGCGAAACGCGCACAGCCAAGCCAGACCTCTGAGGGCCCAACAACCAGGTCCCAGCAAGGCCAAAAGAAGCTACGCTCCCAAAAGGCAAGTAGCACCTCGGCCCCACCAAGGGACAGCGGACCCTCCCTTTCACAAAAAAGGGCCACAAAGGCACGTGCCCCTGTGGCCAAAAAACAGGCCAAACGGGTAGGAAGCCCCACAGCAGCCACCACCACATCTGCCCCCAGAAGAGGCCGCCCAAGGGAGCCCACACCACCCATGCTCTCAAGCAGGGCCAGAAGCCCATACAGGCCCCGCAGCAGGGCCAGAAGCCCATACAGGGCCCGAAGCAGGGCCAGAAGCCCATACAGGCCCAGAAGCAGGGCCAGAAGCCCATCCAGGCCCCGCAGCAGGGCCAGAAGCCCATACAGGCCCGGAAGCAGGGCCAGAAGCCCCTCCAGGCCCCGCAGCAGGGCCAGAAGCCCATCCAGGCCGCACAGCAGGGCACCTACGACCAGACCAGGCACCAGCAGGGCACCTAGCCCAAGACCTGGCACCAGCAGTGCACCTAGCCCCAGACCAGGCACCAGCAGGGCACATAGCCCCCCAAGAGGCCCAAGAATGGACATCATCCGTACCACATCTACACCTGGAAGTTCTGTGGCCAGCCACGCAAGAACACTCAGTCCCTTGGCCAGTTCAGTCCAGTCATTGGGAAGCCAGCAATCCTTCCATTCCCCTACACAGCCCCAGGCCATAATGTCACCACATGTGTCTGCACACATGGAGGAGCCCCAAAGCCAACCATCTGTCCGCACATTGCGGCGCGGACATTTGAGTGGGAGATTCTCACATGACCAAAATATGGCATTGGCTAGTGGCCTTACATTATTCTATGACGAGCTCTATGGGAGCAAATCAAAACACACCACTAAGCAGCGCAAAATGGAATTGTTCGAAACAATCCTACGACAAGTAAATGCAGCGGGGGAAGAGAGGAAAGATGTTGCACAAATCCAGAAGAAAATTTTGGATCTGAAATATGCTGTACGGCAAAAAGAAATTAAAAGGCATAATTACAGGTAAATAAATGATGTATCCAAATGTAATTATTAGGATGTACTGTATGCACCTTTTCTGTGTACCAAACTATATTTTCATTTCAGCATGAAAACTGGAGGTGGCTTTCCAACAAAACTCGAGTTTACACCTGCTGAGGAGATTGTGCTGGGCCTTCTCCATCCTGTTGCGGTCGGTGGCCATGCGGGTCTAAGGGACACAGACTCACCGACCCGTACACAAGGTGAGTACTCTTAATCTGCATGTTTGCCTGGTTGCAAAGTAAATTAAAGTTCACTAGTACCAAGATGACGGTATGGCCCTATGGTGTGGCTTGGTTGGCCTCGCACTACTGTGCCTGTTGGTGTCCTGTTTTGGTCCGTGTGAATCACACATTTCGGACCACATACATTAGGTAAAATAACAATTAACACTAATTATGTGTGAAGTAACGAAGTTTATGAAGAAAAGTGATATATTTGGACTCAATCACAAAACACACATCATTAGGGATGTGTTGTCTATTTGTTGTGTGAGTTGTGTTTGAGGTAACAATTTAGATCAAGACCCCCAAACATATATGACCTAGAGCAGCGATACTCAACTGGCGGACCGGGGTCCGAATGCGGACCTTGGCACCAGATTCCCGGACCCCTGCCCAGACAGCCCTGCACTCAGTTACTTCTGTGTTGACGTGCTCAGAGCTGCCCCCTTGATCGGCGATGTAGTGCTTAGTCTCCCGGCCAATGTCATGGCTCCCTGAAACCTAGCATTGCAATATGAAGTACTGCACAGGAAGTGGCATTGCAAGGTACACACAAACTTGGTGCATCATTCTCTTTGTCCAATCCTGTCCCGCTGCCCCAGCTCTGCCCCATCTGCCCCTGTCCCACCATCTCTCCCCCCCCCCAGCTCAGCCCCATCCATTCCTAACAGATTTGCTCCATCCATCCCATCACCATCCATTCCTGTCCTCCCAGCTTTATCCATCCAATCCCTGTCCCCTCAGCTCTGCCCCATCCAGCCCAGCAAGGGCAAGCAGCCTTTATTAGTTTTGGCTGGGAAATCTATAGCCCCTCCCCCAGTGTGCTGATTTCTAACTATACACCCCCTGCGACAGCCCCATGCCCGGACCTTCACCTCTCACCGGATACCTTTAAATGGACCTTTACAAGAAGTGGTTGAGTACCCCTGACCTAGAGAATGGTAGTCAAACTCAAAATAGGTGCTCTGCAAGTTGTATGCTGACTGGGTACACTTCCTGACTTCGAACTGAGGTCAGTTAGCAATTTACTCGATCCATTTCACATATCTTAAAGTGAGTGTATTTTACCAATCGTCCCCGTTGCTGTAGAGTTGCTTAAGATTACAAATAGTGGCTTGTTTAATTACCTACCAAAACAATGCTTATGTGTGTGTTTACCTTGTTTTGTTTTCTCTTCTTCAGCCCAGCATGACCCCTCAGCAAGGGTAAACTCACCCCCCAGTTTGATTATGCCTACCAGGTCCGTACAGCATAGGAGCCCAGATCCGAGTTTTCCGGTAAGTTTATTTAGTACCAAAAATACTACCAAGTGCTTAAGCATGTGTTAAACTGATGGAATCCTAATTTGGTACGCTTAACCATTTTTTTTCTATGTCCCTACAGACCCACACACTCATGGAAGAGATCCAGGAAATGGAGGAAGATGATGGATCCATGCTGGCCACGTCCGAAGACCTCCCCCTGGGTCCCAATCTGCAACTTCTCCATAATGTTTCTCTGGCCATTCCTCAGCAGCAGAGTGAATCTGCATCCATTGTGCCTGCACATGGGGAGACTGACACAACAGTCCCCAGTGTTCACTCTGCTGCTGAGGATTTGCCAAGCATGCCTGTTGCTGTTGAGGGGACGAGACAACGCGGCAGGGCACGCCCAAGAGCCAGGGTAATTGTGCGGCGGACTCCATTACGCCGCACAATTTCCCAGGGGAGGCACAGTGCCCTGCTTGATTTATGGAACCAGGAGAGGGACTCTTTTGAGGCACAGCTCCAAAATGAGCGGGAGGAAAGGCATGCCGATATGGTCAACCTAAATAACACCTTACAGGGCATCCTCGCTGAGTTTCGGACCCTCAACAGCAACATGGTCAATGCAAGTAATGGCATCCAGTCAGCCATGGCTGATATGACCAATATGCAGAGAAACATTATGGAGCAGTTGCAAATTAACAATGCAACCATGGCCCAGGTTAGGTCCCATCCCCACGGACCTCCACCTGGGTTTTATGGGCAGCCACCCTATTAATCCATGAATGTGTGGGACATCTTTTCTCTTCCCCCCCACTGTATTTACTTGTAGTTTGATGTTTAGCTCAATCCATTTTGTGTTTCACATGCAGGTTGTGTTTTGTATTTGCTCCCATAGAGCTCCTTAGAGTAATGATTAAGGCCACTAGCCAATGCCATAGGTCTATGTGCAGTGTAGTTGGCAAGTATCATGTGCCACTTATGGCTTTTTACATTTGTTTGGTTTGTGCTCCTCCTGTTTGCAGACATGTTTGTGTGACATTATGGCCATGCCCAAATATCCCTTGGCACAGGCAATATTAATGACTGGACTAGGCTGGCCTTTGGACTGGGTGTCCTTGTTTGGTTGTGCCACTCACTTCCAGGTGTAGATGTGGTAGATTTAATTTTACTAACTTCATGCTTTTTGAGCCACAGTTGTATGTGGATTTTTATTTGTTATGCACCACCATTCAAAGTGCCAAAAGTAAAAAATTTACACACTTACAATACTTTGCGTTTTTAGTTGAAACCCATTTAACATCACCTTGGGCTAAAGTAGATACATTTTTGGTTAAGAGGTGTAAAAATGCAAAGATCAATCTAAGTAAACACCAGGAAAAACATTAGGCAACAATTAAGGCAAATTTTTTTTTAATTTAAGGTAATGCCACATTACGGGCAAACAAATAATTGAACAAAATACACACACACAGAATGGGAAACAAAAAAAGGCTTTAACTAAAATGCTGCAAGATCAAATTTGCTCGCACTGATTGGCCAGACTCACTGGGTGGGCCAACATAATTGTCACCATCATCTTCTCGGGCTGTAGAGGGCAGAACATCCACATAACGGGGGACACGTTCTTGAATGGCAAAATTATGCAGAACAGCACATGCCATTATGATGTCTATCACTTTGTTAGGATCATATTGCAGGGCGCCCCCGGTATGGTCCAAACACCGAAAACGGGTCTTCAACAGTCCAAATGCCCTCTCAACAACAGCCCTGGTCTTGCGTGCACACGATTGTAGGCTTCCTGAGAGGCATCCTGGGGCCGCAGCACAGGCGTCATGAGCCAGGGGAGAAGTGGGTAACCGGAACCACCTTAACAAGACAATTAAATTCAAAAAATAAACACATTGCAAGACAACAAACACAAACAATTTGACATATATCAAAATGAGGTAAGCTAAAGGCCCAAAAAAGACACCCAGGGCACATTAGAAAAAACACTATTGGCCCAAATGTAGTACATAACTAAAAATGCAGCTTAAATAAACCAAAGAATGATAAAACATCTGCACAGACAAGGGTTTTTAGAAATATGCTTTTTTTTTCTGGTTTAGGAAATGTTACAATTAGGATGCTGCTGAGGGGCCCACAACATTTCGATAAAGAATGCACTGTATGCAGTTTAAGTCCACTTTGGCATTGAAAGACCAATACTACAAAAGGACCAAAAACTAGCAGATACTTCTGGACAATCTGCTACCCAATATATTTTTTAACATGGAAGTTACAGACATCCTAACCAAAGTTAAAAAATTCTGAAGGACAAAGTGAGCCAAGCGTTTTTTTTTTTGTAAAAATACAATCCACAAAACCAAAAAAAAAAAAATGCTGGTTCATGTTTCTGTCAATAATTATAAAGCTAAAATAGCAGAAAAATACAGATTCCTCTGAAATATCGATAACCAAAAATAGGACACACTTACCAAGCAGCCATGCACCCGAAAATTCACCAGACTCAAATCGCCTAAACAAACCAGATCGTCTCAGGATATATGAGTCGTGCGACGATCCTGGGTAGCCGGCAAGGACACTCAGGAAACGCATGTCCGGCCCCACCACGGCCTGGACATTAAGGGAATGTCCCATTTTTCGATTCCTTAAGGCCAAAACAAAAAAAAAAGTGTAAGTGATAAGGGCAAAAAACATTTTGAAAAAAAAACATGTCTGCACACAATTTAAAACAACAAATGAGAAGCCGAAATAAGGCATGTACACAAAAGCCCAAACAAAAATATGCTGCCGCAAAGGAAAACAGGTTACATTACACGTTGGGCCCCATAATAACCAAAACCAAAAAAATATACCTATATATATACTCGTCGGATGCCCTAGGTACGAGTGCCACATGTGTGCAGTCAACAGCACCAATTACGTTGGGCATGTCGGCGACATTATAAAAACCAAGCTTAATGGCGTTTCTGGCTGCCATATCATCCGGGAAAAAAATATATTTGGGAGTTATGGCAGCCATGCCTTCCAAAAATTTGGATAGTGCGCAGCTCAGCGTAGGCTGGGACATCCCCACGGAGAGGGCACCCAGCCTCTGGAACGAGCCGTTCGCCAAAAATTGCAGGCAGCCAAGCATCTTGGTCATACCTGAAATTGCATGCCCCTTCCTTGTGGTGCGGGCTAACCATGGCCGCAGCTCACTATATAATTTATGGAGGGAAGCGTGATTAAGCCTGGTCAGCTCAAACAGCTCAACATCATTCATGCTATCGATGTTCATGCAACGACGCAGGGGCAATCTGCTCTCAGACATCCGGATCAAATCGATGCCAAAAAGCATAAGCCCTTGATGTGCCACAAACTCGCTCCTCTCCATCCTACTCCCGAGGCCAAATAGCTGCCGGCAAACATTTCGGGAAGCAGCTCTTTAATGGCTTTCAAAACAATTAGCAATCACCTCTCTGAATTGGTCGCAAGCCCATGTGAAGCACATAAAAAATAGGATCGGACGTAAAAAATACGATTTGGACGGGAAAAAGACACGAACTAACGCAAAATATCCGATTGACGTCCGAAAAGCGTATGTTCATATACGTCTATGCGCGAACGATCGTGCGAATACGAAATGGCCAAAAAAAAAGGAAAAAATGACAAACACCCACCCAAACTTACGATTCTCGATCCGAAATCAATTAACTTTTGCTCTTTGAATCGAGGGGATTGTCTGCACCAGAGCCGAAAGCGTTGAAACTCGAGGACACCAACCGAGATCTCAAGACTTTGTGGGATCATCTGCATCCTGGATGTTCCCTTTAATGGAATCTTCTGAGGGGCTCCTATGTTGTGTCAGCCATAGGATAGCTCTCTATAGCTGGCGCGTGCCTGGCCATGGGCATGCGCTCTGGTGAGCGAGGCGGGTTCTTGAACCTAGGGTAGGGCATCTCATGTTGGTGTGGCATGTGTGGGTGGAGGTGCACTTTCTGGCTTCAGTCGTCGCTGTTCTCCATTGATGACACTATTAGGTGTACTCAACATGGTCTTTATTGATTGGCTTCCATCCATGGTAAAACAGCAAAGTTCAGTACAAGCATAATCCAAAGGTTACAGCAAACAGTACAATTCATTGGTCTTCTCCATGGCTGTCTCTCAGCTCCTCCACTACATTGAAACGCTTCCCCTCATGACAAGCTCCAAACTGAAGAACTTGGTACAGAACACTCTGGAAGGGTTGGTCTTTCCCTTATATAACCTCTGTATTGTTGCTACTACAACTAAGTTGCAAGTCTCAACCAATGGCAGGGCAGGTAATGTTGCCAATGCCATCTGGCTTAGTCTCTATTTACCAAACTAAAGGGGAACGCCAGACCATTAAAGTATTGGTTAGATCCATTCCTTAGGCAACATTGCCATCATGTGGTTTCATGATGCAATGGTCCCAAGAGATGCATCTAACAGGTTTCCAACTAAACTATTTAAGGTTTTTATCACAATCAGGGGCCTATTCCACTGACAGGGCTCTAATAGTTCCTACTTGTAGTGTTGCCCATGGTTTCCACCCGTCACATCTCCTTACAATACAATCTTGGCCAGGTAGGTGGTCTGTCATTCACATCACATACATAGAGGGGTACACTGCTGCATGGGGCTTGCATCTGCACACATGACCAGCCCAGTGTAGCCTTGTCTTCAGTATTATGGGCTCTATACTTCCCTAGTTTCGTAGTTAAAGGACCTCAGCATCTGTTACCCTGTCACTCCAGTGGATGTTGAGAAGCATAGATGAACTCAAGAAAGTTCTTGTGTTCGATAGGTGACCCATGACCAGCTCGGTCAATACTATCCTTGGTGTCCTTTCTTAGGTTGTTGCTTTCCTACACTCCTTCACCAGTTTCCAGATAGTGTGACTGGGCCACCAATGACCCTGGAGCCTCTTATTATCCTGTTGTATTAGTACTTTTGACCTTACCTCCAAATGAGAGACAGTTGGGAAGACATCTCGATTTCAAGATCGATGTCTTCAGCACATAGTCTGTACTGTGGCTGGTTTCCACATCATGTAGGTAGAAGGTTACACTGTACATAGTCCGTGGCTGGTTTCCACATCATGTACGTAGAAGGTTACACTGTACATAGTCCGTGGCTGGTTTCCATATCATGTACATAGAAGGTTACATTGTGTCATCAGCAGAAGGTTTGCATCACCCTGGCGCTGATCTTATCTCTACTTGCGAGGATGTGAATGATTGGTACACTTCCTATAACACACAGTGTGCAATGTTGAGGAGAAATTATAACATTGAAAGGTCCACACAGTGAATTGGCTTTTAAATTTAATTGGCTCTCCTACAGTTGCATTGTGGTCTCATGCTTGAGCTGCTGCACGTGCACTGTAGAAACATTAACCACCTTGCAGGAAGCCTCTGGCTAGACAACAACACTTGGTGCCAATCTAGGTCCTTTCCAGTGGCATAGCTGGCACTCGTGGAGTTGGCCTCTGAAGTTGGACCAAAACCCGGGATTTTGACTATCCCGGCATTTGGTTCTTGCAACCGGGGCACCACGATTTGGGATGCCTCACTTTGTAAAACCCCCCAGGTTGCCCAGTAAACTCACCTTTCTCCAGTCGTATGGCCATGCGTGGGTTCTCGTCCTATAGGCGTCCTCAGCTGCACTCGGAGGCTAAGGGCTGAGTCTAGCCAAGGAAAGCCGAGCATGCCGGTGCCCGCATCCCCGCTACCCTCTAACAGGGTGTGGGGTGTGTCCACGCCAGCCATACACAAATGTCTAGCGCAGGCACACACTCTACTGAAGGGATAGCAGACCACGGCCACAGCTCCTGCATGAGGTGAGTTTTGCAGGGGTCTCGGGGGTTTTTACACAGCGGGGCATCCCGAATCTGGATGGCCCAGGGGGAGGGAATTAGGTGGCCACTTTTCCTTCTCCTACAGCTGCATTGTATCATGCAGGGCCGGATTATGAAGAGGACGCAAGGGGCGTGCGCCCCAGGGGCCTCCACCAACTTTTGGGTTATGGTCTGGTCCAGCGGGCTTTTCAGTCCTTGGTCTGACGGGCCGGCAATGAGTGTATCAGCGGCAGTGGGCCCTCCCGGTTCCTAGGCAAGCCTTTTTTGTTTTTGCAAACCTGCAGCCAAAGCCACCACAGGGCAGGACGGAGAGTCTAAAGCAGCACGCATCCGCACAAGGGTGGCACAAGGGGAAAGATCTGACATTCCAGTAAGTAGGCGGGTGCCAGTCAACCACCAATCAGTTACTTGGCTGGGCTATTATTTTAAAGGAAAAAAATACTGTATCTGAGGCCTCCACCAGATTTTGTGCCCAGGGGCCTCCACCACACTTAATCCGGCCCTGGTCTCATATTTCAGCCGCTGTACATGTGCTGTAATAACACTAACCCCTGTGCAGGAAGCCTCTGGCCCATGATTTTGACTATCCTGCGATTTGGTTCTTGTGCCCGGGCACCCCAGTTTGAGAATCCCCATTATGTAAACCCCCCCCCAGGTTGCCCAGTAAACTCACCTTTCCCCAGTCCTAAGGCAATCTGCGGGATCTCGTCCAATTGACTTACTCGGCTGTGCTCGGTGGCTAAGGCCCGAGTATAGCCAAGAAGAGCCGGGCATGCTGGTGGCCGCATCCCCGCTACCCCCTAACAGGGTGTATACCCGCGCTGGCCATACACAAATGCCTGGCATGGGCGCACGTCCTACTAAAGGTATAGCAGACGGTGGCCAAGGCTCATGCATATGCCACTGGATCGAGGAGGTGAGGTGAGTTTTACAGAGGTCTTGGGGGTTTTTACACAACTATAGATAACCACACTAGGCTTTTTGGAGTCTTTTTGGCTACAATTTAATATTAGAAAGTGAAAAATAAGGTATTTTAAGTGAAAAAAGTATGGACAAGCTTACATCTTACAAGACCACATCTGCTACAAGACCACGCCCATGTACTCATGAAAAGTTGATCGGTGTTTTTTGTTGGGAAAGATGGCAACCTGAGTCATCTGCCCAATTCCAGAATGCACTGTTTTAGCTCCCTCGCTAGCTTCCTGTATACTCCACCATGTGCTGTTGTCAGCTCCTTCTCGCCAGCCCTTCCTCTAGTCCCAAATTGAGCTGCTCGAAAACTTCCACTTTCAGGCCACCTGGTTGCAACATGCACTGTTGGCAATGTCTGCTCCTAGTGCTAGCAGTTTACACAGTCCTCTATTTCCTGTTGACAGCTCTGTTTCCCAGCTGTTCATCTATTCTTTTACCAGTTTCCACTTGCCACTCCATATATCATAGTCAAGGCCGGATTAAGTGTGGTGGAGGCCCCTGGCCACAACATCTGGTGGAGGCCCCAAATACAGTATTTTCTTTCCTTTAAGATAATAGTCCAGCCAAGTAACTGATTGGTGGTTATCTGCCACCCGCCTACTTACTGGAACATCAGATTGAGTCCCTTGTGCAACCCCCTTGTGCGGGTGCGTGCTGCTCGGGAACTCCTGCTTTGCCATTCTGGGTGGGGGGTGGTGTAGTCGCCCGGCTGGTCCAGCAGAAAATAGTTCCCTGCATTGAGCTGCCAGCGGCTGTGCTTGGTGGCTTATGTGCAGTGACAGCTCTGCACACACCCATCACTGTAGCGTTGCTGACGGCGGCTTTGCTGCTCTTTATTCTTCTTCCTGCCCTTGACTGTGCTAGCGTTCCATACGTCTTCAGCTAACACCAACCCACCCACACTCCCAAAATAAAGGAGTCAAACAACCACTTCTTTGGAATTGATGGAATTTTAATTGGCCACAGCCTCAACATAAAACAATAACAAATAACAATTAACGATGCACTCCCGATCTCCCCGATCCAGGTCTGAGATTCCAACACACCCTACCTACCAACAGAAGGGGAGGGGAGGCGGCCCGAAGGCTCACCAAGCTCCCGGAATCTGAAACAGAAGCCAATTCGTGAGCCCGGCCGCATCCCTCCTAGGCCTGGTAGCTCAACGGGGCTAACTGCCAAGATCCACCTTAACCCCTTCCCTTAGTCCCTCCCCTCCCCTTAAACTCAGTCATCTATCCTCCTGGCCCGTTTCCGCCAAAACAGCCGCTTCCTTGTAACCTACCCCCACTTTCTGTGCCATCTCAGACCCGAACCGAGCAGAGGAGACCGCCAAAGCTGGACTGCGCTGAAACCTTAGCGCCGCCCAGCCCGCCACCTCTCCACTGCCAATTCAATCCGCTCCTTAAGGAGGAGATTAAATAGATCTAACCCCAACCCGTTTAGATGCACCCCATCGGCCCTGTAGAAACCCCTAATTCCTTCCACCTCCACGTGGCGTGCACTCAGCCCTCCGTTCAACCTAACGAACCGGGCAATTGCCCTATTTACCTTGATACGCACCCGTTCTATCGCTCCTGGATCCTTCGCATGCCTCCACTCGTACCGGGGAACTATCTCAGACCAAATCAACATTACCCCGGGAAATTCCCCTAGAAAAAACAAGAGGTCCCTAGTGATCGATTTGATCAGCTGCCTCATCGGCACCCGGCCCAAATCGTTCCCCCCTGCGTGGCACACCAACACCCCAGGAGGACCCCACTTCATTGCCGACTTCAAGACGTGTTCTCTCATCTCCCGCCACTTCAATCCCCTGATGCCGACCCACACCAGCTTCGCTCGATCCCCAGAAATGCCGAGCTGCTCGCCGCTCCTTCTCACCGCCGCTCTCTGCGCCGCCCAAAAAACAAATGAGTGGCCAACCACCAACACCGAGCACGCCGAGTCTAAAAGAAAATAACATTAGTAACGGTACCGACACTCCCCCCCCCCACCATGTTGTTACACCCGCTCAATTCTCCCTGGACGAATATATGACATAAACCTTTTCGACTCCCATCTCTCCAACTTTTTAACCAGGTCTACCGGCAACCCCAATCTCGCCGCCTCCGTCGCCGCTCCTATGCGAAAAGAGTGAGTGCCATACTCCCTGCTAGACAGCCCCATCACCGCCAAGCATTTCCGAAACACAGCCAAAAACTGGAAGCGCGACAAAAAAGTCCCATCCTCGTGTATGAACAATGGCCCCCCCGTAAGTGGCCTAACGCTCAAAAACCCCCTTGGCGCGAGAACCGGGGATGACACATTTGGACCCAGCTGACCCAAAAATATACTCACCCCTCTATCTTCCTGGTCAGTCTTCGACACGCGAATCCGAATCCAAACCCCTTCCCCCGCAAAAAACACATCATCCACCTGGAGGCCCCCTGGCTCTCGCTTGTTCCGGCTAACTAATTCCCCCACCCGTAACGCCCCAAAAAACGCCACCAAAAATGCTGCTTGAAAAAGCCGTACCTCAAATTCCGACGAACAAACCTGAGTAAGCCGACCCATGACCCCTTGTAAAATCTCCCAGGAAACCGGACGAGCGGAACACCAAACTCCCTCTCCAGCTCGAACCAGCGTCTCCACACCCTCGAGTAGCCCCCCCACGTAGAAGGCGCAACCGACCTCTGAATTAGCTCGAACCACCGGCTCAGACGATCTCCCTCAACCACTCCGGGCACACTTCGCCGACCGCGTTCGCTTTGGGCGCCAAGCTCCGAAACCGATCCCACTGCAAACGAGAAAGAGCATCAGCCACCCCGTTCTCAACCCCCGGCACATGAACCGCCCTGAACCATATGTTACACCGCAGGCATGCCAGTACCAGCTGGCGCAACAATACGACGACTGGGGGGGGCGATGACGTTTGAGAATTAACCGCCGCCACTACCGCCGTGTTGTCTGATCGGAAACACACCGCCTTGTTCCTTAAAGACTCCCCCCATAACACCATCACCACCACCAACGGGAACAACTCCAAGAAGGCCATATTCCTGATCAGCTCTGACTCCGCCCACCTTCTCGGCCATGATCCAGCACACCACCTCCCCTTCAAATAAGCCCCAAAACCTGCCGAACCTGCCGCATCCGTAAATAATTCCACCTCATCATTCGATCTCATGGGATCCAACCAGTACCCCAGCCCATTGAACAATTTCAGGAAGGAAACCCATATCCTCACATCCTCCTTCAGCTCCGCCGTTAGCCGAATAAAATGATGCGGCTCCTTGATCCCAACTGTCGCCAACGACAACCGGCGCATAAAAACCCGCCCCATCGGCAACACCCTGCAGGCGAAATTCAGCTTGCCCAGTACTGACTGCAGCTGCTTCAGCCGAATCTTTCTAAGCCCAAGAATCCCGTCCAGCCCTGTTTCCAAATCCCGCACCTTGTCCGCCAGCAACCTGCAAACCCCTTCCACCGTGTCAATCTCGAGAAACTTGATGGACGTCGCCGGGCCCTCAGTTTTCTCGTGCGCCACCGGCACCCCAAACCCCCGAAACACCTCCAGCATGCTTGCCAAGATGAGCTCGCACTCCCTTGATTCCGCCGGCCCCACACAAAGAAAATCGTCCAAGTAATGCGTTATGGACGCCCCCCCCCGACCTTCTCCTTCACCACCCACTCCAAAAACGAGCTGAATGCCTCGAAGTATGAACATGAGATTGAACATCCCATCGGCAGACAGCGGTCCACGTAATACCCCCCCTCAAAAAAACACCCCAATAAATACACGCTCTCCGGGTGAACTGGCAACAGCCTAAACGCCGCTTCAATATCTGTCTTGGCCATGAGCGCCCCCGGGCCCGCTTCCCGCACCATTGCCAATGCAAAGTCGAAGGACGTGTACGCCACCGACGACAACTCCCGGTCAATGCCATCGTTGACCGATCCCCCTTTTGGAAAGGACAAGTGGTGAATCAAACGAAACTTTCCCTTTTCCTTTTTCGGCACTACGCCCAATGGGGACACCACCAGTCCCTCCACCGGCGGATCGGTAAACGGACCCGCCATCCGCCCCAAAAATACTTCCCTTTCCAGCTTCTGCCTCACCACCTCCGGGTGTAGCCTGGCTGACTTTAAATTTTTTACCTCCCCCCTTTTCCCGGGGGGTGCCTGGCATGGGATCCTAAAACCCTCCCTAAAACCCTCTGCCAGCAACTGCGCGGCCCGCCTATCCGGATAGTTATTTAGCCACGGGAGCATCACCTCTCCTTTCACCGGCGTTATCCCTCTTGGCAGGGCCTTCGGGAACCTTCTGAACCCCCCCCGTCCTTTCCTGAAACAGCGCCCAACGGAGTGATTACC